>JABUIW010000214.1:1668877-1741696 GCA_013363375.1 Menidia beryllina
TTTCCCCTCCTAAACTGCCACAAAGCTCCTATAGGATTAACCTCAGGATTTTCCTCTCTATAACAATCTGTTGTCAGACTTCTATCCCTTATAGGTTGTTGTGTTGCTGCATGTTTTTAATATCTTGAGGGAATCAGGCCTAAACTGTGACGATACCGATGTGTTTCAAAGGATGTTATGCTGGATTGCAACATTTTTCTACTTTCCAATATAGGATGCTTTGGTCTTCTCTTTTCAAAAACAAGTTTTCAAACAGACTTGCCCATGTGTTCTCTAGAAAACTGCAGACAGGTAGTAACTTTTTAATTTGAACAGAGACCTTAAGTTTAAAAGTCAAGCCGATCGTTGTTGGCCAGCCAGTCTCCTTGAAAAGATGTCAAACAGGTGGTCTGCTGCATGTATTACACCTAATGCTTTGACAACGGAGGACTAGGGATGACAAAAGTCTGGATTTATAGATGAGAAAAATTGTATTTGCACTGCTTGATTTCCATATTTCAACTAAATAATTCAGTCACCATGCTCCTTTTTGCTCATATGCAATGGTCAGAATGAATTAAATTGGTCCTAACAGCAGTCTTTTCCTGCAGGAAATCCAGGCAAGTGAGAGCCCCGGGGCTTAAAAGCTAATTTAATGGAGACGTATGGTATGAAAATCTCCTCTTATCTCCTTAAGTCAACATCAACTTCAGCATAGAAAAAGACAGTCATGACAGAGACACAGTAAAAGCGTACGATAGAGAGTAAGAGAGCAGCTGTGGCACTCCTTTCTACACATCTGTGAAGCAGTTTAACTACAGATCTAACCTGATTCTACCTCCTGCAGTTTGACTTATACTATGGAGCTAAAAGAATTGACTTAATCATACTGACTTAATCACACCCCTTTTGTCCTTGAGACCATTCAATCGTGTACTCATATGACACAGCTGAAAAGAAAAGTTGCCAAAGGTGGTATCTTTTCTCATTTACTTCTACTTGCCTTTTGAAATGGTACTCATCGGAACATGTCTTTCTGGTATATTTGCAGCAAACTCTTGCTCTGACTGAATCCAAGGGTCATGGATTTATTTTTTCTTTCCGGGTGCTGCATCTCTAGGACACCTCAACGCCATTATATGGGACTCTTCTTTTAGTATCACTCAAAAAATGTCAAGGCAATTAGAGGCAAGGACACTGGGGAACATTTAACCCCGTGTATACTGTGAATTGTTTTATACACTAAGAGCTGACATCCTAAAGGCATCCCCTGGAATGGGTGGGATTTGTCTTTTTTGAGTTTTATGTGGATGAGTCCTTGCACAACTAACAAGCAGATCTTCCATACTTTAAGGACTGACTTAATTACTGACTCTTGGCTGACCTTGCAGTCTGAACTTAGCTTTAGAGCATCAATGGTGTCTCATCAATTTCTATGTTAATGAACACTAGAGGCATTGTGAAACGCACTGAGGGACCAACTGTTTTCTAACAAAGTTGGTATTCCAAAGGTCTTATGGGATGACAAGATTGTTAAGTAACCTTCTAGTAAGGACACTAAAACAAATTACATAAGATTGTAAATGACCTAAAAAAATCAAGGCACTGCTATTGGACTCAAACATAGATTGATGGTTTGCATCCTTTGGTCAACAATGGCCAACGGACCAAGGAACAAAGGGATCACTGGCATTATTGAAAAAAAGGATGACTATATATCTGGTTTTCTTGTGATTTGGGGTCCTTTTCCATTATATCTAATGTACAAACTCAATTTTTGCAATGTGTAATTTACTTCTTGTGATACACTTATCACAGAAAGGTAGATTTGCAAAATCCTGAGAAAAACTGGACCTTTCCCTCTCTACTGTGCATAAGTTCTGCCTCGAAGATCCTTTCTAAATAGGCAATATTCTTGCATGCACAAGTTAGTAACCATGACAACTAAAGGTTGGTGAGTGACAGATTTGACAAATTTGCCTGGTTCTTAACAGTAGGTAAATCAGGTGAAGTGAATCACAATGACGTCCTGGAGAAACAAGAACTTCTATTGCAAGTCATATTGTCAAAACAGTTAAATAAGCAATCGAAATATATGACACAGTTTTTTTTTTCCTTGTTTTGATCTAAGTCAGCTCTAAAGGCATACATATGAGAAGCCTTGTCACAGAATTCTGGTTCTCAGGACCCAGAGTGTTAATTCATAAAAATCAGCTGTTGTATCCCTCATTTCCTAAGTCAAGGAGTCAAACTCTTTTAGGAAAGACAGTAAGGACTTCATTGCCTCTTATTCTTCCCTTAGCAATGTGAGAGCATTGTAATGTGTGTCCAGTGAATGGGAGGAATGGACTTTATTGTATGATTGAATGTGTAAATAGCTGCTTGTGGCTGCTTTTAGGTACTTCGAATGGTTAGACAGGGACAGTCCTTCATATGCCAGGGCCATAAATGAGAGAATAAGAGTAAAGGCAATTCATCAGGAAACAATTTCTACAATGAAACCTTGAATGAGGGAAAGACTGTTGCAAACGCCAACTCCAGAAAGTCGTTGAGAAGATTTGCTCTCAATGTCCTCTCACCACGTATGCTGTAAATGTAGACAGATGTGTCCTACAGAAAGGTAAGCAGCACTACTCTGCTCAACAACACTTGCATGCTTTCTCTTACAGCATGAGAAAAACACTTAAGAAATACAAAGACTATCCCAAAATATTGAGCTCTAAACTCAGTGTAACTACAATGAATCCATCTGTTCAGTACCATGAACAGGATTAAAAAACTACTTGTAGGCATCGGATCTTTCTCTGTTTAAGAACTCTGGATTATGTCTATGTGGTTTACTGCAGCATGACGATACAAAGGATATAATCTCTTTTCCATGGAGGAAATGAATGGATGTTCGTGCAACATCACAAAGATGCAAATAATATTGAAAGATCAGCAACCTTCCAAAATTCTCTTCAGGCACAGTCAAATAAGAGATAAAGCCCACACTAACAGATGAAGGTCCGCTGATCGGAGCTTTAGTGTCTGTCCTTTCACTGCACAGTGGCCGACACACACAATTTAGCTTCGACAAAACAAATAGGGTTGAGTCAGACTTGGCACAGTCATCCTTGGAAATTTGAGTTTCAGTGACTGCTCAGACAGTCTTAAGGACACTGCATCATGTCAAACACTATGGATGAATCTCAAGAGTGGATTGTGTACACAATTCAACAACGTACATTTGTTTGTATGTGCTTTGAAATGAAGGCATGTGGCTTGCATGCTCACACTTAACACCTGGGAACAGGAAGGGCCTGTTTGTATCCCAAATCCTTTGCCTTTCTGCACCTGAGATTTTTCCCGATAGCTTGCTTTCTCCCAATTCTGCTCCACTTTTCCGATGGAAAATCCTGATCCGGCTCCAGGATTCTGATTAAAAGGGAATCTCTCAATTGGGAATCATCAGGAATGTTCCCATGATGGCTCCGGATGTATGCTCTTGATTGGCTGCTTGATGTATAATTCAGATAAGACGGGAGATCTTAATGAGACTGACTAATGATGTTGACACGTGTCTCAAAATTAAAGGAAATGAGGAGTGCCTGCGAACCGTCGCCAACTGAGAAATTAATTTAGAAAGACAACATTTTAATGCCAAGTCACTTCTTCATCAAGGTCAAAATATTAAAAGGTAGTTAATACACTCATGTTGCTTCAAAATATCACACAGTGAGACAAATGGCTGAGAGCCAAACCTGAAGAAAACCTTGTTTGATATAACTGTATTTATGTTTACATTTTTTCATGGAGGACTTTCTAGTATTTTTAAGCTTATAGGTAAATGATGCATGGTTACTCTATCGTGTACATTTTCTTTTACAATAACCCTAATGTTACAGTTAAGATCTATGAAGCCTACAGTTTTACTATATTTCAGATATATTTTTTACAGTTTTTAATTCCATTTTCAATTTTTCTATTAAACATCTTTCGACAAAGATCTAACTGTGACAAACTCTTGTTTGTCTAGATTACGAACAGCTTGAAATTGGCACACAAATCTTATCACGGATGCCGATTTCAAATAGGATTCTAAGCATTTATGCTCCCGACACATGTCCACAAATACATCCCCAAGCAGATGGATTGAGCACTCATCCTCAGTATTCTGAGGATAAACTCTGTTTTTTATCATACATTTGGTTAATGGTTAGTTGGAGGGTTGCAGAAGTACAGAAAGCAGTTCTCTGTTTAAATGTTCATTACTCCCAACTGGATGTAGGGGTGATCTATAACAACTATAGATGTATGCAATGGATGTTAAGTTAGCTTTTCAAAGAGCTATAGAGCAAGACAATGAATAGCTCGTAGTATAGCCATCATTGAGCTCTGCTGCTACAGAAGGTGTTTTTTCTAAAACATTTTCTAGATCAATCAGGGTGAGGGTGACAGGGGCCTGTATCCTATATCAGCTGTCAATGGGCATGAGGCGTGGCACACCATGGGCAGATTGCCAGTACATCACAGGGATAACGCACAGACACAACCATATACACTAAATTCAATTCAGAATAACCGATTTTTATAACATGCATGTTTTTGGACTGAGGGGAATCCAGGTACCCATGGGAGACCATGTAAACTGCACACTAAGGGGGGTACATTCACAGCTCAGATTCCAACCATCTTGCTGTGAGGCAACAGTGATGTCATCAATGCCCTTAGTGGCTGGAAAGGCGTGAGGCAGAGAAAAGGCGCAGACCCACTAGATATTTATTCACAACACTGAACCAGTTAGGGAAAAGAAAATTCTCTCGCATAGGCTACATGGTGTTTCATCAACATCTCTCTGGAGTGAGTGACTACTACTTTAAGGGTGACTACCCACTCTGACCAAGACCCACCATTAACAGGGAAAACAAACATATATACACACACATGTATATACATATATATTCCAACAAACATACACCATTAGCTAACGTGTCAACATATCAAACATTAGCTATCACTGATATCTGAACTGCATTTGTGCACCTACCTGTGAAGTTATTCACCTTAATCTTTAAAGCGTTTAGTTTAGTTCTCCCCTTCAATTTGGAATGGTCTCTCCCGGAACCTTTAAAAAGGTGTTCAGGCCCCTGGGGACTCTTTTAGCCTGAACACCTTTCAGAGGAAGAGACCGAGGTAAGTTGTTTGTGCATTATCAATGAAGTGGGAAATGTCTATTTCAACATTTTCCAAAGATGAATTGTCTTTTAATACTTTAATTTATAAAATTGTATTTATTTCAATTTAGTTTATAGAACAAGTTGACATCAGCACCAGCTGAGAAAAAGCTGCCTAAAAACAAACACAGGCTATATAAAATACTTGAACCTGGTTCTGTGCAATCTGTACTTTAAAAACATATAAATCTTACAGAAGCGGTAATGATTACGTTAATTACAAGTGATACACATCACACTATTATGAAACCCTAAAGTAAATAGTTCCAGTTAAGGGAAGGGAATTTTGATGTTAATGTGATGTACAGTACCTACACTAAGATTTGGGCACTAGTGCTTAGTCAGTGTGATGGTCTGTCTTGACTGTTTGCCTACCAGTGGACTGGCAACGTGTGCCGGTTGTGTTTTGGCTCTCACTTGATGGCAGCTGGGAAAGGCACCTTGGCTTGACTATTTCCTATGCTTTTTTTTAATTTTTTTTATTAATTTACAATCCCTGATTATCAAAGGTAATTTTGCTTCCTGGCCACAATAATTCCACATATCTCTGTATTTTCTGTAATTCAAATATGAACATTTTTATATAGTATTTTCTTTTCTCTTTGCCAAGTCCATCTGTTCAGTCTCTCTTTCTCTCTCTAGATGGATGGATATAAAAAGGTGATCTAGATACTTGTCTAGATCTAGATAAATATCAAATTAACAGCAACTTAACAGTTAAAGTTGGCCCCTTGTGTATGAAGACGTTTGATGGTAAACTGAACTAGAAAAATGTTTTTTATATAAACAGTTCATTTACATTGATAAAGAAAAAACACATTGATAAATATGTGGCATTGGCCAGCGCATCACGTAAGGTTTGATTCTGATGACTTTTTACTGCACAACTTCAGACAGCTCAGACTCAAAGGTCATGGCGTAGTGGTGTGGAGAGATGCTAGAGTGAAAATGATAGTTTTTTGCCAAGTTAGGTGGTCATGTTGTTCCGCATCAGTTACTGCGAGACCGGCACTGACAAATGAATTCACGTCATGGCATTAAAATCTGCGGGACTGAAAACAAAGTGACTCATGAACTGCTTTGTTTCATTGATGTTTCTTTGGAAGTCTTTCTTTTTTTCCCCCCTCTTACTGGCACAGATGCGAGTGCCAGATGAGTGGGGGGAAATGGCTTCATCTCTACAATTACAAGAAGGTCAAGACCTGCTGTCACGGCAACCGCTTGGCATCCAGTTGGAAACTGCTTGGCACCCAAAACCTGCAGATTCCATAAACCTGCAATTAGACATGGGGCATGTATCAGTCACCACACTCTGTGAAACATCTGCTCGCCTCTTTTATGTGTATTTTATGACAATCTGCACAAATCTGAGGCACTGGAAACTCATTCTAGAAATTGGTGTGATTTGATCAAAACCAGTGAAAACTTATTTGAGTTTTTCTAAAGTCTTATATTCCCGCATGCTGAACTTTTATTTGGGTTGTATCAAAGGGTATTTTGGCCGCAAGTAATTCTCTATTTGCTTAGCAGCAGCAACCAAAGAGGTCTTTAGTATTACCATCCCACACTTTTATAATTCTGACACTTTTTAAAATAAATCAATAAGTATATGCAAATATTAGCCAAAGAAATGGCAATGAATATAAGATCACTAAGAGGAGAAGCTTTCAAGAGTGAACAAAACAGTGGGCAAGTGAGGTGATGAGGAAGTCAATTTAAACTAATGCAATATTTATGAATATGAAATGAGTATTGCATCGCATCAGTCCATGTGTTAACAGATGTTCTCCAGAAATAAACAGATCATAGGAGCTGCACCGCATTTTCACTTTTTAATACACTGAATACATGACTAAGCACTTATTGCTGTCATCACTTATTGTAAGAGGACTGTGTATTTCAATGCGAGTGTGTGTTTATCAGAGGGATAAACCTGAATATCCCTAAAAGTTAAGGCACGAAAGAACAGAGAAATGTATCTAGCACATTTTGGCCGTGTGAGTGTATAGGATAGTGGTGAGGACGATAGATTTGTGATAGTCGTCCTGGTGGATTGAAAAGGCAAAGACGGTTTTTGAACTGTCCAACGCAAACCTGACTGCCCTGCAGATTCAGGTTTTGTGAGGGTGTCCTTCATAACATGCAGAGCTCTGTTCTGTGGCTGTTTTATGTTCTCCAGTGTTATGCATTTCATATTCCATGTCACAGGTGAGCACACACTCAAAAGCTCTTCAGTCAGCGGATGTAAGAATGAGGTGAAATAACTGTCAGGATGTAAAAGATTAACGTAGCCATTGATACACAGGATTACTGCCCAGCTATTTTTGGAAGGCACCTGGGAGATTAATTGAGAGTAATTGATTTCACCAATATCAGTATAGTTTAAAGAAAAGATCAAATGACCACTATGCGTTTGTAACATGTTCATTATTATCAACATTTTGGTGCTATAACAAGTCAAAATGTTGCCTGGCTTGTGTATGTGAGGGCAAAATAGAATTAGATGGGCAATCATACATGAATCAAGGGCACTCACCCCGGCCGATTTTAGCTGATTATTTATCAGCACAGCATCGGATTATATGATTGACTCAAATGTATTGACCTGATCCCCTCGTGGATTAAATAAAGGGACGCATCCAATCTGGAGTGGCTGCAGCTCGGGAAAAAGACCTCAGGAGTAAGAGCAATCATCTGCCGACCGAAAGGTCAATGAATTGACTCCTGACTTCTCTGGACCATGTGCTGAAGTGCCCTTAGGAAAGGCAATGAACCTTAAGTTGCTTAGTGATGCCTTTGTGCGAGAGAACAAAGAGCACTAGACAACGTATAACTGTATACCAGATGCTGTGTGAGTGTGTGTTTAAATGGGTGGATGTAGCTTGTGGTCTAAAAGCGCTTTGAGTGATCTGGTAGACTCAAACAGAGCTATGAGTACAGGCCACTTACCCTGTCAAAACTTCAACGAACACTTAAGATTTCCAATCTGCACATGAACCATCTCACACTGTGTGGCACACACATCTTAAAATATCTACGCCTACATCTGTTTTCATGAAGCCTGCATTCCATAGACGCGTCCTGCTTTCTCTTCTATTAAATAAAGAAAATAACCAATACTTTCTTTATCAAACTGCATTCAAAGTGGTTCATAATTCGAACTCTGGAAGTTTGGATTCAAAGCAAAGTTAGTGGCTTTTTGAATAGCGAAAATATTCTGAGATGTAACTTTCTTGTTAAGGTAGTTGCTGGGCAGTAATACTGAGCAGAGGCAGACTGGACAAATCAGCCTCAGGAAAAAGACAAAGGAGTGTGGGAGTAATCTGAACTCTCAGCAGTTTCTATTAAATCACTAATTCACTCTTTATCTGCTAAATATTGGTGAAGCAGAGAGAGAGTAAAGAAGGGTATTTTCTTCTGAGGAGCGTGAAGAGGAGGATTTATGTCATGTCAGTAAGTCTCTATATTTTGGTACATGCAGAATGATGATCAGGTACCTACTCATCCTCAGAAAGGAAAAACTGTGGAGGCAGACACATCTGTGACGAGCTTCCTGGGCCCTGGGCGAGTGCAGTTATACAAGACAGCTTCTCACTCGACAAGCGGAGGCCACAGATCCTGATAAGATTTGACAAAGTAAGGTGGATATTGTCTTGCACACAAACACAAGCATATGGAAGTAAAATAACTGGTTAAACTAATATAAGATTTCTCAGTAACGTATGGAATCACAGGGTTCAGCATGTTAATCTTTTCTTTTTATTCTGGACTCTATTATTGAAGTGTCCAGAATAAATGATAAATTATATAAATGATTTTCAGTTTCTAAAGTAGATTATGGGCCACGAACCTCAACCAGTGACAGTTGTCAAAGCCTAACCATGTATTGTAGCCATTGGTACATTGTTACCACCAGTGGTAACAAAGTAGATTATAATAGACGTACGGTGGAAATAGTGAAGTGAAACAGTGGATTGAAATAGTGGACAAACTTCGAGTAAAAAATCCCTTGATTTTTAGTGCAATGGGGTTTATTATTACAAAGCCACCCTAATGAACCCATCGGGAGAAAAAAATTAAGGACAAATCCAAGTCAACAGCAAACAGTTGGAGGGGCACAGCTTTGTTCTACTGAGGATCACACTCGAAACAGTATGTAGGCAGTGAAGTTCATAAAGTTTGGTCGAATCTCTCTGAGCGTCCTTGACTTTTGGTGTAATAAAGTACTGGGAACCTGATGTTTTTGTAGCACGTACTCTGTCGAATTCACAGGACATAAAATATTACTTGCTTGATCTCTTTGATTAACCTTGGTTAACCTGAAAGCAGTATAGAACTTCACCAATTCCTCTCACAAATTATTTAGTTTATTGATGACCAAAATTTTAAACATAATTTACAATAAGCCTCTCAATTATTCCCCAACAACTGGGAGGGGTTGTAGAGGAGCAGGAAGAATATCACTTCTCTCATTTGGTTTTCCTGCTAATAGACATACATGGCATGTTTGACACTACTGAACAACATCTGAGCTCAGGCCAAGATGTTTAAGTATTCAAATTTCTGTCTTTGTAATATTAAAGTGGCCAGTTATTAGATTAACATGTGACAAATGCAATGTCCTGTGAGCGATAATCAGAGGGAACGGCCACTCAGGGAATCAGGAAAAGCAGACCGTTTATGCATAAGGATGTCACCTTCCAGGCAGAAGCCTACATCACCTGTCACCAGACCATGTTTTCATGTAACAGTCATTAAATCAGATGCTTCCACTTCCTCCCTGTCGACCCTCACCAGAGAATTTGCTGAAAATCATTGGGTTGCACAAGTTTAAATCCATAACCTTAGTTTAAACAGATGACCATCTCCTTCTCCACACTCTTTCTACTTGGGTTTTTGAGATTTTTTGCGAAGGCACCTGTTCGGTCTGACTCATAAAGGTCAACAAACTCAGCCTTTTTGAGACTGAGCATGAGTCACAACACAAGCAGGACACACAACAGGACCCGAACCACGCTGGCTATCTGGATCAGAGGCCATGGGATGGTCTGTCACAACAGGTGTATAAATCTTCCTTTTTTTATTACCAGCAAGGGCTTCAGTCAGAAAGCGAGGATACAATCCCACCAACACAAAACCTGTGACCAGCCCACACTTCAAACTGGCTGAATGAGTGGTGAGATGAGACTATTCACAGCCTGTTATGAAACCATCACCTTCAATAAAACTCTCATCTGTTAAAGGCTAAACTCTTTGCAGCAGCATGGATATTGATGCTCTTCATGTAAAATGCAAACGAGGACAGCGTGATCAGACTCTAACATAGCCATATAGTCATTCCTGACGAGCTGTTTAAAGTCAATAAACTCAGACTCCTCTGAGCTCCAGGTCCAGCGTGCCGAATCAACACCCTGAAGCTGAGAGAGTGTAGAACTAACGCTAGCCAATGTTTTAGTCTTCTGCGTTGCACTCGACATAGGGCAGTCGTCTACGAGAGTATCGGGCATCTTACAATAAAAGCAACATCTTTCCACATTTTCAGTGCCAGAACTGCCAGCTTTGCCGCTCGGCACAGAAGAAGAAACCAATTGGTCTTTGTTAATATATGTTATTTGTTTTTTTTCTGCGTGAGTCTGTTAAAAACACAGTCCTCATCAAATATGATGTTGACATAAAACTAAAGGCACTACCAGCTGACAAAACATCATAGCCAAGTACATTCAATACAAATACCAGTTCATTCAGATTAACCAATGAGGGATAGACCACAAAAAACAATCTACACAAGAAGAAAACTCTGTCATATCATAAGTAAAAATACATACATACAAGTAATATAATATTTGTATTTCTGACTTTAAGAAATGACTCACAAGGCTATTATTTAAAGAGGACGTACTCCTCTGATGAGATTAAGCTCTTTTTCCTCGAAAATGTTTTTCTTTATTCCAAATTCCAGCATTATTTTGTTGTTTTTTTTTACTGGACAATGTGTAACCTTACAGATGGTTAGCTTGAAGAAGAATACCCTTTCAGAAAATTTTAGTTACCAGGTGATCAAATGCAAAAAAAAATGCAATAGCTGTGAAGAACACAAGTGCTTTGTTGACAATACCGGATGATTTCCCTCAGCAGTCCCTTAATAATAGAGTGAATACATTATGTTTGGAGTTTCTTTGCCGTCTGTTTTTTTTTTGGGGGGGGGGTAAGATTTTATTCATGTATTCAAAGCCCTTACTCAACATCAAAGGGACTCTTTTCCCTACGCCAATACGTCATTTCTATCACATGTTTTTCTGATGACATCATAATAGTTCCCCCTTGATTGCAGCTTGCCTGCTGAATACTTTGCCAGATCAAAAACAAAGGACATGGATTCCTTGCTCTTCTTTGATTTTTCCCTAATCAAGGGATCAATCAGGGCAATGTTGCTGTTTTGGTAAAGACGGCACAACAGACGGGATGCGTGGAGCATTCTATTGAAATAGATTCTAGGATGCTTTGTGGGTTTTCAGATTGTCGACTGATTCCATTTAACTGAATTGTATAAAATGGCAACACCACGTCTTCCGTACACCAGTTCCAATCTACTTGCTGAAATGTCGTTGTAATAGCACTTTTAAATGTGTCGGTGGAGGCAAATCTATGGAATTTCGTTTCTCAAAACGATTTACAGACTGTGATTCACTTGATGTGAAGTTTTCATTCCTTTTAACCAAAGACAATTACATTTTGCTTGTGAAGACCAAAATGATCCTGTCATGGTGTGGGCAGTTTAGTTCTGGAAGAGCATGTCAAGTATTTAAACTAGAAGAGAGAACTCCATTGGCCGTTAGCTTGATAATGTTAATTTTATTTCAGGATATTTCAATAATTGAATTCAACCTATTAATATGACACCAATTCAAAACTAAAGTAATCTTAAGAAACTTTCAATAGAACATATTTCATTACTTCTCACAGTAGAATATATTTAAATCAATTGAAATATAATTCATTCCAATAAAAATACAATGTGGTCCAAAGTTGTTATATTTCTTTCACTTAGAGGCAAGTAAAAAGAACAATAGAGTTTTCTCAGGTTTATTTTATCACTTACTGTAGGATTCTAAGAGGTTACTTGTATTTCAATTTCACATTCTTTTTTATGACACTGATACATTGCAAAACAAAATAATTCCATTTTGATTTTTCCTTTATCATCTAACAAAAGATGTAGATTGACTTCCTTGGATTGGTCCATGATGGTCTTTTGATATGTCAGCAGTAAAAGCAATTAAAATGCAAACACCCACCTCTTGAGCTGGCCTTGGATTAAATAGATTGATTTGCATGGACAGTTTTATTTTGCTCGACTGAAATGAGTGAGATCAGGCTTAAGTTTCAGCTCCCTTTTCATCTCAGGCTGAGGCATCAGTGTGCACAACTATTGGCTTCAGTTTGAAATCCCTTCCCCCCCCTCTCTCACACTTTCTGTTCCTCTCACTCCCCTTTACTCTTACTCCTCTCCACCTCATCTGTTTTTCTCCCCATTTCCCCACGTTCTGCCTCTTTTCCTTCCGCCAACAAGTGAAGACCCTCTTTTTTGCGCATCCGTCCGAGTTGAGTTATAGATGTCTCCTGGAATTCCTTTTTCCCCCCCTCGTCCATTTTTACTGTTTAATCGATGCGGATGACGGAGAGCAGGTGCAGCAACGGCGTGTGTCGGGGCCAGCAGGGACGGCGTGTGGTGCACTAGGACCGAGGAGAGCCTCAACTCATCGTGCGCGTTGCAACTACAGAGCGGAGCCGTGAAGGAAAGCCCCCATTGGATCTGGCGATTATATCCATACATTTCTCTTTTTTTTTTCTCCCCCTCCACATCTCCAGCGCGGCGTGGTTGAGCGGGGATCGCACCGAGGAGTGCGTTTTTGGCTGGCCAAGCACCCAGGAGAGGATCAGTAATTGAGCCCGAATTTGCGTCTGCTTCATAAAGTCAGCTTTAAGATATTTTTTTGGGGGGGAAGAGGGTGTCATTTTTACAGGTTCGCCCAAACTCGTTTTGTTTCAGCATCTTTATCGGGCTTTGGTTAGTATAGAATCTTTTCCATACCATCATCCTTTTTTTTTTTATATTTCATGCGCGCTAAGTCACGTCCGCGTAGGAGAGCGCTCGGCTCACTTCTTCCCCACTGGACAGAGACAAATCTTCATTCTCGTCTTTGGATGTAAACCGGACGACTGGCTGAATGGGTGTCTTCGCCGAAACACAGACTATTCCCGGCGTGCACCCACTGTATGGAGAGCGTTCACTCTTTATTGGCCAGGAGTTGTGATGTCCAAAGCTTCCCCCACTGACTGACACACGACGTCGTACCATTTTGGAATCGAGTTGAAGGTAGGCCAATTTTTTTTGCCCATTTGCTTGCGGACGTATACACGATTTTTCATAGAATTTGATAAAGTTTGCAGAGCCGATCTTTCAAAGCAGCTATTCAATTAGCGCAGCGATAGGTTGCTGGCAAATGACTTAGGGATGCTCTCGGACACTTGAGTCAGTTATCCTCGATCAGCCACAGTGGTGGAGCTGTAATAGGCAATTTTTCCAGTTTTTTAACCCCCCCCCCCCCCCCCCCCCTGGGCCGGCCCGACGCTTTTAAAAGAAGTTCAGCACCTACCACTGTGGCAGCAACCAAATGTGTTCGGTTCAAATGCGCTACAGACCTTCTGGAAAGCGTTCGATAAATAATTAACCAAGCTATACGCGTCGCAGTGTGAGAGCAAATCTATATGCATGTCTTTCCTTTTTTCTTGACGGAATCGCACTATTTGGCTCCCGATGTGTTTGGTCAGGAGCTCCCGGAGAAGCCTCTGCAGTGCAGTGTAAGTCACCGGGCCGCCGGGCGCATGGAGCTCACTCAGGAAAAGGATTTAGATAAAGGTGGAAGCAGAGCGCCAGCTCTCCCCGTGGGCAGTCTACCAGCAAGCCCTATTATATGCAAAATCCTGCCTTTATAGTTAGTTGTGCTGAGGCAACGATCAAACAATGAAACAAAGATTAAAATGCACCAAAAGAAAACTTGTGCTTGATATCCCCTCCCCACCCCTTTCAATCACTCCCTCTCTCTCACACACACACACACACACACATATACACAGAATTCCACACGTCAATTATCCAGTTGAACATGCTTTGGTTTGCATGTTAGGGACACAGCGTCACACACGCAGGTTTGTCTTCCTCAACATGATCATTTCTGATATGGTCACGGAACTCCAGCGCGTCATCACGACATTAGGACGCTGTAACCGTCTTGGAATCTCGCCTCCACGCTTAAGCGGCGTGGATCCTGACGGGCTTGAGTTTCGTGCTATTTCTGCAAGTTGCCCACGGGGACGAACGGGGAGGCCCGTTGGGTGGAACCGTGCAAATACCGACGCATGACGCAGAAATCTAACTGAGAAAAGACGATTGTCCTGATTCGACTAATGATCCACTATGGCACGATTCACCATTATTCCATTTATGCTTTCTTTCTTTTTTCAGGCTGCGTACCTTTTTTAGGTCGTTTGGAAAAGCAGATCGTAGGGGGATCTGACAGCCAGTGGCTGTTGAACTCATCGTGTACGTGTGCTTTAAGTAAACGCGTGTAAAATTGAGTTTAGTCTCAGGTAGAAGCACACACATGCGTCCCGGCGCACGTGCACGCCCGAGCACGGGCGCACGCTGAGCAGAGGGTTCGATTCGGGATTCGGCATGTATTTACACCTACGTCGTTAACCACGGCAGACAGTTTTTACTTTCAGATTTGTCAGATGACCTACAGCTATTTGTTCTGGACGTGGCGCGGGCCCGTTCGAGGTGAGCCACGTCCACAAATTAAAGTCGTTAAAAACGGAAAGTCGCGGAGGCGTAATGTCTCCGCGGCTCTTTGGGTTTTTTTGTGGTGTGGTTTTATGAGCGCGGGGCCCCTTAATGAATCCGTGGAGTCACTTGTGTGTGATGTCGCAAAGTGCCGCAGATATCTGGCAGGCGGTCGCTCCACCAGCAGCCCAGTCACAGGGAAGGTGACGGGAACTGTCCGTGGTGCTGAAACAGACAGCTCCTTTGTTCATCTCCGTCCACAGTTTGGTGGTTGGAGTATTTCTTTACCACAGTAACCCCTTCCATGGTCGCACTTCCATTTTGTAATTGTGTTATGGAATAACCACTGACACTGACTGCAAATAAATGATGTGTTCTTGGTAATTAGCCATTTAAATGCCCGAAAATACAGAATGCGGACTGACTACCCCCATATGAATATTTGGCCAACAAAGCATTTGTACAATTGCTTGTGATTTCTACTAAACTGCTTCATACATATTTCATTTAGCTCTGATTGACACATCCGTTCCCACAGCCGTGGTGCTCATGATGAGATGACACATTCTGTAATATATTTTCCATGTCTCCCTTTTTTAAAGGACAGTTTTTGTTTCTGAATCAAAGTGTTGACTTTAGATAACATTGTTAGACTTTTTTGTGTACTCAATCCATTAGAGGAGCACCGTGAAGTGGCACTTGCACTGTAAACATCACCATTATGTCTTGAGGACTACTCATGTCTCAAAGGAAGCCACTTGCTCACCTGACATCGATACATACTGTCATGGACCACTTTTCTTTACATGTTGCATGTTTTTCATCACAGACAGATGTATGAAGATAGGTCATAGAAGGTAAGGTCTTTCGGGGCACTTTAACAGCATTTTTTTGGACTCAATTCTGTCACAGCTTGTGATGGTTAAGTATTAAAAGCATTTTTCATGCCGTAATTTCTTTTTGGGCACCACAGGATTAATCTCACAGCGCCTGATACAAAGTCCAGGGTGCATACCATGTCTGCTATAAACACAGTTGGGGAACTGATATACAGCTCAAGAGGAAATCAAATTAACTCTGGGGGTGCTGTGACAGCTACTGTGAGCCCAATAATTGACTGCATTGCTTCTCTGTGATTACTGCCGCTCAGTGTCTATGAATGTGCATGATCTCCTTTGTATATAAAAATATTTGGGTTTCGTAACTGTGCGATTATCTTAAGAGTTACTATTCAATGACCAACGGTGTCTGCACTTGATGGATTGCTTGTGTGTTGTTCGTGAGGAAGGAGTACCCGGTACAGTTGCTCTGAGCTGGATCTGTGTTGCTGATGGATAGCGTGTGTGTTTGCCTTTAACGCTGATTGAATTAGGCCATCCCGCAGATCCAATCGCTCTCCCAAGGAGTGAAAGGCATCCCGTGGTGAAGTTTATCAATAAGCGGTTGGTTGGAGTGTAAGTTCCTGTGTTGTTGTGAATAGACAGCCGGCGATGAGGAAAGAGAACACGCTTAGTGAGAGTTCCACTGATCACACAGCAGATTGTGAGCCCTCGGTGCTAACGTCTGTCAGTCCCTGCCCCAGGGGGAGAGAGGGGCGGAGCCACACAGAGTTGACCCAGAAGCACACAATAGATTAACTTCAGGTCAGCTTCCTCACAAAGACACCCCCTGAGTGGCTGCTCTTCCAGTTTGAACCGTTTGCATACGCATGCACCCATGTTAATGTGACATATAGATGAATATGCATATTATTTGGGAAATGTACTCAGGCGGTGATCAGGTGACAAGCCAGATTCAAAGCAAAGCTTCGTGCAAGGATCCAGCATTTTGACGACTTTGTTTTGAAGGCTGGCTGCTTTGACATGGACCCCCATGAGGCCACTGGCAGCTGAGCTCCCACTGTGGCAGATTGATATTTGTAATTTAAGGGAAGCTGTCACACAGCATCCTCCAGATGGAGAGAGCCACAGAGGCATGCAGTCGATTAAACATGGTTTGTTTAGAAATAATCATTGTGATGTGGGAGATGATGATTTATTCGAGACATATTGGCTCAAAAGTTTGAAAACGTTCACTTACGTACTGACGCATAAAGGATGTAGATGTTTATTCCAAAATGTCGTCGGGGGATACGTGGTTTTTGCTGATCCGCTCTCTAGTGCCGTCCCTGAAAGCATAGGATCACAGTGGAGAGGACAGGTCTGTGATTTGTGTCTGTGGCTGCAGGATAGGTTGTCTAATTCATTTATTCCCACAGGCATGCACACACGTGCACATGCATGTTGTTTTCCTCCCTGAAATATTGGAAGTGATATTTGGCAGGGTCGTGCTGAAAGGAAACACATCTTTCTCGACATAGCGATCGACAGTAAAGCAAAAATAAAGAGCACAGAGAGAAAGCTGCTTGATTAACCGCGTTTTCAAAAGAGCCAAACATACACAATCAATTATCATTCCATCTCACAAATTAGAACAATGACATTTAGATGCTGGCTTGATGACCTTCAAGTTCGAAGTCATTCCACATTTGCACTTTTAGGTTTTGGTTATAGTTAAACTAAGTGATTATGTATTGCGAGTAATATTTAAATTAGGTTCTGTTCTTCTGATGCGGTCTATGTTGGGAAGTGGGGGAAGGCTGGAACATTAGGAGGGGAGGGGGAACCTCCTGTCTAGCTAGGACTGTGCTCCCATAGGCTTTCTACTCCCCATGCATTTTCTGAGTTCACAGCTGTTAGCTGTTAATCACAATGTTACAATTAAACTTGCAGTATATATTTCTGTTTGATGTAAGTGAAATGATATATAAAAGAGCAAATTTAGTTCAAATGTACTCCTTTGACTTGATTATAGATGATGATTACAGACTAACCTCAGTCACCAAAGTTTACACATAAGGCATTTAATTTTTAAATCAGATTTAATCTGACCACTTTGCTACAGCCTTTAAACATAGAACAAATGAGATTAGTTTTAACCAAAAACAAAAGAGAGAGAGAAAAAAAATTTTTCGATCAGAATGTGTAAATTCTCAAAAACATAACAATTCACCTATGTCTGACCTCTTTAAATTGTAAAGGGAAAACTTAAAGGGAAAACTTAAAGGTTTTTGTTTGTTTGTTGTTTGTTTTGTTTGTTCGTTTCCGTGTTTTATTTTGTTTTATGTTTTTTTATTCCTTTTTCCTCTTCAAGTCACACAATCAGACAGGTTGATGTAGCAGACCTACAGGATACTTGGTAATAGATACTTTAACTCACCTCCAGTGATTTCTCGTCTCTGATAAACTCTCTGACATTATCAGTTTCTCAGCAAATAGCAGAGATCCAACTACACTGATACTCTCCTCTTGTGTTCCACATCCTTTCAATCATGCTGCTCTGAGCATAGCGCCTACCTGGAACACCTTCTAATGAAACTTCGCTTTTCATTTAACTGTACATTGACATCTGTTGATGTGGTCGACATATTGGGAGATGGGAGACCTGTCGCAGCCACTTCAGTATTTTAGGTAAATTGGTGTTGATTTTGTACTTTTGCATCTTTTGATGGAGACGTAGAGACGTAACCATGATTAGATGTGAATAGCCGAATAAAGGTAGTGTTCCAAGTTTGTGCATCTACAAATTTGGATCTGATATGGAGCATTGACAAAAGGGAACTGTTTAGTATCTATGGGTCAAAATGTCAGTTTTATCTTAAACATTGACATCACTCAGGTATGTTTAACCCAAACTACTTTTGTTTCAGACAGTACATCTTGTGGTCACACGATTGTCCTGTTGAGTTTGGAGTTATGCACAATTTCAAGACATTTACAAATAAGTAGGATTATTGGGGGGCTGAAGCCTATCCCAGCCGACACTGAGCGAAAGGGCCACACAGAGACGAACAACCATGCACAGCCAAAGTCGCTCCTACATGCAATGCTTTTGGAAAATGGGAACGTGCGGCCTCCACACAGAAATCCTCCAGTCAAAGACTTTTGCAGCTTCTGTCATTTTAACCTCGAGAGATATTTAACAAAATTATTGTTCAAGTCAGAAGCTCAATTTTAAGAGCTTTGAAATGATGAGACTAGAAAATATTGTCAAGGTTGACACTTGAACTGTAATAGTGGTGAAAATTTTAATTGAATACATAATAAAAGCTTTGTGGGTTCCCAGAGTGGAAACATTTTAGCTTTGTTAATTGATATATCTGTAATGGCCCCAGGGTTAGCTAGAAGACAGGAAACGTATTGGAGATCTGTTGTTTAACATCTTCATAAAATATCATCTAAACTCTCATTGAAATATTTGTTTTCAGATTGATTTGAAAGACTTTTGAAATACCAGACAAGGACAACTAGAGGAGCATTTTGAGTGAGGAGTAGACTAACACTTTCAACTCAGTGTGCTACCGTGAAAAGCCTCATTCATTTTTGTGTGTGTGTATCATTGGCTGGGCACTCAAATGAGTTGGCCTGATCACAGATTTAAGATTCTCCTGGGACAAAAGGTGATTATGAACATTTAACCCACACAGAACAGCTCATTTCTTACATATTGTACTATGAATTGATATGGATGGAGAGGCGCACACTCTCATCGGTTAGTGATTGTTGGCACGAGTATATAATTTGGTATGTTGGTATATACAAAAATTGGTATAGAAATCATATTAAGTCAGAAAAAAGAAAGAATCTAATCTAATTAAACTTTATTAACATGGGATTTTTCAAACAGAAGCAAATCACCCCGACCAAGGCCATCACCATAATAACAACCCCACATACCACGTAGCCATAGTCCCCAGTGTGGAAGATCCCAATGAGGAAAGAAAAGCAAGACAGAAAGCAAACCACACCTAGTCCTCAGTTAACGAGAAGAAATCCAATCATTATCAGTTAAATGTGACTGTCAGAATGGTTTCAATTAAATGTTGGGTGGAAAATATGTGCTTATCTCTAATGAGATCAACTACAAACATCATCCCTGCTCAAGCTCATTCACAGCATTTTATTCAAATACTGCCACCTTTTTCTGTCACATTTTCTCCCTCGGCTCAAGGGACACTTAAACCTCTTAAAAGACCACCCCCCCTCCCCATGCAATCTTTTTTTCCACCAAGCAATTCCATTGAAGACAAAGAAACATCTTTATGATATTTTGACTCAACTGTAAGGGAAATTTGTCTGAACTATGGTGATTTTAAAAAAGCCTTTGTCAAAAGAAAATCCCGATGAGACAACATTGATTTAAGCTTATTTGAGAGATGGCAAAATAAATGTGCACACAGACAATGTGCATTTTTACATTATCGAGTATCCATACCGTCTCAAAAAGACAACCAAACAGATGACGCACATACGGTAGAGGAGATGTGCATGAAAGTCCTTATTTACTCCATGAGTGCCTCAGAAGCCAGTCATTGGACAGGATTTAGTTATGTGTCTTGCGGTAACCAAAATACAACATGGAAGAAATATGAAGGAACATTCTATCTCAGCAGATGATTTCATAGTGTAAACTATGCAGAGAAGGTGTCACAGTTAAGAGCAGTTAAACAGCAAACCTGTGAAGGACCCATGTGGATGAGTGTGAGGACTATGTAAAACTTTGTGTCTCAACAAGCACGACTACGGCTAAAGAAAATCTATAAGATAACGCTGAGAAAACCTTATTTTATGAATACCCCTGTGATTTCCGAACAGTCTGGACATAACTTGAAGCTGCTCATTGTCAAATGTAGCTTTAGAATATCATTGGTCGATATTTTGCAGAAGATGTATGAATCCCTTTTAAAATCAACAAGAGCTATCATACTGAAATACCGTCTATCCACAGATGTCCTAGTAAAGCAGGGTATGGCAGAATTTTTTTTTTTTTTTAAAAGGAAAGGAAATTGTCAGATTATTGTAGGAAAATCGAAAAAACAATCAAAATAGTCTTTTTTGGTACATATTGCATATGTTAGCTTTAGAGGACGTACTGCCTTTCCAGCTGCTAGTTACAATTAGACATGACTTGCAGTGCCATCCAGAGAAATAAAAAGTCTGGACGAGGACGATTATTTCTCAGATGGTTCACGCATTGGATCAAGCATGAATAGATCTCATTCCTGACCTCATTCTTATTAGTTTCTCCCTCGCTGTTCCCATGCTGCTTTTAGCCCTGCCATAAAACACACAGGGCAGACCACACCAGCTGTAATGGAATCATTCTTTCAGCTGTCAGTTTGCATTGGTTCTGGGCAAATCTTAGTGATGTCCCCCAGGATCAGAAATGAGATATGAACAATCTCAACACATGTGCACGCACAACGCACACAATTGAAAAGAGTGACGGAATGTGTAACTTACAGGACACTCTTCTCCGTCTGTCTCTGTGACACGTAACACTTTCACACACAAGACTAGCTCGGGCGAATTGCCTTGTCTTACAAGATGAAATTGTATTTAAAGGTGTAATTTAATCATCTTTGTGGTTGCAGAATTGTTCCAGAAAATGAAGCGCAGTGATGGAACTCCTCGGAGACATAGATGCTCAAAATCCCAGAGCTGGGAGTTGCTTTGTAACAAAAAACAAGAATTTTTTAGATCAGATTTGGTATAGACTTAAAAAATTCTAAGAGGTGATCTCCAAACTGGCTTTAAGAGTTGAAAATATTTATGTAATATGAAAAGGATGGATCTAGTGGTGGAGCAGACTAAAAAAACAGAAGGAAAAAAAACAATCAGATGGAATGAGAAAAGCAACCTTATCTCCACTGTCTTTTGGTTGGTTTGTCAACAAGTTGCATGCTTTCAGATGACCTATGCTCAGAGCTTCAAAGAAGAAAAAGCTGAAATGTTTGTAAAGGCCATGCGAGAATCAGCAAGGGAGAATGGGAAGTGACCTGCAAAAAGAACAAAAAAAAAGGTCGGGGGGGAAGTATTTTCTACAGTTTTTTTTAAAGCTAAGATTCCTCTAGCCCGTTATGTTGTCTGCTGCAGTGGCCTGTGTTTTGGTGCAATGAGTCTCTGGGGAGTGGGGACTACCATAAATATTGCACTGTTTTGAACATCCGTCTCTGATGTAGGAGCACATTGTGTTCAGGATGCCGGCTATTAGTGCCATTGGTCGGTAATGAGAGGCAGCCAAGACCCAGCCAACTGTTAAAGGTCTTTAAACACACACATGGCAGCAATGTAGCGCATTGGGCAGCCTCCTTGTTAGAGGCTGAGCTGAAATGTAAACTCTTAGATGTTAACGAACGAGCGTACACGTCGTTTCAAGTGTATGTAATGAAGGATGACCACTAAGTGTCTCAGTTTGTTACAGCTGTGACATTGGTGCGTGTTTGACGAAGGTCAGTGACATCAGTGTGTCTGTTGGTCTTAAATTTGCCGCTGCGTGTGTGTGTGTGTGTGTGTGTGTGTGTGTGTGTGTGTGTGTGTGCCCGTGCGCGGCGATTTGACACACAGGCCCAGTCAGTCCTGTTCTTGGCTCCAGCAGTGATCTGGCACTCCTCCTAGTCCTGCAGCTCTTGCCATGCTTCCCTCCCTCTCTCCTGCTGTCTCTCCTCCTCCTTCTCCTCCTCTCACCCTTTTTTTCTCTCCCTCCATCCCCACATCAGTGTAGATCAGCCTGCCCGGGCCTTGCAGGTTGTCAAGGGGAAAAAAAACACATGGGAAACAGAGAGAAAGAGAGCATTCGCAACACCTTTACCAAAAACTATGTCTCCTCATTTCAGGCTGTTTTGTAATGGCTCCCCTCTCATATGACACTAATATGGCAAAATTATGAGGCCAAATAACCCACACAGAAGACGTTGAGCACATGGGCTGTGGAAAGATATGGCTATTTACATGTCAGGTTTGCAGTCCACAAGGCCCCCCCCCCCCCCCCGTCCATTTTCCTTTGGCAAAACCTTGAATAACCTCACAGCAGGGAGACACATGCGTGCACACTGCTGCACCGTCGAACAGTTCTGTTTCTGTTCACATAAATCTTGTAATAAGATTCCATCTGAGATAACTGGACTGTTCCCTGCAGGGCCTTTTACGCTTCTCTGAGACCAATAGCAGCTGCTCTATGGATACAGCTGTGGTTGGAGAACAATCAATGATACAGACTGTGTGTATGTGTGTGTGTGTGCGTGCATAGAGAATTTTAAATACCATTCCTGAATCACCAGAACTAAGGAGACACTGGATATTAAAGTTTAACAGCCACTTGGAGCTTTCAATAGCAGAAACGGCTTTTTTTTTATAAAGCCAGAGTGTTTTGAACGCTGTATATGTTTTACATAAAAAGAAACACACCTGATTTTTCCTATCAAGCACAATTTCACCAGTAGAAATAATACAACCACAGTTTGAAAGAGAGAAATAGCTGTATAAATTAGAGATAAATGCAATAAACTAATTTCCGCGTTACAGTCCAATATTTTATTCACAATATGGATTGATTGATTGATTAAATACTTTATTGATCTCACAAGGAGAAATTGAAACATGTCATATCTTAAAAGTGAGAGTATTTCTCATTCCCTGAATATTGTTATTTCCTTATATTGAATTTGATGGTATCCACAAATGTCATTAAACTGTTTGGAGTAATATGATGCAACCAATCTGGCTTATTGGGACCAGTATAAGTTTTACAAAAACGACTGAAGGCTGCTGAAAATCAAGAGTTCTACATCAAACTCATGAGACAACACTCTTCTCCCAAAGGTTCATATACTGATCTCCTGATTTCCAGAATATTTACATTAGCGAAGAAGAAAGTATGGTATAAAATACTCAACACGGCTAAAAAAAAGAGATACACAAGTTAAATCCCCAGATTTCTTATTTTGTCCAGTAAACAGTTAATCAACGCATTAGTCCAGCTGTTTAGTTTATTAATTTAATTCATTTTGAAGAGAAAACAAATTAAAGCAGTCTTCAGAATTAATGTGATTGCTTTTGTACCTCTCTAAAAAGTCTCTTGTTGCAAATATAATTACTGTGTACAAATCATCACACTTGAATAACACAATGCATAATTACACATAAAAGATTAGACTGTGACAGTACAAAAAAATGTAATCTCTGGAGCACTTATGCAAACGAAGAAAAGAAAGTTGAGTTGGTTATCAGTTTGCTGCTAACATACTAGTTAGGGTGCCCATCAAGAGAGAAAGCAACACAATGAGGTTGGAACAAAAAGAGGGGCATGCTACAGGTCACTTCATTGTGCTTATTAGTTTTCATTTACACACAGGAGGGTTGGACTCAGATTGGGTAGAGTAAATAACATCAGCACATGTACCATGGAATTCCAGTAATTATGTGATGTCGGCCACTCGCATGTATGTGCACGTTCGTTAGGGTTTTAGGAAAATACACAACCTACTGGTCAAATATTAGTCCAGTAAAAGTAAAGTAGCTGTGTCAAATTATTACTTGAGTTAAAGTGCTGGAGTTTCTGCTTTCAAAAATACTTCAGTTTTCAAATTAAATGGAAATCTTCAATCTTGGAAAAAAGTTTTAAATTGTCAGTTTTAATTTAATGTAGTTACGAGTTATGTAAGTAAGATATAATAATGACGGCAATAACAAAGCAGCAGAGTCATAAAGAACTTTCCCAGATTCTCGAAGATGCATTGTTAATTCACATGTCTAGTAAACAGAGGTAGCTGAGTTTAAATAAATACAATGCATCAAAATACATGTCTAAAATAAAAACGCCGGAAATTTAAATATTACTGGTAGAATTTACACCAGAGCATCTTGAGACTAAACTACAATTCTACCGGTAGGAGTCTAACCCCGGATTCTTGTCAGCCATCTGAGCCCACCCAGTTTACCTGTACGGCAACACTTGTAAGACCAAAAAAAAGTATTTTTCCATATTTTTTACATAGCTACATGTACCCACAGTACAGGAGAATAATTTGTCATTTCAAAGCGTCTTGGTGGGAGAAAAGAGACGCAAACTACATAAACAAACACAACCAAAGGAAATAACCAGCAACAAAAGCTTTCAGAAATTTAGAAAAAGTTGCCTATTTATCGATAAAATGTGGTGTAGTGAAGTTAAATTTTCCAAATTTAATTAGAGAATACTACTTGAGGAAATCGGGCACTCAAATCTGGTGCTTTCTTAAGTACAGTACTCAAGTAAATTTATTTAGTTACTGACAACCTCTGTTTAACGTCAAATGGGGTCAACTATGAAGGCACGTGGAAAATAGCTCACACACACACACACACACACACTGCTCATCACATGGCTTGAGTTATTGAGAAAACGTTTCATGAAACTCTTTCTTCTTTTTGGCTTAGTTAGTGAGAGCAATTCGTAAAGTTTTATTGAGTTGGAAGAAATAATTCATCACAAGGAGTTGTCTATTTTTGAGCTCCATTGGTATGATGTGAAAGTTTTGGTTCAGCGAGTTTCTTTTTTCATTTCGTGTGCACGCTCAGTGACGTGTAATATCTATTCCCTGTGTCAGTGATTGCATTGTCTTTAGCGAATGTAGCCTTTAGCAAACAGTTAGCGTTCCCTGTAGTCTGCCTTCTGTCGGGCTGATCCCACACCAGATTGGCTACTTACTAATCAAAGCAAGGCAATGCGACCGAGTGAATCAATTTCCCAGACTTAAAGTGGGCGGCTTTAAAAATAGAGGAGTTGTCTTCTAAATTAAGAACGTAGTTGACTAAGTATGCAAACATATACTTGGCTCCAGCTGTGGGCCTTGTGCATTGCAAGAAGTGCCAAGAAGAAATACGGGTACAGATGAACATAGAGTTTTCATTTACAGGTAAACTGAGACAACAGATGCTGAAAACGGAGGAAAAAGCAAATACTGATGTGCGCAGATTGTCCGTCCGCCTGGCAATTTTAGAGAGTATTTATTTTTGCAGTGTATGCGCAAATAAATGCTCCACAGGTAGCATAATATTGTAGTTTACCTGCTGAGTAAATTGTGTGATGATGATTGGAAAAAGTGTATTTACATGTGGCTGGATTTCATTTATAGTTTTTCTCCTTACGATCAAGAGTGTTCGTTTTTATATTCCTGAGAAGTTTCTCAAAATACTTCGATGCAATTTACTGAGCTAGCCAACTTCGGACTCAGATGAGTGTTTTTCACATCAAAACATCATTTATAATCCGTTGATATAACTGATTTCTAAAGGAGCATGAGAATGAATTCTTCCTTTGTTTCTTTCTTATCTATTGTAACCAATCTCGAGCGCCCTCCTTCTTTCCCCACTTTCCTCTCAATTTCGTCCAGTTCTCTCTATTCCCAGCCTGTCCCTAGTCAAGCAGAGAATCGATTTTTAAACAGCCAAGACTCTGGGGACTGAGCAGAGAACCATTACTGGCCTCATTTAGGCTTCATTGCTACTACGACGGCTTCTCTAGACAATAGGATAGACTCTGTCATGGATACCAAAGCGTAAATGCACATTCCAGCTGAAAACAGCTCAAGCCAGCATTTCCCATCTTCAGGGAGCTTAGTTTGCTTATTTATTCATTTTTTTAAAGAATCCTGTTGGTGCATCTCCAGACAACAGTGGTGTGCCTTTCCATTTCCATTTCACAGTTTCATGCAAGAGAGGAAGGGAAAATCTTTAATGTATGGAATGTTTTTCATGCTATTTCATCAGGAATGCAGCCTTTCAGTTCTTCATGAACACCCCCCCTCCCCCTACCAAATGCAGACACTTTTTCTGAAGTCAACATATGGCAGCGTGTCTTTACTGTAAACATCATCATCTGGAGACTGGGCTCATCTGCAGCAGCTATATGTCTATTAGGCATCTATTAGGCAGCTCATGCATGCAGGGCCAAGCATGCCCTCGTTCTCTATCTGGGGTTGAAAAGATTAATGAAAGCTACACTTCCAGCCACGAATTATCTTCGGGCTACATGATGCTACCAAAGTGCTCTGATGAAACTGATTGTTTTATGGAATCTTGGGAATATATTTTTTTCCATTCGCTTGTTGGTAGTTTCTTCACATGTGCAGATGAAGACGAGAAATCGAGTCTGATGTCGAAACGCTCGTCAAGCTGCGCCGAAAAAAAGATTTTCAGCATCTGATACTCACAGCAAAGTGTCGCGTTCGATTTGTGGGACATTGCGCTGCAACAAGAAGTGCAGAAGACAAGAGTGTTGGCATAACACTGAATATATGGATGCCCTCTAACAACAGATGTCAATACCAGACAGCAGTTTGGTAAATGAGGGATATTATGTTCTACGCTTCATAGAAAAAAAATCAATTCGGAGGAATCAATAACCATTTGGTGGTATTTTTATTTACTTAAGTTGATGAGAGAATACAGTTTAGCAAATCTGCAACAATGCCCCGCTCTGTTGCTTGACTACATGGTTCCTAACAAGTGGACAGTTTGTTGCAGGGTAGATAGGCATATTACACGTCTATCTGATTTCTATGTGTGTGTTCATACAAATATATGTAGGTCACTCAAATATCAAAGAAAACGTAACTTTTTCTATTTTCATACTTATTAAGAAGTTTGTTATTGCTGTTCAAGGCACCGGTGCTTTGAGAAAACTTCATGAGTAAAGTCTGTTATCTGAACCATGAGTTTTATTGTAAAAACGTCTCGATGAGAGACATTTTAAGAGCTTCAGGCAGGCCTGTAGCCATCTGGAGCTACAGTTTCGGCTTGTACCATATGCTGCACACTGAACCACGAAAGGTTCCAGGGGGTCATGGGCAAGGAGGACTCTGATGATAATCATGGGAAAAAAATGGCAAAAGGGCAAGTTATGTTTTTTAAAATCTTACTGGATTAGCCATGCTCTTTGGAAACCAAAAGGAATCCAAAGTATAGAACTGTGCAAATGCAGTAGTGAGATGAAACCTGCAACAAAACACACGTGTACAACAAACACAGTGGACTTTGTACTATATTTTTGCTTTGGATATGAGGGACGTTGAATATGTCAAAGAAATGATGAAAACCCAAATTTTTCCGAAGAGCATTCTGTACCTGAATGTGTTACGCCGCTCCACACAGCTAGATTTGAGTCAAAGGTCTTTCAGTGTGTTTTAGCCCCAAAGAACCCATCCTGCAACACAAAAGAATGGATTAAAGGGAAAAGATTGTCTTTTTTTTTGGGCCAGGAAAGGGTTCTGACCTGAATCCCCCTGAAATCCTTGGCAGAGAGTGGAGATGTCTCAGTGCAAAACAGAGCTCATTGCTAAGAAGCACGCCACTGCAAGAGTGTCTGAAAGAAGAGCAGCACACAGAAGGAAGAACTCCTGGAGAAGAATAGAACAAATTGAAAATAAAAACATTCAGATTATATCATTTTTAGTGTTTGTTACCAAAAGCATATTTGGAATTGGCATTTGATTTACTTTCTTATTTAAAAAAAAATGATTCACTTTGTCATATATATTTATTTATTCTATTAACCTATTTAGACCTGTGGCCGCTTAGTGTAATTATCTGCGTAAAAACATCAGCATCCACATCTTGCATCAATTCTTAAAGGATAGAAAACATTCTCTTCAGAAATAGATCAGATTCTGATCCCACTCTGCCACTATAACTTATGTTGTAGCAAAATGGCACCATGGACAAAAGAGAAAAAGTCTGGTTAAGCACATTTGTTGAATAATATTTACAATAGGGACACGTCTGCGTCTGTAAGGTACATCTAAGACTGAAATGTTTTTCTTCTTTCCCAGACATGCTCCAAATTCTCGTTGGTGGATTTGCTATATTCATAGACAGATTTTTTCTTTTTTTAAAGATTCAAAACTTAAAGGTCAACTTTAAAAAGGTCAGATATCAGCTCAGTGTCGTAATTTGTGCTACATGTTACACTGGTACCAGTAATTTACCACAATCAGGCTGCCACAGTTGGGTCTCTGTGAAGTAAGAAAGCTGTATAAGTGTGATATATTTTATTACAGTAATTCGTGCAGTAAACTATAGCTGTAAAAGTACCATGATACTGCAGTGAGGAACAAGTCATGTCTTTATTTACAGACATTTGCATCATGCTTTTGAACCAGAGATTAAGGAATTTATAAATGATACAAAAACGTGCATGGTATTATTTTATTGTCAAATATTAGTGTTGCTCATTTGAATAAAATAATTCTCGGTATTCTGGGTACAAAATAAAAAGAATATCATGGCATTCAAGTCGCACAGCATTAAACAGACCTTTGTGGATCCGCTCTCTGCCCTCTTTCTTTTAGCCGCTGTCTAATAAAGGCGGCTGAGGCCCAAAAGTAAGTAAACAAATAAATAAATCACAAAAAAATGATCCCAGCAACAGTTGTCCCATTTCTTTTATTCCAAATTGATCCCTCTGAGGTATTTGTTAATGCAAGCCCACACAGTCCTTACTTATATTTATAGGATATGTGACCTCCAGTGATCATGAAGGTTTCAATGAAAGTTCTTCTGCCCACTTCAGCACAGTGGATAATATATAAAAGAGACTAATCCATTTAAACTTCAGTATCTTTGATTACAAGTGGCTTTAACTAATGGACTTGTGTTTAAAGTGCCATTAAAAAAAAAAGGAACACATACCTATGGTGCTGGTGGGATCTTATGCTTGGTGCACAGTGTGTAGTTAGAACTAAACCACTTGAACATCATAAAACCTCACTTCAAAGAAGCCTAAGTGAAATGATGATGATTAGAAGGGGACATTCCACCTCCCTATCGCAAAGCTACTGCACAAAAAAAAAACATTGTTTCAGCTTTATTTGTGATTGATCTTGCAATCTGAACAGCAGCGGCTTCTTTGCCCATCTGCTTTTCACCCCATATCAGTCCGCGGCCCATTTCTTCTACTGCTGGGCAGGAATCACCCTGGACAGGTCGTAAGTCCATTAGTGGAAGAAAAGAGCAGCATGAGACAAAAAAGAATATGTACATAGGCATCCATATGGTGCATTTACGATCCCCCGTCGACCCAGCAGGCATGTTTCTGGACTGTGGAGGAGCCCTTGCAGAATTTAACGCAGATAACTGGGATCCGTCTGTGATCAGTGTTGTTGTGTAGGTGGATAGCCTAAATTGCGGCCAAATTTTTCCGTTAATTCTGTTGCAGTATTTTTTTTCTGTCACTTATCAAATTTAGTGATTATGAAACTTATGAGACTTTTGCATTAAAATCTATATTAAACACCACACAGAGGATCTGAGCCCGGCTCCAGATAAAGAATCAGTCCTAATATCCTCCTGCACTGCAGCAATAAAGTAAGCGACAGACTGGCTGTTCTATAATAATTGCCAAAAAGAAATGTAGATACAATCATGATAACTATTTTAAAAAAGAAGGGTCTTAATTAACCTTTAGTTGGTAGTGTGTGTTTTCAACCATCCTGCGCGTCAGGGGTGTTTTCTTTGACAGTATTTGTGGTCTTTTTGTGCACCAGTGGTGCTCCAGCTGCCCCTCGATGGGTGGGGTGTGTACACTAAATAAGTGGGGCGAGAGCTATGCTCCGCTCTCCATCAAAAGCAGCATTTACTGAGAGTACGAGAGCATCTCCGCAGCCAGTCATCCTTGGACGGCTGACAATGGCCTGAGCATTCGAGACGTAGCTGAAAGCAATCAACAGCAACTGGGGGGGAAACGCGTCCCTGCTGGTGGATTGTGTCTGAACTCGGATTTCAATAAGTCACAGCTCTGTTCATGGCCAATCATGGGTAAATGACTTTCGCTTTCCTTTAAGCCCTTTCAGTTAATTACGTACACAGTGTTGCTTTTTATGCGCATGAATGTGATCCTCGTGCACCCGCGAGTCCCTGTGAGCGGATTGGCTCGGAAATGTGCGGTAATTAATCTCACCCGGCGAAGAGGTGCTTGTCGGGATTGGGGCAGGGCATAGCTCACAGCACCCTCCCTGTTAACTCTTAACCACCCGTGGCCTGCCCCTGGAGATTGAACAGGGCGGGCCACGGTCAAAAGCAGTCAACTGCAGTTTAACAAAAGCTCACTCTGCCTACCACCGACATTATTAGCCGTTATAGAGACAATAATTCACCGTGCAGCAGCACCACAACCTGACGGGGCTCGACTCACACTGTGACACATCTGGAAAACAGCAGAGCGAACGCACACGTGCACACGGGCGCCCCATCGAGCACACAGGGGAGCAGGTAGTCTTACAGTAAGGTGCTCTCCCAGCATGAATGTCTTTGACCCAGTGACACACAGAAACACCTATGACTCATGCACTTATTGCGTGCGTGAGTGTGTTTCGCTCTACATTTTGGTGTCCTTTGATGGCACCCAAGCCGAAACTACAAACTGAGAGCAGCAACAATGAAAACCATCTACTCTCATTCTGGCTAATTTAGTTCAAGCCCTGTTACTTAACTGATAGCCATCGTTATTCTAAATCTCCCCAAGCACATTTTCAGAGCTGTAAAAGCCCGCTCAAGCAAATAACTGATAAAGAGTTTCATAGAGGAGAGGCTGTAATGCGAACAGCGTCTGATGACAATACGCTGCGATGTAAATAAAGGTCAGGGAAATCGTTTCACCTCAAACGCTCATTCATTGCTCTGCAGTTGTCACTCATGCAATATTAATGAAACAGCACCACCCATCTGTGTGCTCCTGTATAAATCGAGAACTGCTAAAGCCACATTTGTAATATTAGATACACAATCCCATCAATATCAGCCGGTCAGTGATGGAACTGTTACTCTGTCATGGACAGAATCCTGCAAAAGCTGAACTGACTTGATAAGATTAAATGACATACACGCTGTACATTTTTCCCAAAAAGAAACATACTGAGCTCCTTCTCTCAATGAAGATGTAATTCACCTAAGACTGCTGTGGAGGATGCCTTAGCATTGGATTAACTCCCCAGATCGCACGATCAATCACCCACGGCTTGCTACGCCAAGATGGCAAAGCATCCTATTTTGTCCTGCTGCATACTATAACTGCAGTAAAAGCGCTGGAAATATTCCTCCCCTGTGAATTCTAAACCGGTAGAAGGGGAAAAATGGGATACAAAGTTTATATATCCACACTCCTGGGCTCGCAGCACTGTGTTCACAACTAGTAGCATGAGTCGGTGGAAGAATTTTGGAAAAGATACAGCTATTGTAAAGGATACAGAGCCATGAGCAAAAAGCAACAGACAGTAAATTCCTCTGCTTTTTTTTTTTTTTCTTTCTCGGGGTGAGTCAGCAGGCAATGCTGGGCCATGCCCCTCATTTTCTGGTAAAGAGCAGCAGGCAAACGGCATGTGTGCTTCTGTGTGTGATGATGTGTGCACGCTTCATGCATCGCTGGAGCGTTGATATCACGCCATGCCTCTGTGTGTGCCTCCTCAAACACACCTGCTCCTGATGCCTCAGAGAAAAAGCCTGGCGTGCGGTTAACTGCACAAGCAAAAAAATGATATTTGTGTGGTACTCTTTACTTCTGCGCGAGACTTTGTGAACGTCAACAACCTCGGGGATTTTTTAAGCGGCCGTGGTTGGACCTTCGGTGGGACTTTCACTGGGTCTCGACCCCTTTGTGTCAGGTTTACCTGGTCGATGCAGACTTTATAAGTTGGAGTAAATGCCGGGCCACGGCTCAAAACACAGCAGCTTGACAACAATCTAAAATATGATCTGAAATTACTGCCATCAACGGGCAGTAAACTGTAGAACTGTTTTTGGAAAATCGTGATGGAGGGGATGGCACGGGGTGGATTATAGATATTATGACAGAGGTACCAGTGTGTTTTTGTGGAAGTAAACGTTCTAATCATATGAGAAAATGCTTCATAAAATGTAAAACGAGCCAGTTGCACTATGAGAAACTGGTCTAAGACTGTTGAAATGAGCATTTTAGGTCCTGCAAGGCTGCCCTGCCTCGTGAGGGAACTGAACCTTTAAGGTGATTTGTATGTTATTCTAAAACTGCGTGGGCTCCATCTGGGCATGATGAAATGTTCAGAGAACCGTTGAAAGTTGAGTGATTGAAGAAGAGAAAAAAGAGAACAACTTGACTCAGCACAGCCATTGCAAACAGCCACATGCGCCTCAGAAGCTAACCACAGGCAGCTGAAAGTCATGCGTTATGGTGTCTACAGACTGCTGTTTAATTTGTTTCCATGCTTTCTTTTAAATCTTTCCATCAAACAGCAGTCTGTTCTGGTGAGTGCTCTGAGAGGTCACGCTAACCTGCAAACCATTTCAGATTTAACTCTTCAAAGTTTCTTTTAGGCACTTTTTTTTTGTTCCAGTGACAGCTTCTTTATGGGGTGCATTCAGGAAATAGAGGGAAGTAAATTAAAAAAAAGAAGTGTGAGGAAATGAGGTGGGTTGGCTGTTCACGGTGGTCGTGCAAGTACAATGCCTCTCTGTGCAGCGGGATGGTGATGTCATGGTTGGCGAGACCCAAAGCCCACTTAGCTTGTGAAAGCATGACATGATTTGGAAACAGAAAAAGGTCACTGACATTGTTATGTTAAATTAAGCTACTGAAGCAAAAACAAAAAAAAGATCTAGAGTCACACTGGAAAGAGGCTGGAGAGGCACCTATCCATTATTCAGTGTCTGAGGTACACAAATTGTAAAGGATGTTGAAAAAACAGCAGCTGTATATTGAACGGGGTATTTTTCTGCTTTTAAACGGCTCATATCGATGGTTATTGAATGGTGTCACACAAGTGACAAGAGTGGAGATATTTGTATTTTTGTTCAAACATTTTCTTATGAGCCACTTCAGGTGAAAACACCAAATCACAAAATCTGCTAGGCTGATTCGTGCTGATTAAACTGTCACCCTAATAAGTCTTTTGTGGCTTGGAACCATGAGTATGCCGGGAAAGCTACGAACATTTGGGAGTCGTTCGCTTGGCTTTTCAAATCCCAAGACATGCCTGACACGAGAACTCAGAGTCAGGTGAGTAGAAGGGGAGATGAATTATTAATCACGGCAAGGTTAATCATCTTCCACCTTTTTACTAATAGGAAATAGCAGAAAACTGACAGATAAAATGGATGTAAAACAAAAAAACTTATTATTTATGCCATTCTCTGTGGATGTTAACTACTATTTCTCACCTTAACCTCAAGTTCCAATATCACATGGTTTAGGATAGAAAGTGGTCATCTCCAAATCAAAATGGTGGTTTCACCACATGCTATGTTAAAATATCTTTAGTAAAGACATTAAATCACACATTTTCCCCGATGCTTTCACTGTATTTGTAGGGGAGTTGCAATGCAAAGTCTATGGAAATATATGGGAGAATAACTGTTGTGTAAGCGTGTTTATGGACAAGTATAGCTTGTAATATGGACTACTAATATTTGTCCAGCCTGTTCCTCTTATTTTCATGCAGTTTATTCACTTCAAGCGGCATGTCTGTTTGAGTCAAAATCATTGTTTTTGTTTTGTTGAGGACAAAAAAATAAAAATAAAAAAAAGCTGCACCGGTACAAACTCAGACTCTCACCCCACAGGTAGATTGGCTGATGCTCCCGTGCCATAACAATGCTTAAGTTGTCAATACCAGCTCCAATCACATGATATGATGACATTTACTACAGATAGATAGCATTATGCTTTATGGCGCTATCTAGATCATGTATCCCAGCCTCCGCTTTTCTTTCCTCATATGTTTATGGTCAACATATGTTTCATTTATTTACCTCCTTTCAGCTTTTAGACATTGAATTATGCTTATCTTGCAACAACGTAAGATATAGTCGCAGTTTCTGCAGATGTACCATCAATCTTACTTGCTCACTTATAGAACAAAAATCAACCTCTTGTGTATCCAGACTGTTGAGACAGTTTACGGTTGGCTGTTTGTTCAGCCCACTGGGTTAGAGCTGCAGTATACATTTAGAATAGATCATTTCAGAAATTCTATCAGCACGAAGAGATGCTACCCTTTAGATGTGGCCAGGGTGTTATTTGTAGTGTGGCTTTCATTGACTGCAAGTTGTTTCCCAGATGAACGCGATCGAGAAGGAGAGAAAGATGTCTTTTTACAGCAGAAGTTGAGAATGCCATATAAACACACCATGAGAGAGGATCTATTCATTAGCTATGCAAATCTGACTGGCATGTGACTTGGTGCAGAATCCGAGGTCCCTCCCGCCTCTGTCTGTCTTAGTTTCAGTCTTCAAAGGCCAGGGCCCGGGGTTTTCCTCTCAGGGTCTTTGGGTTAATTTGCTTCCTTACACTGATTGGCTATTGCTGAATCCATCCTTCTTCTTCCATAGAGTTTTGGTTGTACGAAGCCCCTGAAGAAATACAATCAACAATAACAACATTTTGAGTGAGGAAGAGCTTTGATTGTGTCAGCTCAGTCTACTCATGGTGATTTTTGTTTTGTTTTCTATGCTTGAATTGAAATGGCATCGTTCTCTTCAGCCTGACCTTAAACAACTCACACGGGAACTTTAAATTAAAAAAAGAAATAGAAAACAGCAACAAAAATGTCATTATCGCTGGGTTTTGAACAGGCCAGCATTGACTTTCAACACACACCATGAGTAGCAAGAGTGATGAACTCCTTCAAGGCACACCACGTATGCGCCGTGCACGTCTTTGCAGCAGCAGCTAATGAAGGCCATTAAACAATAAAGCCCACGCACCTCCTAAAGATTTTTGCACTTCCAATTCAAGGCCAGAGAACACAGAGGGGCCTCGACTGCACTTCACATGGTGTACTTTAGTCTACAACTTAGTTAAAAAGAGTTTTTGAAAAACACTAATGGATATAGTTTCAGGAAAGAATTATGCCTTGGTTTAGTACAGGTCCTTTCATTTCTACACTGTATGAAATAGTGATGCAGAAATACACAATTTCACTACATCCACACTGTCTGACGGCCAGAGAACTGATGCTAAAAGCTTTCATTGGCATTGGTTGGCACTAAAAAGAGGTCCTGCAAAATGGCTCGATGTGTCAGAGTTGTGAATAAATCATTGATAATATAACCAGATTAAACCCCTCTGTCAGCACTTTCATTTTGATCAGTGAGCTTAACTAATTAGAGTCAAATGTATTTTGTATTGTAGTTACTCTCCAGCACTGTTTATGCGAAAACCTTTAAACTGCCTTTGGATGATGGTTGATTTTGAAGGGTAAAGCCATCAGCTAACAATGTCAGTTAATAAACTGTTACTTTGATGAGGGTATTCTTTTTTCATTTAATGTCAAATTTACACAGCAGCCCCAGCTCTATTTCAGGAGCGGGCTATTAGAGGGTAATTACTACATGTTAGATTATGTCATTTACTCAGAGAGGATGAGGAGTGGAAAATGAATCACCTCCATCAATTAATGCAAGATATGAGTCCGGGAGGGGTATGGGTGGGATATTTGCTATATCTCTGAGTCACAAGGTGATGATTTAAAATTCCCTCAAGGTGTCCCCGCTTTTTTTAATGAAAATGGTGATTGAGAGCAGCGTTTCTTACACATGTAATTATTACTATATCGATTCGTCAGCATCTTAGAGAATGGTTTTTCATGAGATATATCCGTGTAATGATAACTTGTCTCAATTGCAATCATGAACGAAAATCTTTACAGGAAAGACCCCCCTAGGGAATGTGGAAAATGATGTGTAGGTGTGAGCTTCCAACTTAACGCGTGCAGAATTGGTTGTGCAAATGTTTGTACAATTGCGTGTGTGTTTATTTCCTGCCTCGTTTGTAGCATGGCCCTCTGTGCTGGCACTATTGTGTCAAATTATCTTACTCCTATGCGTTGATTGATGGCTCTGTTCTCGCTTTCCCTCCACTCTGCCAACTCTGCTCATCATTCTTCTTTCTTGTCTTTTCAGGCTCTGAGGCCGAGGGAGGAAGATGAGACCTCCCAGCCCTCTCCTGATCCTTCTGTACTTCACCCTGTCCAGAAGTGTAAAGGTGGTCTCAAAGAGAGGCTCAGGTATGATATGCTCCATGTCTGAACCCTGTGCATGACAATGTTATTTGCTGCGTCCTGAGATGTTTATTTGGTGTGTATTTTTGCTTTTTCCAAGACATGTGAATTAGCAGGATCTAATCATTTTAATAATTTGACTCTGAAATGGTACAGGTGCCATTTGCTCATATAGGGAGGGAGGGTGTATTTTTGTATTTAAAAGGATTCTTTTCAATTTCCTTTTTAAGGTCCGAATAACTTGATCACAAACTTTAATTTATGCAATAAACACATGATGGGTTAAAAACTTATAAAACCATCTTATTTTAGATGTCAAACTTTAGCGTCTGACAGTGTCTACTGGGAGGCCAAAAGATCAATGTTGAAAAAAATCAAGTATCTTCATGCAGAGAGACAAAAATGCAAGGTCCCTAAATACGGGGGACGTGGGCTCTCAGTAGGATAGATATTCATGCAAACGGATGTGGTAATCACACCCAATGGTCGGCACAGTTGCTGATGCGAGTTGGTTGCTTTTATTGGTTTCTTTTGGTTAGCAAAAGTTCTGGATGAATGTCAGAACCAGGTAGCTTACAGTATTTTCCAGATTTTCTCACTGAGTCAATTGAGTAGGTTGAAAACAATATTCACTTGCATACTTAAAAAATTCAAGTCTGACTCAATTACTTTAAAGACTTTTGGTGCTTGAGCAAAATAAAAGTAAGCGTGATTGACTACTTGCTCAGGAAGATGATGGACAGGTAAAAACACAAAAAATGCTATTAAGCTATTTAGTTATAACTGCAGACTTTTCGTTGTCTCAGGTGAAGAGTGCGTTACTCATTGAGAAATATAGATATTGTACTTTTTTGTACTTGGTAGATTTCCCTCAATCTTGAAAGAGTTGCTCAGTGAATAGGTCACTGAGGGCTAATGCGAAACTCATTTTGCTTTCTAAATGCCAGCAAATTGAACATCAATTCCGAACAAGTGCAGAGGTCAAAAGAGAAAATAGAGTGCAGAAAGACTCAAAGTAGAGACCCTTTCATGGCTGGGGTATCAAGATTGCAGTCAAACCCAGAGCGTCCATGCACTGTTAATTAGCGTTGCGTCCCTCTCAGGGTTTTTGATGGAGGTATGCCTGACTCCAACACATTTTCTCATAGCGAACTTTAAATCACAGCTGATTGGCAAAGTGTCGGTCTCGACCAACGACAGCTGGGATAGGTTCCAGCTGTTGTGATGCGTGGGTGGATATTACGTCGCAGACAAATAAAATTGTCAGAGAATTTAACTGGTGACGAATCTGCAATCTGCTGCAGATTTGTGTAGCATTGTACTTTTTTTTCCAAATGAAATGCATGCCACAGCTTTCGGTTATTTTTAATTTACTGATTTATTTCCTGTCTTCCTCTGCTGCTTCTGGGTCAAAACCCAGAACTGGTTCAGTCAGACAAAAACGCATTGAAGCTTTTCAACCTCCAGTCAGATTGTTACTCAGATTCAGTGGACAAACATTTGTATATCTATTAGTATGTAGTCCATAGCACTCTCTGCATGTGTAAAAAACAATCGTGAAAAGGACCTGGCTCATGAAAACTGCACATTTGCATTGTTTTATATATTCAGCATACACAACATTAAATATTTTATTATATATTTTAGCAAATAATAAGGGTTATTTGCTTTAATACACAAATATACATGCATGTATGTGTATAACCTAGATATTGTTTTTTGTGTGTTTCTTTGTGTCTGTATGCGTATGGTGCAGACATGAGTGGGCATGTTTGGTGATTTCAACACTCACCTTCAGCTGACGGGTTGATATTTGTTGGAAAACACTCACAGACAGCAACAGACATAAAGAGCAAGAATGACAAATCACCAGTGAACAATCTAGCTGTTAGTAAATGAATTGTTCAGAGGCAGCAAATACACACACAGTAAGCCATGGACATTTTTAAGATAGAAATAACCACATTACTATGATTGACAGCTTTACCAAAAAATAGATGGTCACATTTTGAGAAAAATATGTCATTTTAGGAGCTTGCTGCCCCAGTTAGTTGGTCAATGTTGAAATATTTTCCAGCCAGAAAACCCAGAGGCCATATATATATATATATATATATATATATGTATTGTTCTTTTTTGTTTTATTCTTTGCATTTTCCTTAAAGAGAGATGTTCACTTCAAGGCATTTTGTTCTTAGGATTTCACTTAACTTCAAGTTGAAACACCTTAAAACGCAATCAAGAACTGTTTGAAGAGATATCTGTTAGAACAAGAGATGTTTTGGAGCAAACAGTCGGGCAGTTTGGCATTTGACAGTTTAGATTTAGGTTTAGAACTGCTACAATAAAAGAGCTTGGTGGCCCAAAAATAGCTGTCATTTTAAAAAATGGGTAAAAAAAAGCCGAGAGATGTATTACAGGCATAACAAGGTTGATGAAAAAGACTTTTTCTATTTCCCTCTTGCCCCAACGTGAATAATTAGAGACTAGCCAGTGCTGTAAAATAAAACAGTGATATCCCTTTTTGGTAGGAGGAAACATGATGATTATAGTATTTCACATCATTAAGAGATTAGTTGCATTTCAGCAGAAACAGGAGCAAAATTGTAGTAAACTTAATATAAAGCACTTCCATTTTACCATACTTTCCTGCTGCCTATTTGGTTCCATTTCTATTTTATCAGTGTGGCTCTTTTAAGCATTTATGTCTGTCATTATCAGTTAAAAAATGTCATAGCCTACATTGGATAGACTGAAAGACCATTCCACAAGAATGCACCATATTCCTTGAGCAAGTAGCTTTCATCTGTCCGTTAGTGTTGATCAAGAGATTGACTTATTCTCATAAAATGTTGTTAGGTTAAAGTTTGTGGAAGTGATTCTAAACGGGAAGATTTCATTTAAAAGAGCTTTACTTTGCTGTTTTTTACTTTCCTTCCTGCAACAGACGACTACTCAATCGCTCTCATTACAGGAGTCAAATATTAGAGGTACAGCCCGGTTTGAATGCTCAGACAGGCCAAGATCCTTTTATTACTTTGAAAGGATAAGACAATAAAGAAATAGGTTTGCCCTGCCCAGTGATAGATTTATAATCATCGTGCAATCATTTTACTTATGATTGGTTAAATCAAAAGGATAAATCAGCCTTATAACTTGCTCAGTCCGGTAAGATGACTTTTTAAAAAAAGATCAGTGGCATGTAATTGATGATAATTTCTGTGGCGAGAAAAGCTAATGAATAATCATATTCTCACTGAATCACAGTATGAGATGACTTTGATCATACACCAACGAGCTTCATCGCTTACGAGCAGAATAGAGTAACACGGGGAGACTAATTTTATAGAATACTTTCTTTATTTCAGTATCTGAGCAGTATTTATTGCAAAATGAAAATTTGCTGCGTGAAATCGGATACCATCCCGTGATGCACCAGTACCAGTGCTGGATATTGAATGCATACGTATGTGCAAGTGCAAATGTTTGACTGAGTGCTTGACGTGGAGGATTTCCACACAGATCAGACTCACTGCAGCACATCACATGAATCAGGTGGGTCCTCTTGAGTCCCCTTTGGTCAAATAATAATAGTGAAGAAGTCAATATTACCTCGCAATCATGGGTAAAACCTGAGATGCAAGGCAAGTCCTGTTGCTGCACATAAAAAAGCAATGGTGTGCTCCTTTACTGTACTTTGATGTCCGCTAAAGGCAATCACACATATTACTACAGAGACAGACTTGATCTATAGCATGTGCAATCAATACTTATGTGGTGAACTTATCTTAGAGCACTAATGCTTAAGAAAAACAGAATCCAGTTATTTTCTTGCGAGCCTGTGTGTGTTTATTCTAAAGCTGATATAAGTCATATACACACTGTTCATTCTGTCTTCCGGCACAGTTCCCGGCAGGAGCATTTATGAGTTACGATTCTGAAGCCATGTTGTGTCTCCAATGCTTTGAATTGCATTTTATCTATCCTATTTTTATCTTAAGATGTCACAGCGATCGTAGACTGTGGCTATCTGCAAAATGAAACACTATTCTAGCAGTTTAAAACAGGTTTAACTGGCTGTGAGGGCTTCCCATTTGTCTGAAGAATCTCACAGAAGACAATCGAGTCTGGCTCCCTAACTCTTTGTCATGTTCACTTGTCTGCAGCTATCTGAGCATAAATGTGATAATAGCAGTGTGCACTTTTCTAATCCATGTGTAATTTTTATGCACATTATTTGAGTTAACTATAATTGCCTTCATAAAAAGGCACAATTACATAGGCACTGGTGTCGCAATATAAATGGTGACTTAAGACAATAATTAAGCCTATGCAAGGTAAAAGAAAATGAGCAAATTGAAGTAAATCAGCATCTTCTTATGCTGAGACACAACATGAGAAAACAATGTCACATGATTGAATGTCTATTATGCATAAGTCCATAATCATTATCCACTAAGTTACATAAGACTGTCTTTCAATCATATGTGGTTTTCACGGTAGGTTAACAATTCCACAGCGCCCTAAACATATGGCAAAGCTTTTAACACGACTGCCTGCGTACATGTGTCTCAACGTATAATTAGATTTACCCAATTATTCCAATAGCATTTGTGTGCGTGCAGATGTACGTAGTCATTCAAGTCCGGTGTGTGTGTAGCTGTATGTGTTTGTGTGGCCTTTTGTTCATACCTGCCCTGTACACACACATACACACACACACACACTGGGGTTTATGCGGTCGTATGCTTTAGTCCACAGAGGATTTCTACAAAGATCCACACGGATCAGAGCCAGGACAGCATATCAGATCAATCTGCTGGGTCCTCCGGGTCTTTCTGCCAAATATCAACAGTGGTAAAGTCAATATTGCCCTGGGAGTGAGAGTCAAAGGTGATTAACAGTCCTAGTGTAGTTTAGCTATATAATATTACTTTAACGAGTATATATAATATATTAGTAAAGATATATATATAATCTTGTGTTTCCAGGCATTATTTTGCATGTATGCTCAATGCATTGTTATTTCCTATCAAATTATTAGAAAACTCTTTCATAGGCATTAAGAAATAAATTTCAACAAAGCAATTGGTAAGACATGAAGAAAACTTGAGAAAAATGCTAATTTTTTAGACACTTCCACAAAAACGTATCAGATCCTTTCATGTATTCTTTTTAACTTTAATTAACTACGGTTTACTGTTCTCCCCATTTGAATCTTTTAAAACCGAACAGGACTTAGGTTAGACATAAGTGTTAACGATGAAATGTGTGGTAAAGGAGATTAATTGGCTGATAGAGCCCCTGGTGGGTGATTGTTTTATGGTTCAAAAGGTTTGGGACATTTGTCTTCATGTGCTGCAGATGAAAGAGATGGAAAAGAACTCTTGCGACTGCTATTAAATTTGCTGCAAATGATCACCCCAGGCTCCCAACACGAACTCGGGTCAAAGCGACTTCTTAGTTATCATTATTTTTGGGTCCACACTAGAACTCTGTGAGGAAAAGAGGAGAGAGAGAGACACTTCTGGTTCACTGTTGTAATGAGATGCTTTTAGTGTTTCACATTGGGATACTCGGTTGTCTCAATATGACGAGGAACGGGTTGGAAATTTGACTCCGAATCCTTGCCGAGCTGTGGATAAGGGATCAGCTATGAGGGCTTGATTAGCCCTCGAGAGACAACGGAAGAAGCTACTCTCCAATCGATTTTCACACCTCATGTCAGGATGGCATTCCCAGTGTTGTCAAATCCTATAATTATTCAAAGTGGAGTGGGTTCGGTTTCGTATTACCCAGACTAATGAGTTTTTCCCAAAGGTTTGGAGGCTGCGTGTCTTCTCATTCTCGTACTGTTTGTGCCATGTTCAGTACTGCTCATGCTTTTAATGACCAATGATGCTCAACAGAATCAGATCTCAACTGGGCTGGACTGCAGCTGTGTGTGTACACAGATGAGTGGAGGGTTGTATGAAGTGTTTGTGTTTGACCTATATTTTTGTGTGTGTGTGTGCGTGTGTGTGTGTGTGTTAATTGTGCTGCTGAAAATGAGGGCTTTTACTCCAGGCACTCTGTGACTGACCAGTAGACTTACCTTGGCCGTGCTGACACTGCTTAAGATTCAAGGTTTTCTATTGGATATTCCACATACCAGCAAAATGTATTAAGAATTTATCAATGAGAAAACATAGTTTCAAATAATTTACAGTGTAGACTGGATTTTTTTAAAATACCAAAAAGGATGGTTATAAGGGCAATCTTATATACACAGTGTGCCCGATTATGTGAACACAATGAACAAACTCCGTTGACAGACATTTTGGGAACCTTTTTTTTATGTCTCTGGTGATTTGTTAATTTATTCAGTATTTAATACACACATCCAAAGATGATGATTTACTTTCAAAGACGTGCCAACTACCTTCTGTGTATTTGAAAAGCTAAATGAATCTAGAATGTGTGTGTTTTAGCACACAAACACCCGTCAGGAGCTTGCAGAGTGGCATGTTTACTGGAGTATTAAGACACCATTTCTCTTAATTATGCTCTTTCTTTGTTTGGGCGTTTGAATGGATTGTTGCAGTTTTGCTGAATCTGGACTTGTCATTGTTTTTGTTCTAGGATTTATAACTATTTGAATGGATTTATAAAAAATAAATAAAATGACAAGTCATTGCAAAGAAAGATGTTAATTAAATTTACTCTTGGACTAGCTACAAATGCCTCTTAGATGAGGAGTGAAAAATCCTCCAAAGCCATGAAAATGTGTCTGGTTGCGTTGTATTCAAACTCCTTTGATTGTTATGACCTGGAAAATCGAGAATGTACAGCAAAAATACAGTAAAGAAATAAAATATTCGTACACTGTAAATGTTTTTCTGTCCAGCAGTGAAGCAAAGTCTTGACCTTTTTAAAAAAAAAAACATAATTAATTCAAGTGAACAAATAAAAGTAAATCAAAAAGTTTTCCGCTGGCGGTGGGCGATGTTATGTCAAAAATGTATATATTCAAATTATTTATTCTAACATGAAAGAAAATAAAGAGAACAAAAGGTTGAAAGGAAGACTTTATCTTCTTTAAATGGTTTTCCGGGGTTTGTGTCTGTATTAGCCCTGCTATGAATTGGCAGCCTGTCCTGGGTGGAGCCTGCTCACTGCCCAGTGTCGGCTTGGATAAACTCCAGCCCCCCTGCAACAATGAATTAGCTGAAGCGGTATAGAAAAACGGATGGATGAATGGCTTTACTCCTCTGTGGGTCCTCTGAAACACCTGTTGGCTCTGTTCCCTCCACTGGACAGCATCAAAGTTTCAGCGGGCAGGGATCAATCGAGAACATAATAACTGTGGGAAGTTGAGGATGAAGTGCCTGTGGTTGGAGTTGGTCAGTCAACCAAATAAACCTCTTTAGATTTGGGCATCAGGCTTGCAACATCCACCTCAGCCATGTCAAACACACTTGCTCTCCTGCAAAGCAGTAACCTCCCTCAAGTTTCACACTTTTTTGGGATAAGTTGGAACTCAAATCGACATAAAAAAGAGTACAATATTTGTAAAAATTAGGCGAGACCTCAATCTGGCTTTTGCGTAATAAAGAAAGGCACATCTCCAGGGATAAGGTCGACTCTAATGGCAAAAAAACACAAGCCTGCCCTGATTGTCTTCCATGGTCATCAACCAGAGGCTTTAAAACATAGAGCCTTGTTCAATTTTCTAAACTGTAAAGGTAAACATTAGTCCGTGATGTGTCATTGCTCAGGGCCAGGTACCGCGGAGCCCAGATGAGTTCAGTGGTATTGTGTGATTTCTCCTTGTTGGCCTTTACCATATAGTCATATGGATTTTTGCATTACATATCAGATTTATGTTAGATAGTTATAACAGATATATCTGTCTTGTTTTGTTTGCTGCAGGTAAGTGGATAAAATGTGTAAAAAACACATCCGCTATCTATATTATATAAACTTGTAGAGCTGAAATGTTTCCCATTATTGGCCGCTAGTTTGTATTATTGCAGAAAGCTTTCTTTGTAAATCGACAAAATGATTTTGAATCTGATAAAAGGTTGTCATCTATAACATTCGCTCTGTAAAAAGGCAAAGAAAGACGATTACCTCCAGCATTTTATTGATTAAAGTGGGTCCTTCAACAGGGAGGAAATTAAAATGTTAGATGAATGTGTCAGTGTTACATTATCCAAGCAGTTAAATTTAGATTTTTCTTCTTTAATTGGAAAAATAAAATAAAAAACATTATTTTATGTAAATAATTGTTGTTTGTCAGAAAATGTCAAATGACTGGTCAGAGCTTGTAAAAGTAGAAAATCTGAATGAGCCAAAAAAAAATTGATTGGAGCATCTCTCTTTATTTGACACAGACCCACACAAATTCCATGAGCCTGTGGTAAAAAAAATCTGAACTGATTCCTTTTTAAAGTAACAGAGTTGCTTTCAATGGTTCACTACACACACTGAGGGGGGAATAGACCATCTTTCACTGTGGAATTAATGAGGTTTCGGTTCAATCAGGTGTCCCGGTAAGCCCTGACAGTGAACCGGGATTAACGAAAGCAGGACCTTCCCTGTGTGGAAAGCAGCCATCAGTAACAGACCCGTGCTTTCCCGCTTGTGACAAGTCGAATTGCCTCCTGAGACAAAGGTCTGTCTATACTTGAGTGCTGTGCGCTGCGTGTCCATCAATCAGTGTCACCTGGTCAAAGGAGGCATGTTGTGTGTTGTCATAAGCGTGGTGCTCAGAGCGCCGTGTGCGCTGTCCTCTGCCCAAGCCCAGTGCAGACAACAGTCCTCATTATGAACCCCTCACAGCTGCAACTCTGCGTCACGCTGTCCTGCACGGAGACAACAACAACAACAACAACAAAAAACACTCTATGAAGGCTCTGTCCATTTACGCACTCCAAAGTCACAGGAGCCAGACAATACACATCACTAAACACATCCAAGGCCCGCTCACCAGTCTGTTAGCACAAGTAATGGCTTCTAAACACAACCTGCAGGGATGAGTGAGCATGCTGCAGCAGAAAACAGCCCTCTGCTCTCTGCTCATAGGGAAGAAAGGGAGCGTCTCCGTGTCTTGCTCCCAGACCAGGGGAGGCACATGTCGCGCCTTGAGTTTTCTGAGTGAATCCAGTTGGCCCGAAAATCCTTCCTGACTCTGCGTTCAGCGTGCAACACATAAAACCTGATATTATGACAGTTGGAAATAAAGTTGGACACAGTTTAAATGGAGTGTTTTTTTAACAGTATCTTTCTTAGATACAGCTTAAGTTAAGAGCTTGTACAATTGGATCTTTTGTTATCATTCGTTTCTATTTATGTTCAAATTTATATGTGGATATGTAATGCAGTTTAGAGTTAGTACTGATTAATGTTGTTTGAGTCTCTTTTTTTTTTTTATTCCTGTTTGCCAATCACTTTTCTGTGGTGAAAATCGTCTGAAATAAATTAATTGATTCAAGTTGAAATTCATCACAAAAAAAACAGATTTGTTACCTTTTACTTTTATTTTTACTATTTTTCACAGTTCCTCCTGCATTCTGGTGATGCGAGTAGAAGAATCTCTATTGTTTACATGCCCAGAACTGTATATGAGTTGGTTTAAAGCTAATCCTAGTCAGACTGTGCATGAAAAGGCAAATAATAGATAGGTTCAGTGTGCTGTTGGCTGTGACTCTGCTTTAAGTCACTGTAGTCAGTTTGCTGGCCCTGTGTTCTGACATGAGATGATATGTCATTTCTATTCTATCCCATTGATCCCAGACGGAGTTGTCAGGAAAGTAGGTGTCTGTGTGTGTGCGTGTTTTTGTGAGTGTGTGTGTGCGCGTGTGTGTGTGTGTGTGTGTACTGTCTCTACATTGTGTTATTCATGTGACATGTGATATTCCAACCTTGGCCTTTTGTTTCTCTCGGCTGGGATAAAAAAGAATGATGAAGCCAATATTCTAGATGACTCTGCAAAGTCGCGCTCCAAATCCCTGATAAGAGTCTGCCACGGATAACCGTAAATCTGACATGGCCCCAAGGCAGTGTGGGGGATGAAGTCCATGGAGAGGATGCTTGAATAACCACTCGATAAGTGTGAGGACAGGAATGCAAAATCCAGTACGTCAGTCAGATAATTTATTTGTCAAGGTTCCGACGTTTCATTCCACAAATCACACCGCCGCTATTCCTCTGACACTTGAAAACTGAAATGAGCCCCTCTATGCGTTGGCTCTGTCAAAGCAGATGAGCTAAATGACATACACAAAGAAGATGTAGAGTAACCTTGTCTTCACTGGTCATGCTTATCTCGCACCCCCCCGAAGGGTTCTGAGATGCTTGTATTGAACATTCATCCCCCTCTTTCCTAGGGCAGGACATGAGTCTAATAGTTTATTGACGGATCAACTGTGCACTTTGACATCCACGCGCATGAATCTATGACTCCAGCCAGTTCATGTTAAGTTGACAGATCTCACTGAACCGCTAATCTGACGTGTCAAAAAAACGCTGCTTCGCGTTGTAGACCCCTTTGAGCCTCTCTCTCTCCTGTCTGTTCGTTGTTTGCGTCACCGTTGCACGCCGATTGCTTTTGATGCTTAATAACAGCTTTGCTTTCATCTTTGGTGCATTTTCTTGATGTGAGGTGCAAAGCAAAGGAATGCCCGTGCTATGGTAGCCCCGAAGACAGGAAAGAAGAAGGATCAACAAAGTGAATACCCGCCAGCCCTGTTGAATATGCGCATGCTCTTTTTCTTCTCCAATAACACCAAATGTTTTCACATTTCACAAATCTAAAAAATCATACATACAGCAGAATGTGTAAAAACGGATTTAAATAAATGTATTAATGTAATGGAACTTTTCATTAATTGCCTACTTCTAACCCTCCCAGATACACTACACAGGATGTCCTGGGCAGGTCAATACCCCTCTCTCTAAATGATGAGGAATGGCCTCCGCTGCAGTAACACTTTACTAGTAGATTGATCACATGCAGACGACCGGAGATTAAGTGGCTTTCTGTGGAAAGGCAAACTGCCCCCTGGATGGCGCATTGTGTAGGCAGGATCCTTGCCTGCTTTGCTCATTTCACAAAAGATGCACGTTTTTAACAGAGGACATTATACACCGGTAAATATGTGTGTATTCAGCAAACAGGAACTCTGCCCCGATACCTCCCGCTGTTGGAATACCCAGGTGTGTTTATAGCTAATTTAACTGTTCTGGAACAGCTCGCATGTGAAACCGTTTCAATATTAATGCTCAGCTGTATAAAGAATGGGTCAGCCCGAGTGCTGAAACTGAGGCTCCACAAAACCGCATCCATCTTTGTTTTTTTTGTGTTTGCTTGAGATGGTCATGAGGGGCCCAAATGTTAATGAATGGGATCGTTGTTCTTTTGTCATGAACTGGGTTCATTCTATCAGAGCTGGAAGCTGATTTTTTTTTTTAAACAAGCAGAAATTTTTGGAATACTAGGAGAAATTTTTAATATCTGTGCCTAGCTGGATTTTTGATCGTTACTCCCTAATCTCTACATGTGAACCCTTCAAATGTGGGATTTTTGTGAGTTTAACATCTGTAAATAGATTTAGCAGAAGATTGGTAGTGGAGTGAGCCACCGGTGAATAGCCACAGTTAATGAGAGTGCAGGGGATGGAGTGGGGGGACTTCTTGGAAGAGGAATACAACAAAGAAATGAATTTCAAACACGACAGAGACCATGGAGATGAAAGAACTGTTTTGAGCGAGGGAAACTGAGCAGATTTTGATTAAATGTTGGCACACCTACGCGTCTTTGATGCAATATCATAACAGATTTGAAAAGGTGAAGGGAGAAACTTACACTCTTATCAGTCTGACGAACAAAACGTTAATTCCATGTAAGATGCATTTATTGTTTCTATCCATTACTACTTGTGTTTTCAGTCCCTTTTTTTTAAGTGTTTTTAAAAAAAATGTATTCCACTTTCAATTTTTTTTCAGTTCAGGCACTAAAGCTTGAGTGGGAGATTTTCTTTATTTCTTGGCCGAATCAAAGTTGGCTTTCCTTTATTAGATCTATTTCTAGTCTGATGAAGTGCAATTATAATCTCTGATCTTTTTTCTCAAGCAGTGCAGGCACCATCACCTAGGGTGTTTTCTTTATTTACCTGGTTATCATGGTGCTGTTTTGGGAGGGGTATATTTTCATTTTAACAGATTACATGCCTTTGCTACTCAACGCATTATGAATTCCTGCTCAGTTCACATTTTCTTTGAAACCCTGCTGTTTCAGCACTGCACGCAAAAGTGAAGCTGTTTTCTTAAGGTCAGGTACATTATGCTTACATTAACCAATCTTTTAAGTTGTTTCTCATTTTACAGGCAGCCTTTAAATCTGAAACAGCTTCCATTTCAAGGGCACCATATCCTGGTTATTTAAAAAAAAAAAGTGAATGCATGCTGTGAAAGTACCTGTGTGTGGCCATGTGTGTATTTATGTACGTGTTTTGGTCTTGTATGGAGGCTGGAGGCTGTATATTCCAAACTGAGCACATGATTAGTGAGAGGCCCAGTGTTATATGTGTGCTGGTTTCTGCTGATAATGACGCAATTATGCTGGGGAATTATTCATGTTAGTGGCACGTGTTAATAAAGTGTAATATTCAGCAGATGCCCTACTGTAACGATGCGTGTGAATGTTTACATGAATGGGTTTATATCTCCAACAGAAATAATTTGGCAGGTAATTAAATGTTGGTAAATGAGAAGTGCCACTAGACACTTTTATTCACATCAAAGCAATTTCATCTGCATTACATGGCTTTGGCCTTTATGTAGCAGTAGAGAATGGGCTCAGTATTTTATTCCTCTGAAACAATGACAGATGAACCTTTTGCCTCTCCAGTGTGGATGCAAAGACACATTCAAATTATTTGAATAAAGTCACATTTTTACATTCTAATTTCATTTATCCTGCTCAGCCTTAGGAGTCTTTCTGGTGTTCCTGCACAAAAATGACCAAATTTAACTATGTGCTATTTTATCTGCTGTAGTGGTTTTAATATGTGTGTAGCCTGAACAGGAGTTGCCACACAAAAAAAAGTAATATGTTTTGTTGCAGCAGTTTAATGTCAGTAAAAACTGTTTTTCATTTAGGAGAGCAATTGTCCCAATTTCCCCTTCTACATTTGTCTTTGCAGAATTTGCAGCAAATAGCTAGTTGTATCAGTCAAAACAGCTCTGAAGAGAGGTGGAGTGTAGGTGAAGAAATGGAAAGAGAAAAGAAAAAAAAGAAACCCCTCTCTACAATGTGTCAATTTTTCCACATACATAAATATACAATTCTCATAATTTCATATTAAAAGAATATGCAGCCTTTGATGGTCATGAAAGCAGCTTTTTATGAAGGGTAAAATGGTATCCATCAGTGTAAGCACCAGCTTTGAAAAGGCTCTTTCAGCTCTAACCATGATTGTGATTGTGTAATGTCTTTACAAGTAACCATGGCAAACCATAAAAATAAAAAAATACTGTTATTGTTCAGCTCATCAACAAACTCGGGCATTTATTGAAAAAGGTGCAGGGCTTAATTGTGATAACTGCATTTCCCCTGTTGCACTTTGGTTTTCGTGGTTTTTGGTGCATATTTCTCTAAGTCTTGAAATCTCCAGACCCTCCAAGCAGACATCTTAAGCCAACTTTAAATCATTCAGCGTTTGATCAGTACGGGGTGTCTTCCCAGATCCTGTGTGTTGTTAGCTTTTTGGGGGCTGCACATCGGCTCATCGGCCGGGTGAAATGACCCTCTACCCATCATAAAGGCCGAGGCGGGGCATAAAACCTGAATACGTACGCGTTCAAGTGTGTCTGCCAAAAGTGGATGCCAAAAAGGCAAAGTGTTTCCCTCCAACAAATCCAAAAATGCAACACAATTCCACGTTTTGATTAACTGTGATTTTGAGGACATCACTGAACACAAGTTCTATTGGCAATGCTGTTTGAAGGTACTTGGCATTTGAAAGCATGTTTGATTGTTATTCAAAAAGTGATTACATCAGATTTCTATTGAAAACCCTGAGGTTACACCACAGGCAGCAGCAGCTACAAAGGCCATCAAACTAGAAAACCAACCTCCAGTCATTGAAAAAGAATAAAAGATTAGCCAGAGTCTTCTGCTAGCTCTTTTAGTTGAGGGGATATGTGGTCTGTTGCTGTTATTAGACTTCCAGAAGTACCCAATTGAAATCAGTGCATGAAACAAATAAACACGTGCATACGCACTCTGTATTTGTGTCTATGCAAATCCCTCACTCTTCTGTAAGCAAAAACCTACAGAAAACAGAAAAGTGAACTCCACACTGAGAATATGGGGAAGGATCTCTGTTCCCGTGCTAATATGAGAAGACTTCAGCAGAATGTTGTGTGTGTGTGTGTGAACGTGTTTGTGAGAATATGTGTTTTAGTTCATTTTTATTTATTTATTTTTCTCGGTAAAGGTAGGCTGATGTGTAAGCAGTTATTTTTACATATCATTAGTGGCCATGCCGTGCAGCCCCATCACCCTGACAACTACATCCCTTCCTCTCCCTTCTGCTTATCACCATAACAACTAATCTACCGTAAATAGTGCTGTCTCTTACTCCGTGTGCCTGTGTCTCATTCTTCCTCTCTCCTCATCACTCTTTATTTCCTTCGATCCTTTCCTGCTTTTTTTTCACCCCTCTTGTTTCTACACCGCCTCCCTCGTCCTTCACCGCTGCTGTTTCTTCCATTTCTCGGCGGTTGTTGTGTTCAGAGTTCATTTTTCTGTGCCATTGCAGATGTGGGTGGTTCTGATGACTGCACAATAACCTTTCTGCTGCCTCCCATTGTCAAGTGCCTGGGTTCATTTGACAATCAATAGAAAAGGCAGCTAAAAGAAGTTATACGAAAAAGCCAGCAATTTCTATCTCGGTCAAATGTAAAAAGCTTTTAACAGCATCCTTTGGATATATGTAAAGATACACACTTTAAGTAATTGAATGATGGATCTGATTTGATTGAGGTGTGTTTTAGATGATCCATGCCTTTGTGTTTGACCTGAATGTTATATTGACGGTGAGCCTTGCCTGACAACTTGATTGGCCTACTATGCACTGGGATTAACTTGCCTGCCTGAAAGGCTTTTACAATCAAAGATCGAGCCAATGGTCTGTTTGGCTGAGTAGCTCTGGGATAGACTTAACAGCCTGATGTGCTAATGCACAAGTTATCCCAAGGTTGGGCAGGATAGCAAGGACATATATACTGCTTTGTGGTTTACGGTGATCCTCAATCTTTGCAGGGGAAGAGGAAATTTAGAGCGGTGACTGTCAACAGCTAAACCCTTCTTCCCATTTTAATTAATCTTGCATACAGTTCTGCTTCTATGTTTTCCCATTGCTTGATTCTAACCGTTTACAGCTAATTATTCAGTTTTTGTATTTTTTTCTAACCCTCTCATCCCTTCCTGACTCAATCTTTTCATCAGCAGCACACGTGAGGTCACCTTTGTATACCTCTGCCCTATTTCCTCTCTTTTTCCCTTTTATTTTGTTCATCTCCTTTGCTCTTTCTTTTCACCCTTTATCCAAAGCTCAAGGGAAGCCCTCGTGGGTACCTCTTATGTAACTACCACCCCCTCACTCTCCTGGCTAAGCTCATGTGTAAAGAGCAACGTGAGTGTTCAAGCAGGATGAATATTGATACCAGCAATCGACACAGAGTATCAGCTTCCCTGCTCACACAGAAAAGTGGTGAGGAGCTTGATTTAAAGCTTGATTTGCATCTTCTTTGACCACAAATTGTGATTTTTTTCCTTTGAGTTTGACTGGCAACAATAAGAAAAGCCGGATAGAAAAACAAAAACAAACCAAAAAAAGAGTTTATGAATGGTGTTTTGGAGTTGAAATGTCACTTGGGGGACAGTTGTAAAGGATGTGTTTGAATGCAGCTCTCACCACACATCTCCAAATCCCATCGTGTCTTTTCTCTCGCTGGTTCCCATACACATGCTTCAGTGGTTTGCTGTAGCTGATGCTGTAGTCTATGACGTTGGGACTCTTTTGAAGCTAAAAATGCCTACTCTTTCTCTGTATTTCCCTCTCTCATTCTGCCTTCATTTAGAGGTTGTCTTAAGCCACCCGGCTTAACGCTATTTACATTTTCATTATTCTGCCGTTACTAGGAAGAAATGCCATGAAATCCAGCAGTGTTCAGGACATTAGACAAGCTCCATTCTCACAGCAAGTGGATTTACATAAATAAGGAGGCTGATACATGGCAGGAGAGAGAAAGATGAGACGACAAAAGATGAGGGAGGAAAAAAGGAAGCAGGCAAGGAGGGAGAAACTTTATAATGGATCAAGAGGGCAAGTTGTGGTCCACATGCCATCCTGGTGGAAACAGTGCCATAGTGAGAGAAGGCTGGAATGGGTTTGCTTGAATAAAGTGGGCTCTGAGGGACTGACAGAGGTCCTCTGATCCACTGCTGGTGATCGATACTGCTGTGGCTTCCCTCATTACCTGCTCAGATCTCGTTGTGATTACCATACAGTAGGGCGGAAGAGTCAAGCTCTTCATGTGGGTTTGAGGATAGCAAGGTGTCTCATTTTTTTTATTCCTCACGTCTTCTCTGTTGTCACTTTGTGGTTTTGTGTCAGAGTTGTGTAAAAGTTATTTTCGAGTCAAAAAGGTTGTGTCGTGAAGATGAAGGTTTCCAAATGGGGAGATTTTAGCATTTTACTTTACCAGTTGTTTGTCTAGGGAGATGTTAAAGATGCTTCATGCTGCTTCAAAACCATGTATGCCTTTAGGTCCAGGGCTAGACCAGTTGTCTTTTATACTTATATTTATACTAATCCTAAATTATGAGAATAACAAGAGAGTGGAATGCCCTTGGTAAACATATATTTTAATATCTAATATTTAATATCTTTAAATATCTAACTTCAACATTTTCGTCCAGCTTGGTGGTCAGTAGTTTAGCATCCCGTCTTTTCCTCTCATCTGCATTTTTGAACATGGGTTTAGGTGTAGTATCACCTTTGTGACAGTTTCAGGTATAATATTAGTGTAAATCTGACTAACAATTTGTAATGGGAAGCCCATGTGATTTCCAGTCATGCGGGCGGATCCCCATCTGATGCCACATTGTAATGATATATAATCTCTGGTGTCAGTGAGAGTAGTTTCAGGCAAAAATGGCATTTATGAGGGTGATAGTCATGTTGAAAAAGAAACGTATTGTTTCATTTCCAGATCCTGCCAAACAGAATAACACCATTTCACGAAAATACGTTAGTCTGAAATTCATGTCATACAAAAACCCTGTGTTTGAGATGACTGTGCCATCCAACTCCTTCCTACTTATTAGGACTTTGTGACCTTGAGTGACAGATTTGGGAATTAAATTTAAAATGAGTTGCATTTCCCTGTGGGGCCAGTACTTTAAAGATTTCCATTATGTGTCATGTGTGAAGGAATAAACAAAAAATATCAATTATTCGGAACAGAATTGTATAGGTTGGGTGTACTATTTGAGACTTTAGAGGAAAGGAAACGTGAAGATGTGTTAATTCTTTAATCATTGTGATGAAAATACCGTACTATGGATCAACATGGTGATCACACAGTGTGGAGGATTATTGGCTTGTATTTTGTCTGTTTTATACAGCATATGTTTCTTTGACTCATAACAAAAAACTAAATGAAAGAATTACGAGTTCTGGACATCCATTTCATCATCATTGGATATGGAGATGTGACTGCTACCCACTCCAGGAGTCTTGCCTTGCTCAGGCATTAGTGAAGTTGTCTTGAAGTCAAAAAAGTTGAGGGATCAAGGGCGACTACTAATAAAAATTCGAAAAAGTATTGCACACTCACACTCCATATGCATTCCACCTCAGCCCTCAGGCCCTATTCAAGATCAACATTCTAACTTGAGGGCCAAAACATCTATGAAATAAAGTGGAATGCATATTAAGATGAAGTATTTGGCCCTCAGTGTTGTTTTCTGTGTCTGGTGATTGGCATGTCACCACAATCCTCGGTGCATAATTCTGTCATGCTGCATTCTAGGTAAGGCGTGCAGATTTGATTAATTATGAAAAAAATTCAATATGTAGATGTGAAAAGCAAAAACAATTAAGCAAAAAGGAGAATAAAGGGGAAAAATAATTAGCTGAATAAAATGTGCAACTGGGCAGAGATAGCAATCTGGATAGTCCTTATTGTTGGTATGAAGGACACAGAATGCAAGATGTAAAAATAAAATCCTCTCATTTGATTTATCTAACCACAGAACAGTTTTCCACATTGCTTCAGTCCATTTTAGATTAGCTTTGGCTTGAGAGAAGACAGGGTGGCTTCTGAATCCCGTTCACACATGGCTTCGTCCTTGCATGACTGAGCTTCAAACTGTATTAGTAGGTAGAATAGAGAGCTATGTTCACCGGAAATGATTTCTGGAAGTATTTTAAGCTCGTGACCAAACCATGGCTGTTTTTGATGAATATTAGAGGCAACCAAAACCCCAGCCATTTCCCTAGTCTACAGATTTAGTTAATCTTTTGATCATATTATGTTGTGAAGATAATGGGACATTCAATGTGGAACTGTTACACAATTTACAAGATTAATCTATGCATTCTGGACAAAATGTGTATCTTTTCAAGTCAGAGACATGTTTTTTTGTGAGTAGAGGTGTGTTTTTTATATTTCAGTCCAGGTTCCAGTCATTCCTTCAGAATGCTAATGAAAACTCAACAAATCTCAGCCAATCACAGACATGGATTTCCCTCTTTGTGCGTTTTTTCCAGCCACACCAACCTTGGGACCTTCTCTTCAAACCAGGCATAAAAGACAGAACAATAATAGGAAAGAGTTCTCTTTTTCTCTTCCATGATTTCCTGTCAGCTAATTTTTCTCAGAAATTTCCTTTTAAAAATTGTTTTATGCAATTCGCGGGTGTTGTGTGTTGGACAAATTCCTCACCTGTGCGTCAGAAGCTTTCAGTAGTCTCAGAGTGAACCTTGCAGAGAAATGTTGAAAAGAGAGAGAGCCTTAGTGAGCACATCAGGAACAGCTCATTTCCTCAGAGAATATACATTTTCCTACCAGCTGCTCCACACTGCAAACTTCTCAGAGAATATGCTGTGTACTAATGTGATGATGAACTGTCATTGTAATTGCGAACGTACAGGCGTGTATGATATACTCACTTACTGCTTCACTTTGTCTGTTGCTTTCATCAAATAAAACATTTTAGAGTTGCATACAGTCTTTTGAATATAACCATGCTACTCATCAGAGACATACTGTAGCTTTGTCAAGAAAACATCATTGTCAGCAGATTTCATGCCTTGTCCAAATACATCGCACTTTAAACTGTGATGTACAAATTCTTTTATTATTCCGGAACACTCAAGAAGATGGTGACGGATGACTTTTATTGCTCAGCCTCTCCATAATAGACACACATCTTAGTCTAATGAAAGATAAACAACACAAACGCACCAATGAAAGACAAGTCACTGTGTGCAGAAAAGCTGAGTACACAAGCTGTGCTTGTTCGCTCAGTCTCCAAACTTAGCTGTTTGATTATGAGGGCCAAAGTTCTCCCTGTTTCTACACCAAAAGATTGAGATGAGAGTTTGTGTGTTTACGCAAGAGCTCCTATCTGCATCTCGACGCCGGCGCCTCTTTTTGTCACAGATATGAGTTTTTCTTGATTTAATGACTATTGAAATCCAAGAACTTCTGTTGCAGCCTTTGAATACAATACTTGTGCCTTAATTTCATTTGATTTTGATGGAGAACGCCGAATCAACGCAACAGTTCAGCCTGTACCTTAGCTCAGTGTTATTCTGAGTATTCAAGTTCTACACTCATTTGCTAAAATAGCCTTTCATTATCAACAAATATGCACGCAGATATTTATTAGCATGGGAAGAAACGCGTTTGAGGACATCTAAAGCTGATCCTTACCTTTGCGTGAAAAAGATAGAAGGAGTGGCCAGGAAAGTGATGTTTAATATTGGAGGGGAAAGGGTGAAGGACGCCACCTCTCCACAGATGCACATTGCCATTCCCAAAAGAGCTCTCATATCTGATCATGTATTCAGTTCACTTTTTTTTGTCCCACTCTATCCCTTGCTCTTGTCATGAATAATTTAACTCAAAGGTTTCAGCCAAATTAGCTGAATTATTTTGAAGCAGCTGAATGCCGGCTTTTCACTAATGGAATGGTGCTTTCGGGCAGATGTTTTATTGAAAAGGAGGAGGTTTTAATTCACTTTAAATTTTTGATAAGTAGTGTTATACTTAGATTATAGGCAAACCGATTTCCCCCCTATAATGGATGGGAGAGCAGTGTGAACAACTTTACAGCAAACGCCAAATGCTCTGGAGCTTACCCATTTCCCTTATTACCAGAGAATAGGACATTTTTTCTGTTTCTGAATGATTGCAAAAGACATAATGACCATAACTGCATGACAGGACCGATTCACATCCACAGCTCAATAAGCTCCTTGCTGTGCCTGCACCAATAAATCTTTACTCAGATTCACTCATTTTTGTCATATTTTTGTTTAGATTTTATCCTCTGCTTAGTCTTAACTAACTGTGCTTGTAGTACAAAGTAAAACCCACTATCTTCCTCTTCTTTTTGACCATATATTCCCATAACTCTTGCTATACCATAGGATCCGTTTCCTATTTTTTTGTAATTTTAACTTCTGCTACACTCATCTTGTTACGGACTCTGATCCCGAGTGCATCACTGGCATCACTGAGCCAGAGACAGCTGTTGCATAGCCGGGTAGAGCTAGTTTGGGCACTGGTCCAGACTTGCCGGCAGCTGGATTAGCTGCGCAGCCATTAGTGTCTGAACTCCTGTAATGGGACAATATGACACGGATTATGCCATCTGAGGGTGACTGGCAGGAGCTGACTGCAAGACTGGGGAAAGCCGGGAAAGTGCAGTGAGATAAAAAAAAAAAAAAATGGCAGTGGAGCAGGTGGAAGCGTGCAGGAGCAGAAGCTGCAGACTGCGCAGAAAATTAGGAACTTCTAAGATCAAACAGGATTTTATTCAGTGAGAAAAAAATCCTGAATCTATTTAAGAAAAATGGATGGTTTCCACACATGATAGAAAAACAGGTTAGTTGTAAAGCACTTCAGATTTAGGTTTTTGCACAAAATATTTTAATTAATTTATAAACGTTTTATTTCTGATGATAATACAAACACTGTTTAAAATGCATAAAATGCGTAGAGTATTTATGATGATCACTATTTAATATCTTCATTAAGATTGCAAATTAGCCATAATACAAATGTGATATTATGTTCATTTTCTTTTACACGTTGAAAACCGTAAAGATTTGATGCAAAATAATCAAGTTCATTCAATCTCTACTTTGATTCATTTAAAATTGGTTCATATACAGTCATAATTGCAATTATGTTTTAACTTGAAGAAATAACATTAAGATATTCTTATGAGAACTTGTTTTCGACTACACCACATAGCTTTATTCATACAAGAAAAATGCCTTGAACTGATATTATAATTCTCTCAGCAAATCCCTTTAATGCTGTTTGTCAGCATATAGAAATCTGATAACGTCGGAAGTATTATTTAACACTGAAAATAAAACATTCACCTTATCCACTGCTCCCTTTTTATGTTACCCATAGATTACGTTACTTGCTTTGATAACCAAAAAACTAACATATGGATCTTTAACATGATGAGCAGTTATTGCACATGGAATTGTTAAATGTCCTTTTCTACATGACCTTTTGCCCCCCGACTGAGCGGTGTCACACATGCCACGCACGAATAAGCAGAAAGTCCTTTTCAACGGATATCTCTGTCACTCCAAGTTCAAGCCCATGATAACCACCTGTACAGTAATTCCTGAGTCGACCCAGTAGGAGTTCACAGCCTCTGGCCTGCTTCCCCTCTCCCTCAAGGCTGGAGTGCTTGTCACAGGCAGAACTGCGTTTAGATACAATGCTCCATTACATCAATAATAGATAGGGGGATAAAGGAGGTGGGACAAATAGGATGGGACAGCTCACTCAACAGGAGAGGACAAGTCGCAATGATGAGGCAAAAGTGTGTGTGTTTGTGTGTCTGTAGTGCATTTTGTGAATTTGCGCACAGGGCCGCACATGTTACATAAACCGGAGGTGCATGTGAGGAGTAAGATAACAAGCAAGTAAGGGTCGGTGGAATAGTGAGAAATATTGAGTTAGTGGGTTTCTGCTACAATGGCACCAATTCAAATCAGGCTGACCCAGTTTTCACAGAGCCCATACATTTTAGATAATCCCTGAGGAAACTGGGTTTGCACAGTCTGCCTCCCCTGCTTGGTCTTACATTGTAGTGTACAGCAGGTAGAGTGAGGGGCACAAAATGAAGCACTTAAACGTACATGCTGAATCATGCATGGTTGTGTTAAAGAGGGGATATTCATTTCCTCAGCTCTGTTAAACCGCCTTCCTTCGCTCCGTCCCTCTCCTCCTCCCCTTCTCCTTCTTTTCCCCTTTTTGCAGCCATTGAAGTGGTTCTGTGGCTTTATGTGGCAGCCATTTAAATCATTACCTTTCCCACATTGATCCAGCCGAAGGTAATTGGCTCAATCAGGAGAATTAAAAGCCTGGGTGAGATTGAATAATTCAGCTTACAGATCAAAAGAGGGGGGGAAGGGGAGAGAAAAGAGGATGGGTGGAAGGGAATGAGAGGAATGCCGATATTAACTCAGTGGATGAGAGAGCGAATGCCATATGGAGAAGGGAGTGCAATCAGGTATTAGAATAAGAAATTATCATGGGAGTAGGGCAGAAGTCTATGTAGAGTAAATGACACAAAATAGAGCTGCAGTACGGTACATAAAATGATGGACAGGGAGCACGATTTTGCAGGCAGAAAACAACTAAGGCGAGGTGATTGAATGGGAAGATTATAGTTCTCAAGGCTTCTTAGGTAATCACAAAACATCCCCGATTAACCTGCTGCCCTAGGCTCTCTCTGATTTAGTCTAGAAATGTAATCAGAATTTCTGTTTGCCACCAAGATCCAATTCCCCTTTCGTAATGACATATTGAGTGACTTTTTTGCTATTTCTATGGTCCTCGACATTCTTTGTTTCTTTTGTCTGTCAGAGTTGCACGGTTCACTGTGATGTTAGCATGCCTTCCCTCAATTATTCCCTCAAATTATGCTAACGACGTTGATTGGCATGTGGCAGAGACTAGAGGAGGCGTTGATATTCACAGCACCTTTGATGAACCTTCCACCTGCTCGCCTTTAAAAGAGCCGGGATTTTTGTGGGATATACATATTGAATCTGATTCAAATACCTTTCAAAGATCTTTTATATCAAACGTATGGGAGGTACCTGTAAGTTTTTTTTTGTTTTTGTTTTCTAAAATCGTGTGAAAGTAGCTGGGCTCTGGGTTCCTCTTTTCCTCATTGGTGAAATGAAGAGAAAAAAGAAAAAAAAAACTAGACCTGGCTTCTATCATCATGTGCAGTAGTCCAATAACTAAATTTGACATATGCAGTTCTTACAGGCCAAAGCCATTGTCTGAAAGTGCAATTGGCAAACAATGAAGCTGTATGGTTTCCTGTTAAACAAATCCTAATAAATGAGAAGGCTGTAAAACACCCACAAACACACAAAACCAATTCAGTTATTTGAGTGTAAAGATCTAGCGACTGGTAACCACAAACAAAAAAATATATACTGTAACAACATTGAATATATTTGGTAACGTATAGATGAAATAGATGAACAACTACGCACTACGTACATTCACAATCACTCCTAGGGGCAATTTAGTGTCTACACTGCCACATACAAGATGAATTAATAAAATGTGTTTGTTTGAAATCCAGGAGCCCTTGGGAGCAAGATATTAACATGTCTGAATGTTTTCATTTTGATTTGTGATGCATTTTAGAAGAAAAGGGGGCAGTGTTTTATGACATTTACTTATTATAACCAACAACTGGCACCACGCTGCGATGCTACTGTGATTACACAGTGCACACTTTCATACCTACCCGGTTTCTGTAAGTGGGTGTGAAGTATACGAGTTGGATTCAGGGTTCAAGAAGCAGTCATATACTGCTGAGTTACGGATGAGCAAACCTGACACCAGCGTTACCCTCAGGCTTATTAGGATGAGGGATGAAGGAAACAGGGGATGGGGGATGGGAGACGTGGGTTGGCAAGATTGCTCGACAATTAATGACTGAAGAAAATGGTGCAGGGGGAGGATTATGAGAAAATTATTAGAAAACGCTCAGCGATGAGAGCGTGAGCGTGCATGCACCCTGCAAGAGGTGGGAGGTGGGGTTAGGATGTCTCACTACCAAGATGTAAGTAGATGCTGAAAATAAAGTTGCATTCCCTTGATGTTCCCTTGCCTCTGCAGCAGAGATTTTCACTGTTTTCATTTATTAATGTGGCCGTTGAGGAAGGTCAAGACCCACTGTTGAAACACACATAAATGTCAGAGTTGTATTTCAATATACACATGAAAGGTTGGAAGGACAATTTCCGCCATCTCCTGCCTCGAAGCAATAACTGATTCTGTATCTTTTTAGGTCACTGTCCTATCTACAGAGGCCTCGCTGCACTATTCACCGGATCTGTGTCTTTGATTTCAGGTCATTTCAGTCCACCAGGCAGCAGGCAGAGCTCTGCCTTTCCACCTCGCTTTTTTTTTGTTTGTTTTTTTTTTGTGAACCCAATATCAGTTTTAAGGGGGCAGATGTTTTCGTGTAATCCAGTTCGCAGGAGTCTTCCTGTCAACTTAAGCGCAGTCCGGTTTGTGCTCGCCAGCCTGTCAGTTTTGTGCCGCTGTCTCCCCGGTGGAGTCTCACGGGCCCCGTCCCCCCCCCCGCTGTGTCCCCCCGGCTGCGGTGTACACGGCTGCAGAACAACTCCAGGGGAATGTCTACGTCTAGAAGGAAACATCTAGTCCAACTGAATGCAATCACTCCATGAAAACCCACCCTGTAGTAAAAGGGTAGGTAAAAAACACAGACAATTTGAGCCTCGCTGAGCAGTCATGGTTGTATACAGCATTTGCGTACAGTGTATGAATAAATATGAGCAGAATTTGACCCCCTGTTTATAGATTGGTTTTAGTGAATGCTAAAACAGAGCAAAATGTTTGCTTTGAATCAAAGTTTTTACAGATCATCCCCTCCGGCATGCAAGTACATGGAGATACATGTTACATAATGACTTTATATAATTAAAAAGGCATGGTAGTATTGTGTGAAAATAAGGAGACAAAGGGCATGATGTGCCACAACTTGGCAAGTTCAGTGCACTTTATTCAGCATCCTTAATATTTTATGAATCATGAGGCAGGTTCCCGTTTGACTGATTCAGACCAACACACTCACAAACGCTCTCTAATAACAAAAGTCGGCTTTTATTTAAGACTTTCGTTTCTGCTTCAGCCCCCCCCCCCAAAAAAAAAGCCAGTATCAGTATAAAGTTGATTTCTGTGTAACTTGTCTCTAGTGATGGAGCATGAATTATGGATGTGGTTCATACATCACCCCCTCGCATTCACGCTGTAACATCCACTCATTTGCATACGAGATTAGTGGAGGCAGCCTGACCTCTAACCAAGGGCAGGATGGGTGGTAGTAGAATGCGATGTAGGAGATCTAAAATGCAAGTCAATTTCCTGCGGGGCTTATCAAAGATGTTTGACTGGCGCCAGAGCAGCGAGTGGCCATCAGTTGTCAGGATTTAAACTTAGGGAGGAAATGAGACACTGGGGTGTGTGCTGAATGAGAGGATATAAATGAGGGACAGGGGGAGAGAAAACTAATGCACCCAATATTTTATATCACTATTGAGAGGAATGCACGCATCAGTGGTATGATTAGTCTTTATGCAGCTCCAGCAGTTGGTTTCTCTACTGTGTTTTAGAAAGATCCAGCACTTTGCTGGCTGCGGCGGCTGCATCAGACCGTCTGGATGACAGACATATCTCCCTTCTTTCATTAATCTCCATTTTGTTCTATGCTAGAGGGAGCGAGAGCCGTGCAAGTAAGCGAACGTCGGACAGGGCAAAAGGAAGAGGAGCAAGATTAAAGATATGGCCGGCCATGAAATCGAAAAGAAGATGGAGGAATGGGGGAAGAGGGGAAAAGAGGTGGAAGGAAGTAAGATGAGGAGAAGAAGAAATTAACACTGAAGCCAAGGCTATAGTTGGCAGGATGACGGGTGCAAAAAGGCAGGAAAATGGGGGGGAGGGGGTGATGTGGATGGTACGAGTAAAGATGAGTTAAGGAATATAGGTTTAAATTGGAGAAAAAAATGAGGCAGTAAAGGATGGCAGAAGGAGGGGAAAAGGGAGCCTGCTGTTTGATCTTTAACAGGATTATTTTCCCCTGCTGTACCTTTTATTTATTTATTTAGTCTCATATTTATTCATATGTAAATACTGGCTGCGCGCCAGCAGAAAACCATATTAGAGTTTGGTGCTGCACTGTCCACCCCTGTGACTTTGCACCGCTAATACACACAACCATACTGGGTAATCCTAAACGGATTTCAGTGGACCTCCGCTGGCCTCCAGTAGACTTCCACACGGGCAGACTTTAGTAGCCACTGTGGACTGCATTATTTAGTTCCTTTGTTTTCGCAGGTCAACCTTTAGAACATGCTGTCTGACAGTGTGACAATCTGTTTGTATGCTCGTGCCTGTGTATTGGGAAAGATGCTGGCCTTTTTTTCCGTTCTTTATCCTCAAGTACTAGTTTATTTAGGGCACAGTTAATGTTAGACGTTTTTTTCATCTCTAAAAAACAGAGCATTTGCGGATTGCTAGTACTTGTCCTCCAGGGCTGAGCAGTTCTAGGTTCCTGTGTGTGTGGGTTAAAGCCTCATCTGAGTGGAAATGCCTGCATGCATTGGTAGATATTGATTTGGTCTATTCTCTCTGATTATATATATTTGGCACTGCCGATAAATACAAGTCAATAAGAGCAGCAGTTGAGAACAATGCTTAAACTCTTGGGTGTGTCACCCTGTAGGATTAGAGTTAGTGCTGCCCTATATTCTCCCGTTTGTTTGCATATCTTCTTGAAGCTAAGAAGTCTGTATTTTTAGAATAAATAGATCCCTCAGTGATACGCTAATCTCATTTAGTGCATCACGAGATTTACAAAGTCCCAAAGTTGTTCATGGAATGTCTGTGTATGTGAATAGGAGTATATATATATATATATATATATATATATATATATATATGTATATATATAACAACAGCTGAGCAGAACATTAAGAATGCTGAAAAGTAGCTCTCAGTTGCTTCACAGAATTTGCTGGAGAAAACAAATCTGACCATGTTCTGTGCGTGCATATAAAACCAAATCGTTTCCACACCTGCAGACATGTACATCGAGAAACTGCTGGTATTCTGACAGACTAGACATATGTGGGAATACATCACAAATGCTGACTCCATAAACCCCATCGTAAAGTGTGTGTGTGCGTGCGTATGTGTGCGCGTGTAGGTGTGTGTGTGTTTTTGTGTGTGCTTTTGCTACCCAAACATGCAATGAGGAGCCATTAAACCGGCATTGCAGATTGTCTTGTAGGGTGCTCAGGGCCACAAAATGCAATTATATTCTCGTATAAAATATTTATTTCCACAACACCTACTCTGCACCAGAGGGGCCTTTTTCCACTATGGGCTTAAATATGAAAATAGTATATAAAGTACTTGCCTTAGAGAGGTGCAGATACAATTTCCCAACGTGGGCTCGTGCTTTGGCTCTGTGTGTCTGTGGGCACAGATGAGTGCATGCAAATAAAAGTGAGAGTGGCTCATGACTACAGATTATATTACTTTCTTTTGTATTTGGAATGAATGTATTATCGTTCACCTTTATACAACACAGGTCTATATATTCATGGACATTACCCAGCAGGACATTTTTATTGTGGTGGGCTGTTTTTACAAATGAGAGGCATAAGGTTAGGTTTATGAAGAATAACACTTTACAACTCTAACAGGCATCAAATATTAGTTTCATTCCATTTATTTACTCACTCGCATTTTCAGCAATCTGAGTGTATTTAGTTGATTTAGATACTCCACCACATTTCAATGGTGAATACTGCATATGTGCCCTGGTCTTATAAAATAAACAACTGATGTTATTCTCTTTTCCTAGTACTTAAAGGATTACAAAGCTTTTTTCAGCCCATAAGTTAGAGCTTTCATTGTTTAACCTGGAACCATAACAGATAACCTGCTGTGGAGTAGCTGTAGATGACATGAAAGGATAAAAAAGCATGATCATTTTCATGGTTATATCCCAGCAGGAGATTCGGGCTGGAGAGTTCAAATATTGCCGTGTTGAAGCACTGAAAATGTATGTCTGAGACAAAATGACAAAGACAGAACTAAAAAGCGCTGAAATTTGTCAAAATTAGGGGTGGGTTGCCGAATTTAACCATATTTAGGGAAATCTTTTGATCTCAAAATCCCTTTGATCGTTGTTTTAATGCTGCTGGAGAGTCCTTTATTGGGTGGAGAAGAAGGGTCATATCATTGCTTCCTTCTGACTCTGAAGTGTTGAACAATCTCAGCTGATCAAGCTCTTTCAGTGATCTTGGGAGCGTTGCTCACTGAGGTTCTGAAAGGGGAGCTGCATTGGAAAACACACAAGCGCTGAGCGAGCAGGTGAACCCTGACCGTGGGAAGCCCGTAAAAGAGCGAGGTTCAGACTCCGTAAAGAGTCTTGCCAACCACCAACCATGTGTTTGCGTGGGTGGGCGGGTGGGTGGGCGGGTTGGTGGATGCGGAGGCCAAATGTTAAGGAATAATCTGCATGGACAGTAGTTAGTGTAAGGATAAATTGTCAGGTCACCACACCCCATGAAACCATTCTTTTTTTTATTGCCCGAGCTAAAAATGTTTTTAAAAAAGTGTCACGCTTTTGCTGGACTTTTGCCGGAGTTGATGGAATGCATTTTTATTCATTTATTTGTGTATGTCTTTCCAATAAATATATTCATACGTGCATGCGTGTGTAATATTTATGTGTGTACTGAATGTGTGTGTCTGGCCTGCACCGGGAGGATTATTGTAGATTTACAAGGCATGGTAACAATGAGCAGACCCACCCCTGGGACCCATTCTCAATCACTATCACAATGAAATGCTGCTAATTCCCATTTAAAGCTGCTGCTTAGGCACTGCCCTCCCTGTCCTCCGGGCCAAGGGAAAGAGGCAAGCTTTGAGACTCGGGGAGGAGGAATACATGTTTTGTTAGTCAGAATCATTTCTGTTCATTCCTGCTGCTGATTTCATCCCCATAAACCACTCCTCTCCTGGTCGTTTATGGATGTTTATGAGGTGACTTCATGAGACTAATGTGTGTGGCGCTGGCCAGCAGAGCATGTCAGGATCTGTGCCATTTGTCTTAGAAGTGCCCACCCAAAAGTCCTGTCCTCCCCAGGACCTTATTGGCTTTGCACTGAATAATTCAGAAGTTTCCGACATAACGGAGATTGCTTTAATTCCTGGGCAGCAGGTTAATGTTGGGAGTCTGTTGTTTTATTAAATGCATGTAGTATTTCATAATGTCAGTTTAGTCAATGCAGACAACAAATAAGGGCATGATTTTATTTTATTAGATTGTGTCACGTCAAGGGCAAGAGTGCTTTGTTTATGTTTTTATACTTGCTGCACTGTGTTGCTGCCTGCAATCGCAGTATTTCTGCTGTTTCGCCTTCTGGCTCTTGCATGCAGACCATTCATTTAGAGAAATGTTTTAATTGGGCTCAGTATCAGGGACAGAAATCTCCAGCTACATAAATATTTTAGAAGAACACAGCGGACAGTTCTGCCAAATGCTACAGTTCTTTTTCTTTCTTCTGCATTTGTCGTTTTTATGCTGTCCTCTTGATGCTTTACTTACATACTTTTGTATCATTCAGGTGCATGATACAAAAGCTGCTCAGATTTCTCAGAAATCCCCAATCCCCCCCACCCCCGGCCAATAAAGGACATGATTTATTGACACCAGGCTAGTTGACAAAGCCATTTTACTTGCACATAGAAAAGCTTCTTTCCAAAAGCTGGCACATGCACACAGACGCTGACTTTAATCTAGGACAGTATCGTAAATGGGGTAAGGATTTCTGCATTATTAATGAACCAGCTTCATACTCATCTTAATTGAAAAGGTCTTTTATCTTCGGCATACGCTCATTTATCCTCTCCTCTATTACAAGCGGTGTAACACAAACTGTAGATAGCACATAATACCCTTTTCTGCTTGTCCTTTTTTGGTATTTTCTTTTTTAACCCTGATTTGAACTTTTTTATTACTTCTGTCAGCTTTTGTAATATGTGTCATTTCTCTGTTGTTTTTCTTTCCACTCACATAAACAACTTCATTCATATTTTCAATTGTTTTATCAAACCTAAATCACAACAGTAATATAAAAAATTAAGAGGTAGATTTATTTAAAGGTTTGTTTTTAGACCTGAGCAAAGAGGTTAAACATCCAGTTGATTAAGGGGTTAAAGCTTGTATCAATCAGAAGAAGGAAGCTCAGGGCATAGGCCAGGTTTACATGATGCATCATGGCTTCATTGCAGAAAATGGATGGATGGGAAATAAGTTTAAGTAGCCCTGTAAGGACATATTACAACAGATCATTAGGGACACTCCAGCAGAATGAATATCAATTACACTTCAGTAAACTGTATCAAATACTGACATGCCATGACGGAAAGACCTTGCTTGCATGTTGTAGCGGTCCTTGATGTAATTTCTTTTTTTTGCAGTCTCTTTTGTCATGGGAATTGTGCCGATATCAAGGCTGAGGTCAGTGTGTGATGATCTCCTGTGGCTCTGAGTGCTGATCCCTTACTGGAGACATCTTTTTGATGCCTGGATAGATGGATAGATGGGTCACTGCTTCCATCAGTCTCCCATGTTTGCACCTTGTGTGTGTGTGTGTATGTTTCTGAGAAGTGATTTCCTTCGACATATGCTGCCGTACATTCAGAACTGAAGAGGCCATCTGGACGAGAGCTCAAACCTCCTCCAAAACTTTGGTTGCCATAAAAGCTCTGAGTGTACTTTTTAAACCGTGTTTTGGCCAAAGTACAACTTAACCATCGTAGCACATTAAAACGAAAGCACGTGACAAAACAAAAGCAACATGCATGACTTGTGTGGAGATACAGTATTTACATAAGCACCATTACTGAGGTGCTTAAGGTGTCTGATGAATAAGTCATCCAAGTATTTAATGAGTCGTGATGGAATATGAAAAATGCATACGGTGACCAAAGTAACATATGTGTTTATCCACAACTAACCTGACAGCCAACTGAGGCAAATACGGTAACCCTGAATATTGTGCGCCTTAAATGGGCACATGAAATATCCCCATGAATATTCAGCTCCATGGATAGCATTATGAATAAAGTCACACAGCAGAGCATAAATCTTAGTTAAAGGGCTTATCTACAGTGAACGGTACAGTTAAGTTGTCTCAGCCATTACTGGTCGTGTCTGTTTAGGACCCCTGTTACTGTGTTTCCCTGTGTGACGCTACAGTTAAGACTGCAAACTGTTCATCCAGGATGAGGTCATCAGAAAGATGATCTGTAGTTCAGTAGTGTAGTGCAATAGTAAATTAATTCATAAACTTTCTAATACTGATTTTGACTTGTTTGGAACAGTTAATGCTATATCTTTTTTATGCTAATATCTGTGTTTTATTTTACCTTTCTACACAGGGAAGACTTTTCATTGAGCATAAAAGTTAGAAAAGAGGTTCAATAAGAGTTAAGCACTGTCGACCAAAATGTGAGCACGACTGTTCTAATGAAGCTGAACCCAGTAGGTTATCGGCCTCGGGGAGCTATTAACAAACCTCAAAGGCTATTGAAGCCAGTCCAACAGCTACAGTGGGGGCTGTAAATTTAGATGCATCACTTGCCATCCAGGTCAAATGAATGGCTTCTTTTTTTACCCACTTTGGTCCTTTAAAAAGTCTGCTGTAGTTTATTACCAATTCAAATATTTTGTCCTTGTATCAGTGACTCTTAACTTTGGAGCCGCGGTTCAACCTTGGGCCAGGCGCAACAACTCGTGGGCTGCAGTTGTGAGTCGCATGCGCTGTTGGAAAGAATAGGCCATAAATTCACAACCTCTGGGTTACAGTTAAAGTGGTACCGTTACCTCCCACTGGGTGACTCCTAAGTATCAGTCAGTTGTTTAACAAACTCCAATAAGTAGAGAAGGACCCGTAATTAGCGTTGCATTTGGATGTCTAAACGGCACTAAAAATCTAAATGACATACTCCCAGTCCTGTATGTATACGTCTAATAACCTTTGGCCTTTTGCCTATTATACAAAAACACAAGAAAAAAATAAAACACAATCATATTATCCTAATGGGCCCTAGATCACTTCTTACCGGCCAATTTGGAGCCCAAATTTGCGAAGGTTAAGAATGCCTGTTTTATTCAATAGATTAAAGCCATTTGTTTGTTTTTTCATTTTTAACTTAACCATGCCTTATCCATATCAATGTCCCAGCCATAAGATTATTTAAAATGTTTTCCTGATTATAAAGGCAGTAAATGTTCTAAAGAGCTTGTGTTAACTAAGCATTTTGTTAGGATTCACTGTATTTGTTAGGATTCACTGTATGAGGATGTTGGCATTTTTCTTCTCTAAGACTTAATTCCCATTGTGGCTAAGTCTTTGACGCTGCTGGCTTCGCTTTGGGCCCATGGGTGGAGGAAGCCATGTGCTTTTCCCAATACACATAGCCACCAGCTGCTGCTTTTTTGAGACAGCCAAGAACCAGCTCCATGTGGGCTTTCTGTCTCATTTTTGCATTCTTAAAAGATAAGCAGAGCTTAGGGATTCCGTTTCTGAAAGAGGTGAAGTTTCCAGACACATCTGGAGCAGAATAGCCCATGGACATTGCTGACAATAATAATAATTTGCCTTTTTCCAGCCCAGGTTTCTGGATTACCTGAATGTTGATAGCACAGTTGTGTGTATGTGAATGGCATTTAAAGCCTCTGTCTTGCTTCATTCTTCCTCATTCTCTTTAGTTTTGTGTCTTAGGCCGCATGAGAGAAGAAGGGAAGAAGCATGGGTGATAATGACTTGTCAAATTAGAAACGTTGGAACCTGCAGTGAGTGTAAACACAATTCGGGATGTTCAGATGACATTTTCCAAGCCGTATTTCTACTGGGGGAGATTAGCAGACTGACAGCTCAGCCTGAATCTCATGGATCACAGCTGCACAATGGAGAGCACTCACACACACACACACAAACACTCCGAGAGAACAAATTACTGGCATTTGAATACCATAACGCCGGGTGACACTTGCGCAGACAAAAACAAAGATTTCCCCGCAGAAAAATACAAGAGAGCACACACGGTTTGAAGAATATGAAATGTGTGTCCTCTGAGGCCCCTCTTGTCCAGTCATGGTCCAGGCAGCCTGTGTATGGATTCAGGTCCACGTAGCCTACCCACACCTTGTCAACATGATGGATTGTGTTCACACACAGCCCTCGACTTTATAACTTACAGAGATCTTATTTGCATGTGTTCTTATTGCCAGTAAAACTGCACATGATGTAGCAGAGCCACATCCCATTTAGTTTTTAAGATATTAGTGGGTCCTGTTTGTAAAAGTGTTCTATTTTACGCATGGTCGTCCGCCCTTAACGGCACAGACCAGGAGCGGTGCAGCACTTTCCGCCAACTTCGTCTATGAAATAAAAGGCCATTTACGAGGAACAATATCCAGGGCCTCCTCACGCCCCCACCCCGCAAGTATTGGAGAGATACTATTGAGAGTCCAAAGCACATCAATTTGGACCCCAAATGACTTTCTCCAGCTGGCCAAATCCTGACAAGCTTTCTCTTCTCCCTAAAAAGAGCTAAAAAAGAGCCTTTTTATCATCAAGAGAAAGGAAGAAAGAGTGAGCTGGGGAAGGAGAGAAAAGGAAGTCAAAAAGCTAATGTCTCAGTGACACCCTTTTGCACACAACAGGGGAAATTTCTGTTCTATAACGGGTTCTGGTTAATTTGAAGTCAATTGGAGAGTTATTAAAAGGATCTGAATGAGCTGTGCTGAACTTGGTCAAGGGCAACAAACCCACCCTGGTTTCTTTATGCGACTACAGATACAGTTCTGTCACCTTCAAGCAAACTTGAAAGTTTTCATGATTTGTCCTTATACCACTTCTCATTCTGGAATCCCAATTCTTTATCTAACCTATTAGAATTCTTTGTTCTTTTTAGCCCCAAAAATGTTTGCTTCCTACTTTGACTCTGTGGGATAAATCTCACTTTTGCGGATTTGCCTCACTTGAAGTATTATTTTTTGTTTTATCTCTCAAATTTCCACGTGTTGCCTTTGAAATTCCTCCACCAATATGTATGCAAATGCCAACTTCCACCAACAGAAATTGGATTTCTCATTTCACTTTTGTGTCCTTTCTTTAGTCCTCAGGTGCAAGTTCAGTAGTTTAATGTAGCAATATTTTGTAACACAGCACAATTTAGAGTGCAGGCTCAACAAATAAAACCGGGATGACAACATAACAAAGCAAGCTGTAGAGAAATGAGGGATCTGATTGAGATAATGTAGTCTATCCTCGGATGAGATTAGTTTACCCTAATGTGAGCACGCACACACACACACACACAGACATTCTGATTATTCTAGACTTAATTAATCATACGCTACCATTTATTGTAAGTGTTTTATGATTTATTTAACCACAATGTATCTCTTAGGGAGGGGAAAAAAAAACAATAGATGTCATTGTGAAATCAACCTGAGCATATTCAACATCACAGCATGCATTAAGAAAGTTGATCATTTTTACACATACCATTAGGTGTCTTATTATGGGGTAACTTTAGCTAGTGTCATTACAGTATTTAAGCAATGCTTTATAACTTTAAGAGTGTAATATGAGTTCACAATGCACTCATGGTTCCACATTAGTGGAAGATCACTTATGAACAATTACATAGTTAAAGTCCAAATCATTCAAATGTAAATGAGTCCACTGTGTGAAACTGAAATCAGTGTTTGTGGTTGGAATGAAAGAAATGCTAAGAGAGAATCATTAGAAATTTTTTTTTAAATGTAATAAAGAGGCAGGTGCTTTAAGAGCTGGTGAAGCTGATTGCTAGGCAACAGTGAAACGTAACAGCAGGGGGTGGGGAAATAGAGTACGTAAGTGAAGGCTGTTTTTCTTTTCGTTATTGATGTAATTTAAATTGATCAGTTACAACTGAATTCCTATTGCAACTGTCATCCTTCTGACACAATTACTTAGAAATTTGTACCTAGCTGCATTGTGATTCAGGCATAATATCGAAAGAACTGTCTACTGTTACCAATAACACATTTTGACAATAAGAGCATTTGAGGGGGTCTTTTATCCAAACCTGGAATCCTTCTTTAAGAAACATTTTCAAACTTAAAAAAACTGTTCTGCTCATGTACATGAATCACCTCATCTGAACATAGAAATTAATTACAGAGTAAATACAAACAAAAACATAGAAGCTGTGCAGACCATATTTTTGCTATATAAATGTTTATAGATCATTGGTTCAATAGATATTTAATAGTTTTATATGTATGACAACAGAAAAAATGGAAAGACGATCTGTCAATACAAACTGTGTCTAAAAATACATAAGATAATTAAAATGCTGTGTGCAGTAAAATAAAGTGGCAGCATGTGATTTTAGTAATGTACTTAATGTTACGGTGGTGGAAGAGGAGGCTGGACCCAAATGCAGAATCAGAA
>JABUIW010000214.1:1741706-1836795 GCA_013363375.1 Menidia beryllina
TGCAGAGGAAATAACAAAATAAGACAACAGGAAACACAACCATAACACTTAATGTTAAGATCTTGATAGGCCATAGGTCTGAAAGCCATGGGTTGACTTTTGGTATTTTCAGAAGAGGCATACGTTAATGTAGATCTGTAACAGGGACAGTTTTAACCAGACAAAAGTAACTTCAGGAGAAGGATGAGACATATACCGTAAATTCCGGACTATAAGCCGCTACTTTTTTCCCACCGTTTGAACACTGCGGCCTATAATACAGTGCGGCTAATACATGTTTTTTTCATGGCGCGAAAAACAGACCAATAAAATTGATGAGTATTCACAGAGGTCCAATGAAATTGTGCGATACATAATTCTCACTTTCACAGTTATTTACAGTCTTGTAAATCAGTCATTTATGGATACCTTTATTTTGACAACCCGCTAGACAGGAAGTTTACGGTATCCTAGTTGGGAGACAGCTTGAGTTTGCCGGTAGCAAAGACTGCTGCCTTCGTCTTCTACTCCTAATTTGTGACAGTTTGTTTCAATGTTTGTTCAAGCAACGTCTGTAAGTATTTGTTTTTGCAATTGGACATATTTCTAGTAACTTTTACGGTAATATCATATGTTGATGTTAACAATGTTAACAAATTCGTGACGGAGCTTAGCCAATCGTAATTTATGTCTATACATGTACAATTCTTGACGTATGTTTTGTATGTTTGTATTTCAGATTCACGAGATATTCAGTAAATTCACAAAAAATAATCTGCTTCTGTGGAGTTGCTGAGTACATGTTTAGCTGCTTGGATAACTGACTCTTAGTGAGGCCATGACACATAATATGTACCGTATTTGTTTGTTTTATCATACGGATTAAGTCAAACGTTAAAAAATGCTCACCTGTAACATCTTTATTTGTAAATATCTCATACAACGTGGGAAACCTGCGGCTTAAAATCCGGTGCGGCTTATAAAAGTACGAAATTGATTTTCTTTATAAAATTAGAGAGTGCGGCTTGTAATCCGGTGCGCTTTATAGTCCGGAATTTACGGTAATTGAATTGTTGCATGAAAGATGGAAATATTCAAGTTTTGACTGAAGAGCAGATTAAAAACAATACGGATGTCCCAAAGCAAAAAGATCAAATGAACCTTGCTTCCTTTATCGATTTTATCTTTGATTGTTTAGATGTTTTTTGGGAGTTCTCACTGCTTTGCTTCCCTATATGTAGCTGTTACTCTCATCTCTGTGTCACAATGACTGCTTAACTACCACTTGCATCTTTATTGATGTCTGAAGCGGCAGAAGCGGCAGGATCAGCGGCCTGTTTTCAGACCATCTTATGCACCTGTCCGAGTGCCCCTTTTAGGTTATTGTGTCAGACTGATAAAGTAAGGTACAAATAAAGCATTAGGACAGGCCCTTTGTGGAAACAGATGACTGGCTTTGTTCTAACAGTACGTGTAACTATTTGGAATGCCACAATCAAATGTATTAAGTGCCCCCCCACCATCCCACACACTTTTGGGTCAGTGCCCACAAAGTTTTAGTTTACACAATGCACTTTTATGACTTTATTAAGTCTTCTGGAAGTTTGTATTTGCATTCTGTCATGTTTCTTCTTTTTAAAGAATAGTCACGACGAAGAGCTGCAGCACTGTGAAAGATTTCTAAAGGGAGGTAAATCGGAGCAAAATTTGGAGTTGGTTAAACTGTGGGTGCAGCTTGAGCTGATTCTTTAAAGCTATCTGTGGTACGTTAGTTTCACTGCTTTTTGACCTCTATCATTTATTCATCACAGCTGCTGCTGCAGATGTTCACCATGTTATTTAACAAACCGAGTCAAAGGCCACCTCCGGCAGCAGAATTTCCTTCATTTATGCAACATTCATTTACCCCTATTATTTAAAACTCTAACCCAATGTCCTTCTCTCTGCCAGAGCCAGCAGAGACCCAAAATTCACACAGTTAAGAAAAAAAAAAAACATGGGCCAGGTGTCCATTGGTGATCCTGATATGGACACATTCATCTATCCTATCAAGAGTCAAATCTTTCTCCAAGTATATATTGTCCCGTCTCGTCAAGTTGGTAACCTTATTCAGAGATGGTTGAAGTTCAATCTTTTACACCTTGCTCATATCTCTGTGCACTTTACAGTTTGTCCTTCTGCACACTTAAATTATTCCATTTGTATAACTGATATATGTTGGCTCTGGATGGCATTGAGTCCTTTAAAGCTTTCCTGCGACTGTTTTAGTGTATTCATTACATGTTACCAAATATGGAAAAGTGAAATACTGACAGATCCATTGTGGAATCTCAGGAAATTACTCCACTAAAGTCCAGTTTGACTTTGTTATGTAGTCAGTCAAGACGGAAAGAAAAAGAAAAGGAGGAGGGCAAATGTATTCAAATAAGAGTGATTTTCTTAGTCTAGTTTTTGGATAAGGAGCAAAGGTCGTTCACCATCTTTAGCGAGAAATTATCTGTAGGCTACTGCTCTCATTTGCATATAAATGAGCAGTGGTAAACTGAGTAAAAGCTAAGGCTTTTTGGACAGATGGGGTGGCACAGAACTGAGTAAGAGTCATTCATCTGAGCTGGAGTTTTCACTTTTTTCTCACATTTAGGTAAACTATCAAAATGGATCAGGTGAGGTCACTCTTTCCACAAACATGCGTAGAAATCAATAAAGCTTACTACTCATATTCAAAATGATTAACAGATTTAATATTTGCAGAGCAGTGTACGTGTTAAAAATATACATTATTGGTGGAGGATTTGATTCAGTATTTAGGTATATTATTGTATAATTTGTCAGATGACATTCATTAAGACCTGCTCTGTAACACTGGGCTTTTTCAGGTTTCATGAAACCAGTCATATGAATGGTTTCAGATAAACTAGAGTAAAAGCCTTACTGCTTTAAATGCTCCTAAGTCTGACATGAGGTTGCAGAAAACAGACAGTACATTCAGATTATGAATAGACTTATTTTCCTAATCAATCTATTTTTCTTACATTTTTACTATATTGATCGTGCCGCAACGGTTCAGCTTGAAGGGTGTCCGACGCATTCTGAACCAAATCACTTGAGGGTTCATTTCAAACTTGTCCAGCTGATTGTAGTGTTTAGGGGTATGTGGCCATTTCAGTAAATATTTTAATTGGAATTGCACTGTTTTGTGGCACACGAGCAAACCTAGAACCACCATTGGATGAAGAGAAATTGATAGAGCATTGTGCTATGTCAGGCAGATCACCAACTAGAGGGCTGGCATCAGCTCTTACATCTGTCTTTCACAGTAATTGGCTCGCTCACAGCTGTTGCCACATCGTATCATTTTCATGCAGGAGTGCGATGGAAAAATTTCATGGTAACCAGAAATTTCTTTCGGGCAATCTGCTAATTCACTTGCAGCATGTCATCTCTGCAGCACTAGTGTTTCCCAATTTATGTGCATTATTTCTATATCTTATTTTCATCACTGCATTTAAGAGAGGATTAATTCTTCCAGCAGAATCCTCTCATCCATATCTAACTACTTGCTATAAATAAACCTGTCTTTTTTTTTTCCACATAAATGTCGCTTCCATCTAGATGCAGGAGTTTTAATAAAAATTCTAATTAACATGTATCTCCGTCCAAAACTGTCGTGCAGATATTAAGATTTAGGATACATCAGGATAAACAATTTACAGCACTACTCCCACAGTCGAGTGCTATTATACATTTGTATTAGACTGCTGGCACAAATTCTACACGCATCTAAGCCTTGATTTATTCCCTATGTGTGTCTTGACACATTTTTTTAAATACATTTTTACACATCAGTCATGCATAATTTTTTGTGGCTTCAATATCAATAGAATTATTAGATGAGAATTTGTATACATTACAGTTTCATTATAATTATGACAGCTCAGTTCAAGGGTTGGTGTATATGTGCAGATTTTCAGAAAATACCTCATTTCTTTTCAGTCTCAAACGGTTAATTCAACTCGACACTCGTCCTTTTCGATTCTTTCAATACGCATGTACCCCCAAAAATGAACTGTGCTGGAGAAGACTTATTAGAGTTACTGTGAGTATTTGTAGCTCACCTGCCATGTTGAGTTTCCTTAAAATTCTAAAATAGATAAATATGGGCTTTTGGAATATTATGTAACTGATAGAAGAGATTAATCAAAAATGGGGGTTTTTGGCTCAACAACATCCAAGGTGAAAGATTGATGAACTAGAAATTATTTGCTAAACGTAAATAAATGAGCCTTCAGTCTGAGCCATAATTTAATGCACAATCTGCACCACTACTGTGGATGAAGAATTGAAGTCACAATGTAGAAATAATGCAGTTCTATTTTAAGGAACCTTCATAAGACACAGTAATCATCATTTTATAGGCCTTAGAAACAGTGGAGGGAACTAACTACTCCAGGAACTCCATGAATTACATGACTTGTAATGCTTATTACAGCACTATGTAGAAGTTAATAAACAAGGAAAGTGCGTTCAGATTGCAAGGCACTTTCAGCATAGCGTGAAACTGTTTAAAGTGGTTTAGACTTGACAGATTTTGTCATCAACTGCTTCTTCAATGTAATAATCTTGAAGCTAAATTTTGAAAAAGTGAAGAAAGAAGACAAAACCAGCCACACAGACATGATATCTGAATAGATTTTGAAAATTATTGCACATGTTTTCATCAGCTCTCACTGTCTCTGTGTAAAGGGCTTGCATTACTAAGGTGTACAGCACAGCAGAATCTGCTCAAAATCTGAGAAAACATTTTGCTTTTACTTTATTTCTAACTCACAAATAGTTCATTATGTAATTAATGCCATTTACTGATCCCGCACACTCATCTTTTTTGGTCAGCGGGTATTATACCAACATTTTTAGACTTGGAATAGCAAGGAGGCGTAATATTCATGATTAGTCATTACCAGGACCTAAATTGCCAGTGGGCAATGATGCTCATTCCTTTGCATATGCATTAACTGATTATCGAAGATGTTTATTCTGTAAGGTTATAATCTGAACCAAATGTAAATTAATCCTACACAATTATAGACTAATGAAAAACCACTCATTATTATTTCAGAGATAAACCTTTTAAAAAATAGGCAACAGAAGAGGAAATTATACACCAGCAGGATGAGCTGTATGGACAGGGTGATTTAGATGGAGTCACATACACAGTGCAAACAATGGAGTGGGTGGCAACTGAGAAAAAGAGAAAGAGAATAAGAGAGAGAGAGACAGAAAGTTATTAAGTATCTGTATCCGCATATAGATCATTGAATGTCTTCTTGGCCTGTAAGAACCCTGCCGCCCACCCAGCATCTGATAATTACACTTCATTAGGAGAGCAGGTAGTGGTGAAAAAGCAGAGGCTGACTACTGAGGGGCAACACGAGAACGAGAGGAAGCATTTAAGTCGGAAAATACACTGGAGCCGTATAACGTTGCAGAAAGAGCTCGGGAATATGAAAATGTAGGAAAGGAAAAGCGGGAGTTGACTCAGGTGACACATCGTCCACTCTGTGATTGGAGGCTGGGCTGTTGTGAGTGTGTGTGTGTTTGTTTGTTCGTGTGCCTCCAAAAGTGTGTATAAGGCTAAATTTATTCAAGCTCAGGGGCCTGTATTTATTGGCTTGGCTGAGTGTCACACAAAGACGGACAGGTCTGCCCTGATGCAGGACGTAATAAGCTCTCTGTGAGACACATACACACACACACACACACACATGCATGCATGCACATATCCTACAGCTTGACATTCCCACCTTGTCTTTTTTTCCCCCCGCACCAGCTATACTGTACCTATACCCTATACATCATGTGACGTGGGAGCTTTAGAGTAACGCAAGCGAGTCAGGCAGCTCTGCAGTTTGCAGCGCTGCAGTAAAATTCCGAAGACTGACAGCCATGTGGGAACGTGTCCATATGGAAACATTCTTCACAGTACAGGCTTGTTGAAGAGTGGCTGAGCAGATCGCTACAAATCCTTGACGTCCCAGAAGTGGACGGTGGAAAGCTGCTCCGGTGTGTGCGTGTGTGCGTGTGTGGTTTGTGTGTGTGTGTGTGCGTGCGTGCGTGCAGTTATATGTAAGCTGCCAGCAGAGAAGGAGTGAAAGGTGGGGACTGCAGTATTCCTCCAGCGGGAATCATTGATTTTCCGGCCCTAGCATGGGGATGTGGGAAATGTCAGCCTCTAATTGAGTTGATAAAACCGTTTTGAGTCGCAGACATAAATATGGTTCCCCCCACAAAAGGCCACTGCATTAGACAACTCCCCTTGGGATGTCTGTAAGGAATGAAAGGTCTACTTATTTCTGAGTGTGTTTACATGTTTACAGACTTTTGGTGCATGGGGAGTTTCTTTATTTGACGGCAGTGTGTGAGTCTGCATGCGGAAAGCGAGTGACAGGTGTGCTCCTGCTGCTGCTGCTGAATGGAACCTTTTCTGTCGTGGTGCATCAGCAGAGAGGCTTGTTAGGTTAAACAGTTTTTGTTGTGGCAGGGAGGGCAGAAATGGAGCTTGCAACCACGACACAGAGGTCATATCCATTAGAGGTGCGGAGGGCGAATAAGAAAAAAGGATAAACAAAGCCCCTACCGTTGTGGCTGATTAGAAGATTAATATGCAGAGAGGGCAAAGGACTTACCTGCTGCCTTCAGAGGAAATTTACTTCAGTGTTAGTTGGTACTTGATGGACAGAAATCTTCTTTTTTTTCTCTAATTAAACCATAACAATTGGCTTTTTTTGTTAGTGATATTATAAATAAGACTTTTTGAATACATATCTCCAGTATAAAATCTATTGCTGTCAGTAAGAAGCAGAACAAGTTTAAAGAAATGAGGAGTGAACGCATATGGGCACACGCATTTCTCTTTACATCTAGAGAGCCCTGGTCTCAGGATTAAGGCTGATAATTTGACAGCTTTTCACGCATTCTGCCACGCATGATCAAACACACACCCTTTCTGTTTCTCTCGCTTTCATGTGTGTTTAAGTGCGCCCACATTTGTGCCAAAGCCTACTGATAATTACTGACATAATTAGGCAGACAACCATTCGTATAGGGAATGCACACTCACAAAATCACACAGAAACACACATTACCTCCCTGGTAATTAAGAGTATTAATTACAAGCATAGCCGTCCCTGTGAGGCTCTGTATCACTCACAGACTGGCACGCAGCAGGGTTCTTATTACTTTATCTCACCACACTATCACCACTGCTGTCTCCCATTCCCAGCCTGTCTGATTACACATGCACATTCTCAAATGTACACCTGCTGGATAAACAAATGTTAGCTAATTAGTCAGAGACTGATAGCCGGCCATAGGTTAAAATCCAGTGGCTGGGGATATGAAACAGATCTGCTTGCTTGAACAAGAACAGAACCGATATGCCTGAGGGGCACTGGGATTTGATTTTTGTCAAATGTCTTTTAAGACTGTGCCCTGAGGCTCACATCCTTTTTCCTCCTCCACTTTGTTAAGCTGCAGCATCTGAAGTAGGACTATAGATTTCACACGTTCGGCATGGGAGCTACTGTTGCCGTTTGTGTTGCATGTGGTGTGTGTTTATTGCACAAGTTTTACTTTACTCTTTCACTGTTACCCAGCAACTATTTTATGGTTGATTGCTGAGCGGTAACACTGATTGACAAATGCTAAGGAGCATATCCTGCTGCACCGAGTTGTTCTAAATCAATGAAGAAGCCAGTAGGCAAAGAGCTGTGGTAAATTTGTAGCATTTGATCAGGGCTTGCATCATTTGTAAGGATAATTTTTACAGCTGATTTAAAGATATCATAGTGGTTGCATGTTTGAAAATTGCTCACCGGCATTATCCATTAAGACGAACAGGGTTACATGAGTGGGTCGAGAGACAGCACAACTGGATGAAATGGCTAAAACATCACAAATTGACATTTAAAAAACATATTGATTTATTTTTTGTTGCACTCCATGAAATAAATGGTCTGTTCCAGGCCTGGTTTGGCTCACTTATAACAGCGAGCATCTTTATAAAAATAAGAGGAGTGTTATATTAATGTAATGCGAGGATGAATTGTACCTCTGTGCCGCTGTGCCCTTAGACAGATTTGAATTTGTTCTTTTTGTATTGTAGATGCACTGTAGTCCCCTCTGTATGTTGCATACATACCGTCTGATATCTGAACGTGCTTAGCATGATTTTTTATTGCGCTATTTCATTACGTTGGTTAAAGTGTCCATCATTCTTTTTGTGTTTCCCTGCAGTGGATGGCTGCACGGACTGGTCAGTGGACTACTTAAAGTACCGGGTGCTTCAGGGTGAGCCAGTGCGACTGAAGTGTGCTCTGTTCTACGGGTACATCCGGGCCAACTACAGCCAGGCACAGAGCGTGGGCCTCAGCCTCATGTGGTACCGCAGCTCTGGCCTGGGCCACAGCGACTTTGAGGAGCCCATTTCCTTTGACGGCGTGCGGATGAGCAAGGAGGAAGATGCCATCTGGTTCAGACCTGCCGACCTTCAAGATGTGGGCCTCTATTCCTGTGTTTTAAGGTGAGCTATCCTTCTAATATATATATATGAAAATCAATGGGGTAGGTTGTCAGAGTGAGTCCTTAAAAAAATCCTAAAGTCCAAAAATTTGAGAGAAGGCAGGGCGATTTACAAATTTTTAATAAATACAAGGATTTCTGCAAAGGACTTGTGAAATTAGACAACTGTCTTCATACTGGTATGATATAGCACTGTTTGTGAGTCCCTGCAAGGCAGCCTTTGTGTATTTCTTAGCCTTGCCCCCATCTCCCCTCATCACTGAGAAGGAAACGGAGTAATGCTTTGTATTGACAATCTAAGTGCTATGTAAAGAAAAAAACACATAACATAACTTTTCTCATGGAAGTCAGTGCTTAGGTTTTGTGGTGAAATGTGACTTCAAGTCACACATGGCTCCAGCAACCGAAAAGTGAGGAATACACAAAGCAACATCTGGATGATCATTTTGGAAATTCAGGCATTGATCAGTATAAAATCTCATTCTCAATAACCAAATACGTTTCTGTTGGGGAAAAAAAGGGAACGCGAACAAGACACGTCATCAGCCAGTAACCTATTAACCTTTACAGTGAAGAACATCCTTCAATAAACAGCTTATTGCAGATTTTCATTTCATAGAGAATTCAATAAAACCCTTTAAAAAGCCTCTTGAAAGCCACGAGAGGGAGAAAACATTCAGTGTGTTTCTGTGCAATGACACCACAGTCTATACCGCATTTGATTACGGCACTTTGAGGCACTAATCTGGAACAAACGCTTTTCAGCTCGGTCTCCCTCTAAATTAATATTGCCTTTTCATTATTGACAGTTTCTTCTAACAAGTCTTTGCTCTTATTCAAATGTTGTGTTTGAAATTGAGGGAATAACATCATTTTATGGAACACTGCACTTGTAAAAAGTGCCCCCAGCTTAGTGTTTCCCAGTCTGCTTATGAAGAGCTTGGGGTGGGGTGGGGGGGGGGATTCAAACTTCTAAGTTACCCTAATCAGAACACTGCAAGAGATTTGCCTCTGAGCTGAAATCAATTTTCTTTCTGTTAGGGAGAAGGCTTTTGAGTCACACATTGCCACACATAAAATTCAACCAACCTCCCCAAAACGTTCTCATTCCTAGCCCTCCTTAGATTTCATACAATATTATAGAGCCCAATTTAAATACAATTTGTAGTTCCTGTCATAGGTCTGGTTGAAATTGGTGGATATGTATAAATATGTACAGAACATTATCTTATTCATGTGTAATTCAGTTTAATAAGGGATAACACATAGCTTTTTCTGACTTTTTTATTCCTTTTCTCTGATCCTTCTTTCTTCTTGTTTTTTGTGTTTGTTTTTTTTTTTTGTTTTGGGTAACCAGTTATGATTCCCCTTCATCTACAACATAATGTGTTGAAGTTTGTTTGCTGGAGATAGCTCTATTCAGTTTGTGAGTATGGGTCCACCTCCACCACCACAGCCCGATATAAGAAGTTAGTCATTAATCCAGCTGATTGAATAAACACCCTGGCAGCCAATAACCATTAAAAAGAGAAGGAAGTTCATGAAGGTAATCCATATGTCAGAGATAATGCATTTCACATTTGATTTTTCCAGCAATATACTTCTCACATTTACAATTCAGACTCTCAATATTATGGGATGCATTTAAAAGTACGTGCCACTGAAATGGTCACAATTAAGAATGGATTCACATTCTTTGTTTTTCAAAAGCTGTATTAAGAATAAATTAGTTAGAGATTCTATTAAGTACTGTTGATAGCCGTTCTTCTCTTCATTTAATACTGTCATGGGTGATTTGGCTTTCTCTGACAATGTATTTAATGATGCAAGAGGAGACATTAAAGTATTTTCACTTCTGTTTAAGGCTTTATAATAAAATCTCTTTTATTTATTATTGACATACATCAGCAAAAAAATGAATACATAAATTGGTCCCATTATTTTTTAAACGGATTGCAAACTAAGCAGTGAATTGCAACATTTCAAATTTCTTGCTTTCACCTAAAAATACTCATCTTCACATTTCCATTCAAATACAGATTGATAGGGAAGTGGAGGAAAAAGCTGAACCCCGAATCCTCACAATCAGGACATGTGGTCATACTGTCAAACTGAATGGAGCATTTCGCTGGCACGGTGTGGGTTCACTAGTTTCCCGTGAGGTACAGGTCACTCCAAATCAATACAAAGTTTCCAAAGTTTATCTTGTAATGAAAATGTTCCATCCTAATGGAAGTGCTCTCTTCTACCATCGCCATGCCCTCATTCAAAAGGGCATGAGGGGTCACTGAAGGAGTTGATGGGAATAAAAGAAAGGTTTGAATAATATCAGTACCCTTCACAGTCAGCTGAACACCTCTTTGAAGTGCTGGTTGGTGTATAAGACATGACTTGTGATTGTCACAACAAGTCTATTAAGTTTGCAGAGATTTCTAGAATTGGTTTCAGGATGCATAAAAAGTTCTTGGTATCAGTGCATGATGGTCCCGTATCAAACCATTCTCTCATCTTATGTGTGATAGTTTTAAAGAGCAGAGGTTGTTTATGGCCTTAAAAAGAAGAGATGCTAGGTTTTATTTTACTATTCCTTCTCTCCTGGGCTTAAACTCCGCAAACGTCCCCCCCCATTTCTCTTTGACGCCGACCTGTGATAGCACGCCTAAGCAATGCATTCATCAGGCAGCAACCGCCCCACACTGACTTGACATTTGTGTGTGCAAAAGTGAGTGTTGCTCAATCGCACAGCAACAACTTCAGCACGAATAAACCTCTCAAATGTAAGCCTTAGGAGAAACGTACCATTATAGAAATACATAATAGTAACTACATGTGACATAAGAGACTTAAGAAAATGTATGAAATACGATTTCATAACTTGATGTTCAGGTATTTTGAAAATACACCATTTGTGATTGATTGATTTGTTGCGTATGTTTCATTGCTGGTGGTGTTGGATTTAGAGACGATTGCTTTAGGTTTGGGGATGTTTGTGAAGATTCTTTCTGGAGAAATAAGACCAGCTGAAATGGCAAAGGGAAGAAAAGTGTGCCCAAAATGGCTCCCTGAAAGGCAGAAAGGAAGTTAATTTCAAAGTACTTGGATTTAGGTCTACTTTGACTTGGAAATTTGTTGGATATCATCATTCGATCCTTATTTGATTTGAGGAAAGGTTTTCTTATTGTTGACCCTTCAACACCTATTAAATACATCCTGACTGGTCTACCTTAATGACATCTGTGATTTAATGAGAGGTCACGTTGTACCGGAAATGTATGTTATAGTGTACCAATTGAAATTAAATCCCATACCAAGGATTAGAGTTACACATAAATTAATACATCTGACCAGTGAACATTTGGTCACGGTTGGCTGCTTGTGTTTACTGGAGTCAGCAACATGTATATGCATACTACAAACGTGGCGCTCATGATGGTAATGCATTATTTAGAGGTGAGGGTGATGACTGCTGTTTATGCTACAGTGATTTCCAGTGTATAGTGATGAAATTTGATTCTGACGTAAACACTATAAGATTCCAGTTGACAGAGAGTGTGTTAAAGACAGCAGTTTTTTTATTATTTCAATCGAGTGTGCTAAAGGCAGCACAACAACAGTTTGTCACTATCTAAATATCTCCTGAGGGCTTTCTTTTGTTATTTTTAGCACGAGCATGTGATGTACCGCCTTTGAACGTTTGCTAATGTGTCTGATTTGGGCGCAGCTTTTCAGTGAAGTCCTTCAAGTGTTTTTTCTCAGTGAGAAATAGGGAGGCACGCAGATCCACCAAAGTGTGTGCCTCTTTTGCTGTGCATGCACTGTGTGTGCATTTAGTGTGCAAATGATTATCTTCGCCCTTCTCTGTCTGAAATTCAAGTCTAATTGCAAGTTTTCCTGTGAAGGTGACTTCATTTACATAGTAATCTCCACGTGCCTTCTTTGACTTTCCTTTTATTCCGTTGCTCTTTCACCACCTCTCTTCCCTCTGCATATCATCCCATACTCTGTCCTCAGATTCATCAATCTTTCTTCCTCTCTTCCTCACTCTGTCACTGTCACATTCCCTCTGTTTCACCTGAGAGATTATATCATGATAATTCTGCTAATGAATCAGTGTGCTGGAGTGGGTGAAACTATGTGTATTTCCTTTCCATGATTAGATTATCCCACATGTTGGGTAATAATGTGTGGAGGATTACAGATACCATCGGCCAGTGACTAATATGCAAAGCTGCCTCAGTGAAATAGAATGTGACAGATGTGAAAGACACTGCAGGACTGTGCATCGACCCCCGTCCGTCTGTCAATCAAGCGGCACCACCGATACCTTCCCACAATGTTACAAGGTGCCTGCTGTGAATATTCAAGATGTATGGACGTCTCATTTTTTGGCCCCCTGGGGATTTTATTAGCTCAGATTGATGACAGTGAAAGGACATTGTTGATTGTCGGTCTAATGTGTCTTTGAATATGTCCTCATGTGCATTTGCAGATTAATAATAGATTTTTAAAAAAAGGTCCAGTGTCTCTTTCATCCCGGGGTTGTTCAACAGGCATGGCTTGAACTTCAATTGTCCTTGGAGGCAAGTTCAATGCAAATCTGAACATTTGAATCTGAATGAGCACCTTTATTTGTGATCAAATAAATGTGTCTGGAATTGAGAAGTCTCACAAAGGACATTGAAAAAGAAAAAGTCTTTATAATGTACTTTTAGTGAAAAGGAGTTAATCAAAGTTTACTAGCTGTTGTTGTCAAGGTTTTTTTTAAATATTTTTTTATTATGCAAACTGGATAAGGGATGAGCATACTATCCTCAATTTCAAAAATGTTTCACAGGAGAGTGCAACCGCAAATTTCAACGGCATAATGAATGAACATGACAGTTTTTAAATTGAATTTTAAAAATTGCCACTGGTAACACTTGCAGCGTAGCTGGCTATTACTGAAGATTGGTTTCAGGTTATCATTTCGTCTGGATGTTTTCTGTCCTCTGTTTGACGTTGAATTGGTTCCCTAAATATAGCCAAGGCTCTTCATTAGGTTTATGTGCAGAATAACAGTGGGAAAATACAACAGTCAAAAGTAAGTTTGAGGAAAAAAAAACAAATATCTATATATTTAAAGTAAACACACAAACTTGTGCAAAATTATTATACTCATTCGCTTCCAACACATGTACAACTAGAGTTTTTTGTTACGTTATGGTGTTATGTATGAGATCCAGAAGTTTATCTACTTTCTGACCTCATTCCTAATGCTAAATTCTTTATTACAAAATGGTTTAAATAGTTTTTCCTCAGAGAATTGATGGCGCTGTGTGTCATTTGTCAGAGTTTGTAGTTTGTAAGAGGTTTATCACAGGGAAAGATTGTGAAAATTAATTAATTAATTTAATGAATTAATCTATTTTCATTTTTAAAGTTTTCTGTGGGGTAAGTTCTCATTGTTTTTTAGGGGGGTTTTGTAAATTTAAAAAAGGCTAATTTTTCACAGCTGTGTGCAGTGGAATTTTAGGACCGATTAGAGATTTTAGTTGATGTTTTAATCCCAGAAAGGAAGAAAAAAAAGTATTTTTGGTGTTGTCAGCCAGGGCTGAAACGTTGTTATGGACATTATTTTCTAGACTGATTCCATTCTGGAGGTCCACATACCTGGAGAGTTGATTCCAAGTTGTGTTGAATCTGCTATTGCAAAATGAACTGTAACAATGTCTCATAAAGAAATTTTATGTTGGTGTATTCCATTATCCATCTGGAGATGCAAACAGTTGTGCCGCTCAGTTTGCAGGACCATTTTACTTGTTATTTGGCCTATAGTATTATCTAAAAATGCATTTCTATTAGTATATCCCTCAAATCTCTGTGCTTTTTACAGTTTACACAAGTAATAGAATCAATAATGTTCGTTGTCAGCTGTATGAGGACAGTGCTCTATTGCAATGTCTTGCATCTTTCTTTTCTCCCTACATTTTCCATCATTCCATTTTGCCCTTTAGTCAATCTCCATGTGGAGATATACTGTATATTTTCCTCTCATTTCAAGTAGATATTCTACATCTGTTTCTGGCTTCTATATTTAACCTGTTTCACAGCTACAGAAGGCTACATTTGTCTATTTAAGTAAGTGCGTGTGTGTGCTCGCTCATGTGTGTGCCATATCTATACTTTATGGCCACAGGGGTTCAGAGGTGTTTATGTGAGAGAGGTGACTCCCTTATTGCATCCATAACCTGAGTAGATCATATGAAACCTTGTCATTTACAGAGAATGGGAGCATCTGGCCAGCTGTAAATGCAATATAATGAAATGAAATGAAGGCCCATATGGCTTTTCTCAAGGCCCTCCGACCAAGTGACTGACCGAATCAGATGGCAGCAGGGGATGTCAGACAACAAAAAATAGAAACACAGTCAGACATACATTAGAAAGTATGTGGACTTTAGGGTTCAGACTTTAGGGATGTGCTATTTTTCATGATGTGGAGCAGCCCGCTGCTGCCGACACTGATCCATGTTTTCATTACCTCTAGACTAAGTTACTGCGGTGGCATCCTTTATGGTAAAATAGCTTTGATAAACTCTGCTTTCTCACTGCCATACTTGTGACCGCATAAGCTCTATCCTACAAATTCTCTACCAGCTCCCACATTTAGTATCTACCTTTCCTCAATCACAAATCCTTCCTCAACCCGATACTCTTTCCTGCATGACCCAACAGTCTGATACCAACTTTGTGCTACTGTATTGATAGGACCCTCTTTAACGTGTTCTTTGTCTTTAAAACAGATTTGATCTCAAATAAAAACTATTGCACCAAAGAATCTTACTTTTTATATCTTATTTCATTCTTATAATATTTTGTGTAACAATATACTTTCATTTCTTGTCATCTTTGTTCTGTTATCTTTTATTATCTGTATTAAAAGTGGTAAAAGCCATGTGCAAGTGGCATTCTTAATTATGATGTCTGGGATTAACAAGGATATGGAAGTCTGGATTTAATGCCATTATTGCTTGACCCCACTAATGATGAACTAGGGGACTGGTTCTTGCAATCTGGCTGTAAAATCCTGTTTGAATACTTCCCAGAAGTCTGAACTATTACAGCAGATAAGCTGTCAACTTGTATTCTTCCTATTGTGTTGAAAATTTCCCTGTCAGAGCAAGAGCTCGAGAGTTTGGTTCCGTGGGATAGCACTGTGTCACACAATAGCAATGACATCCACAGCTAAGAGAGAGAATCTCTTTCATAGATAGCAACCCAAGATTCTCGATAGAGTGTTGATGGTTGCCGGGAAACAAGTAGAGGTGATGAGTAGTGAGGACTGACTCATTGTGATGATCGAGCAGTTTTCTCCTCTGTATGGAACCATCTCTGCATTTTCCTTTTTTTCTTCTCTGATTAGCATTCCTTGAGTCCCCCATAAATCCAATGGTGGTCATGAACATACAGGATTGGATCAGTAAAGCTGATCTAAAGCTACCCTCATAAATGCCGTGTAGGTTGTTAGGCAGAGGGAAAGACTGAAAAGATAGGAAAAATCTAAAAGGATTTTAAAGACACTGGCTGGGAAATCCCACTTATTGTATTTAATCTAAACCAAAGAGGACCCTTCTTATTTTCTTCGTGAAATAATTTAATTGCAACCACCCTCTCTGGGTTACTAATTAATGCTAACATCTCCGTAATATCTAATTTGAATTGTTCATGTGGCAAAGTGTGATAATAGTAATGGTTCTTACAGGGCAAATTAAGAATAAATAAAATGGTCCGTGATTGACTTTGATGTATTCTCTCCCCACAGGAACTCTACATACTGCATGAAGGTGTCTATGTCCCTGACTGTGGCTGAAAATGACACAGACCTTTGTTACAACTCCAATATGAGAAGAACTGAGAAGGCCGAGCTCAGCAAGAGTAAAGATATCCTCTGTCCTGATATCGATGACTACGTTGAAGCTGGCAAAGAGCCTGACATCACATGGTACAAGGTGAGCCTGCTAATTTGATAGAAAATTATTTTCATAATGTGATAATGTTTAAGATATACATTTGTATACCTAAAGGTTCACCAGTTACTCTCTTTTATGACTTCAGCTCTATCTATCAGGTCTATCAATTTGATTATGCAACTGGAAAGTGTTTCAAGTGGTTCATTGGGTTGTTTTCATTCAATTTTTTGGCTGTTTATGTTTTCAAGTCTTGTTGGAGATGCAGTTCCAGATCATTAAAGCAGATTATGTATAGAGGTAATTGCTTAAAAACATTCTGACAATGATGTCATTGAGGTAGAACGAGTACACTGAGAGCAACCACAGCATTTACTATCATAATAAGTGGAAAAATGATCCGAGAATAAAACAGTGTAATGTCATTCCGTGCCCTGTGGGAAGCGTAGACGCCCTCCAAATGCTCCTGTTCTCTGAGCTTTATTCAGCACACACCCACAACTTCTTCACCTGGGCTCTTGCCTTTCTTAGGTCAGGCACGGCCTGCGGACAGCAAAATGCGAAGGGCTCAGGCCAGACTAATCACAGGCAGATCAGCAGTAGATTAGCTGGCCAGGCTTGACCTCTAGGTTTTTCTAGAATTCAATTACAATCTGGTTAATGACTGGGAGTTCTGGGACCCAGAGTTATTTGGACCACTGTGGAGCCACTGTGATTGAATTCAAAAGTTGCCGGGAGCAATGATGGAATAGAATCTGCCGAGCCATCGTCCCTGCCAGAGCACCAGGAAGCTGGAGAGAGGATCATGTCATGGAGCCACTCACTGAGCCCGCACACACTTACGCACACACTGACACAGGCAAAGAACAAACACACTTATTGCCAGGAGAGACCGCTGTAAATAAAATTCTCTGTCCTCTGTGGCCTCAGTAGAATATTGAATGGGGCATTTTCAGTCTGGTGCAATAAATCTTGATCAGATAAGAAGGATAATGGCAAAGACTTTCATTTCAACTTACAGAATTATTATGTCTGGGTGAGAAGCTATGCACCCTTGCCTCTTTTTCCACTCTCCTGACACTGAGCAATGTTTATCAAGTTTTTGTGTTCCGCTCACATGACTTACTATGATATGGAGGAAATGTCTCAAATGTCACGACTATTATTCATTTCTGGACATGTGCTAAGAGGACTGTCTTCCCATCTGACCGCTGGAAAACTGTTTTTAGCTGACATCTCAATGGTAGTATTTGTTAGCGTGTTTTGTTGTTTAGGTCATAGTTTGATTATTTTTGTAGAAGTTTTTGACACCATTGCTTGCTCATCTCTAAAATGCAGGAGTGCCGTCCAAAACAATGGAGGTCCAGCATCATCCAGAAGAGAGACATATTGTCCATCCAAGAAGTGAAAGAAGATGACATTGGGAATTATACCTGTGAGGTCCAGTTTGGTGGCTTCGTTGTCAGAAGAACAACTGAACTCACTGTGACCGGTAAGACAGATAATGTACCATGTTTACCATTTGTAAAATGTGGTGCGTTTTACAAATTTCAATAGGGAGTTATTTCTAAAGAGTGACTAGCATAAAAACGTGGTTTGTAACAAACACATACACTCACACATGCTCCCACAGGCACACCACTGGGTACTGCAATGATGTCCTGCTGCTGTGTTAATTGTTGGCGAAGGTTGAACACTGTGGCCTGGCCTCTATGCCTTATTCTAGCTCAGCACTTTCCGGCCGGCCAAGCCGCATTGAAATATTTAAGGCCATAGGCTAAACCCCTTCCCACAGAGAGGTAAAGAGGAAGGACCAAGGTCAAGAGATTTACTTTGTTTCCATCCATTTTTTTACCTTACATTCCTTAACTTGCAAATATATATATATATATATATATATATATATATATATATATATATATATATATATACAGTGAGGTACCAGTGACCAGTGAGTAGTATATTGCTATTTTGCAAGTTGAAAAGAAATCGACTTAGAAATCATGTAGAGGTCTGAAATTGTCGTTGTAGGCGCATGTCCACTGTGAGAGACATAATCTAAAAAAAAAACTAATCAGAAATCCCAATGTATGATTTGTAACTGTTTATTTGTATGATACAGCTGAAAATAAGTATTTGAACACCAGTCTATCAGCTCATAGACCTCTTAGTCTGCCTTCAAAATCTCCACCTCCACTCCATTTATTATCCTAAATTAGATGCACCTGTTTGAGGTGCATAAAGACACATGTCCACGCCACACAACCAGTAAGAACCCAACTACTAACATGGCCAAGACCAAAGAGCTGTCCAAAGATACTAGAGACAAAATTGTACACTTCCACAAGGCTGGAAAGGGCTACGGGGAAATTGCCAAGCAGCTTGGTGAAAAAAGGTCGACTGTTGGAGCAATCATTAGAAAATGGAAGAAACTAAACATGACTCTCAATCTCCCTTGGACTGGGGCTCCATGCAAGATCTCACCTCACGGGGTCTCAATGATCCTAAGAAAGGCGAGAAATCAGCTCAAATATACACGTGAGGAACTTAAGGTTCCCCTGCTTAAACCAGCACATGTCAAGGCTCTTCTTAAGTTTGCCAATGACCATTTGGATGATCCAGAGGAGTCATGGGAGAAAGTCATGTGGTCAGATGAGATCTAAATAGAACTTTTGGTCATAATTCTACTAACTGTGTTTGGAGGAAGAAGAATGATGAGTACCATCCCAAGAACACCATCCCTACTGCGAAGCATGGGGTGGTAGCATCATGCTTTGGGGGTGTTTTTCTGCACATGGGACGGGGCGACTGCATGGTATTAAGGGGAGGATGACCGGGGCCATGTATTGTGAGATTTTGGGGAAAAACCTCCTTCCCTCAGTTAGAGCATTGAAGATGGGTTGAGGCTGGGTCTTCCAACATCACAACGACCCCGAGCACACAACCAGGACAAGCAAGGAGTGGCTCTGTAAGAACCATATCAAGGTTCTGCCATGGCCTAGCCAGTATCCAGACCTAAACCCAATAGAAAATCTTTGGAGGGAGCTCAAATTCTGTGTTTTTTAGCGACAGCCCAGAAAACTGACTGATCTAGTGAAGATCAGTGTGGAGGAGTGGGCCAAAATCCCTCCTGCAGTGTGTGCAAACATGGTGAAAAACTACAGGAAACGTTTGACCTCTGTAATTGCAAACAAAGGCTACTTTACCAAATATTAACATTGATTTTCTAAGGTGTTCAAAAACTTATTTGCTGCTGTATCATACAAATAAATAGTTTAAAAAACATACATTGTGATTGCTGGATTTTTAGAATTTTTTTTAATTATGTCTCTCACAGTGGACATGCACCTACGGTGACAATTTCAGACCCTTCCATGGTTTCTAAGTGGGAGAACTTGCAAAACAGCAGGATGTTCAAATACTTATTTTCCTCACTGTATGTGTGTAGGTGTGTATATAGTGCAAATGTCACCTTAAGGTTCTTCAAACATAAAGTACAATTCAAACTAATTTAAATCCAGTTCATTCTAATATAATCATCATTCAATTAAATCGAATCAGTCCAAATTAAAATTTGTCAAATTCCAACAGAGCCAGTTCAAAATAACAATGAGTGCATGAAAACTTCTCATTAAATCCCCCATTAAATTCCCCCATCCTGCATGTTGACAAGAAGACAGTTGATAGAAAAATCTCCCTTTTAGCAGAACCAGACTCGGGGAGGGTGCCAATCTACCTCGAAAAGGCAAGAGAGGGACAGCCATCTCCATAGCACCAGGCCAGGACTACAAGCTGAAAGAGGAACACAAATGACACTTATGTCATATGTGCATGACGAGTATCAGAGTGAGAAGAGGTGTATTATGGGATATTCCTCAGCAGTCCAGGCCAATAGCATTATAACTATGGCAGGTTCATAGTTAGAGTTATCTCTAACTATGGGCTTTTTTCAAAAAGGTTTTAAACCTAATCTTATACCTGGAGATTGTCCCTGTTTCCCAGCTTCCCATACACATTATTGTGTGTCCTTTGGCATCACTTTATATGAGCTGAATAACAAAATTGTGGTTGTATTGTTCAGCGTGATGATGTAGCATCACAACAACCACTCCACTCTTGAAAATGTAATATTTATGAACGCATCCCAGGCTTGGATGGCAGTTGTCCTAGGGCTTCTGGAGTGTGCTGCTGTGCATGTAATAGTGCCAGGAGAGAGATGAGCACCATGTGGCTGTCAGACGCGCAATGGGTGAGTGGACTCAAGCACAATTGTTTGGGGGTTCACATCAACTTGACACCCAGCACCCGGCGTACTGCGGTTGCATCTCCTAGCTCTCAAATTCAATCTCATGGGCTTTCAACCTCGTGCCATTGATGTTTCGGTCTGTTGTTTCAGTACATTTGGAAGGATGACAAAGGCACTAAAGTAAACTGTTCTTCACTGGGAAAGAGAGTTCTCGATTCAAAGTCTGACTTGCTTTTGCAGCAACAAAAAAAGTTGTGACAAAAGCTGCTATCCCCAGTATTCCCCCGACTGTCTTTCCTCTACATAAAACCCAGTGCCTTGCCAGCAGTTTAAGTTGAGCAGTGTAGCAGTTTAGGACCTTAAGAAAGGAGCTCTGAAAGGACGCATCTGTTGTATTGTGGTAAATATAGTATATGTGATTTCAAACTAGAAAAAGAGAGGAAATCATTTGCCAAATTTGGACTCCTCGAAGGTTTTATCGTAAACTTCAAGATCTGATTGGATGTGAATGGATTGACCCCACTGCCACAATCCACAATAGAGTTTTTATCTGGTTTTATTTATCCCAAAATTATTGTAAGTCATACCATGTGGATGACATGTGTTTTTCAACTAGAAAGCAGAGTAAATCTCTTTCACCAGATTCACTAACTCACTGAGAGCCCAAGTTTGTGTGTCCAATGCCCACACCAATTGCGTATGTGGGATTAGTGTTTGGATGGTGTTTTAGTTCTGTGGCTTGTTGTTAATCTTGTTTTAATTGTTTGCAATAGGAACATGAGATTAATAGCTTGTTACAATGCAGTTCACAAAATCTTTGCTATCTCACAAAGGTAAGCAGTGATTTATTCCTTCACCTAAGCAAATGTTACTACTTGGAAAGAAAAAAAAATAGATTTTACACTTTAGCAACAAGATAGTTTGATCATTTTAAGTAGATCGCAACAAAGTTCTCATATTAGCAGTTTCGTGATTCTTACCAACATATTTGTCATCAGAATTTTCATTGTTGACTTCTTTCTGAGAGGGAGCACATCATGACTCACTGCAATTCCCCAACAATGTTTTAATGTCTATACATAAACTGTCCATTTCCACATTTCAAACACTTGTTTTTGTATGTGTTTTGTTTTTTTTGCCCTGTGTTCCATTCTTGCTGCTCAACATTAGAAATTTCCTGCTGTGGGATTTGTTGCATGGTTGTCAAATGAATTACATGTCGGCTGTTTGATTTGATTGCTTTGGCTGTACTTCTCTGTGTTTGTCAGTCTGACTCAACAACAACCTTATTAGTCTCTAACTAAGATGGTCATAAAAACAGCCACATGAATATACACAGTCTGGATCAGGGGTTTTCCACTTCGGTCGAATCCCGGCTTTAGAAGTTTCCCTGCTACTACACACCTATTCACACCAAGGTGCCATTAGCAGCCTTGTGCTGAGCTTTGGAAAATATCCATTTCATCAGAATCAGTGTGTTGAAGCAGGGAGAATTTTCAAACCTGCAGGACAGTGGCCCTCGAGGACCGGAGTTGAATACATTTGGTCTAAGTTGACCATGCACAAAGTACAAAAGGAGATAATGAAAGAGGCAACGACAGACTCAGTCAGCTGTGGAAAAAAAGAGAAATATACATGCATCTCATTCTGCACATTCTGAGTCCTGCATGAAGCCTGCATACAGCGAGAAGAAGTGTAAGGCAAAGTAGAACTATGAAAAATGCATAACTGTGAATAGCAACCTTTTTAATGTGCACAAGACAGAGAAAGGAAAATGTTAGTTTTCCCTTTTTGCCAGTCTTTTATCCAGTGTTCTGTGCTCTTATGTTATCTGCATGCTTTAAACTCATCCTTTCATGCTCAGACTAACAGCAACAGCATTAAAATTAAATTGTGGGTTGCAACCCCACTGGGAATAAGTGCTGTAGATGATGGTGTATAAGTAGAAACTACTTCAGGACATCCAGAATTCTTAGATCAGAAACCACAGGACAACCCCTGAGTCTCATGTCCATACCTGTGTATGGCAACCACATTTTAGCACAGTGTTTTGAATATGAAAGAGTTTTTATTGTGGCTGAATTGTGTATGTCATCCTTTGGATTCCACTCGTAATGATCCAAAATGTAGTATCATGCCTGTATTGAGCCCCTGACAGTCATACTCTACATCTTTTATGTGTTAGAGAGCTATAAAAAGGCAGATTCAGATTTTAAAAAATTTTTTAATAAAACAATTAATGCCAAATATCTTCAACTGTTATGCTACTTTTAAGAATATATAGTGCGTTCTTTGTCACAGTATTTTAGAGTATTATGACCACGGGTACCATGTCTTTATAGCTCCAGTGTCCTCTTTTAATCAGGATGGCTGATTCTTACCACGGGTTGATTGCTTTTAATAAAGCCACACCATCATCCTCTCGAGTGGGCGTGCGATTATCCACATTTTATCACATCCTGTTAACGCCGTCTTTGCCTGGACAGCAAGCATAAAAGGCCAAACCAAGTTTAAGATCTGGGGACTAATGTTATAGTTTATTTGATAGGCCAAGGGGATGAAGGAGGTCATTAAGTTTAACTGATCTTGAATATAGTGCAATAGACACTGGCCTTTACATCAACCCTGTCTTGTTGAAGATTACCTGTGTGTGTCTGTGTGTTTGTCTATTGGTGTGTTCGAGTATGTTTGCAGCTCTGCTCCCTCTCAACTGTGTATTTGCCTCCATCAGAAAAAAGTGGTGTGGCTGCTCTCAGAATTAAGGTCAGTCTTGCTATAGAGTTCAACTTTGGGCACAATCAGAGGATCTTACCATTCCAGAAACCCCCCTAATCAAATACAGATATGGAAATTGTATATAAACATTGATTTATGATAAGATTTTCCATGGTGTATTCAAATATTCTTACATAACTCTGAGCATTTTCAAACGGGGTGACACACAATGGGTGGGATGGATGTTAGAACAGAATTGCAGGTACCAACAGATGGGAGGATTGTGTTTTCTCTTTCCCCTCTGCAGAGTTTTACCTCCACCTCCCATCTGTAAAGATAGTGCCTTGTTATGTACTCTTATAATTGATTCATAGCAGCAGTAGGTTTGCTATTTCCTGGTTCCTCTGAGGGATTCAGAACGTGGACGGATTAGTCTACATTCCTGTTTACCCCTTCCTGCTTTCACAGACATGAAAAGCAATCCCTGTGCTGAAACCACATCCCACCTGTGGTTAACTGATATGTGTGTGGAGTGTGCGCCACTGTACTTATGCATTCGCGTGCGTTTATCTTTTTAAAGTTATATTTGCATGACAATCTGGCTTATATGTCTGTTTTTATGGTGCATTTGAATAATTTTTGCTCAATATTCATAGTTCTCCTCGGCTTCATTCCAGCACCGTGAATGTAACGCCATGATAGTATAACACCAGATAGAGTTCCTTGTCAGCTGATGTATGTAGCTCCCTCTGTGTTCTGTGAAAAGGAAAATATTATACACAGAAGGCAGAAAAGGATGAAGAGAACAAGGGAGTGAAAGGGGCTGATAACAGAAAAGAGGAGAGGGAGAAGAGGTGGAAAGAGTGAAAAAGATAGAGAGGTTTGCGCTCCTATATCTTATCTGTATTCCTCACCAGTGTTTCCCAGCAGAAACAGTGTGTCCAGGACTATAAACAGACTATTATCCCAGTGTTTATCACAGTGCACATTACCGTTTGCCTCTGTCGGACTTACTGTAATGGAGTCGTTTGGTTTGATGGATGCCTCAGGCGTGGGTTCCTATCTATTGCTCCCATTATACCTCTGTCTGCATCCCCCAACTGTAGAAATGTCTGCCTGCACATTCAGCATTGCCTGCAAGCGTGGTGATTGAGGTTATGGCCAATGTAAATGTACCATTTGGCACAGTGAATGGAAGGTGGAGAGGCCGAAAGGAAATTGAGGGGAGGACAGGAACTGTCTCCCTACATTAGCGCTTATAGAGCATTCACGGCCAGAGAGGTGACACTTGGGAAACTCATATAGTGAATAAATATATAAATGTTTGAATACAAAATATATGACAGTTTATCCAATCCTTTTATTGCATTATTTTTTGCTATACTATCTCTTCACTGCATAGAAATGAATTAACTTAACATCCTCAACAGGCAAAGCTTCATTTAAAGATTCATCTATCAAACTTCAAAGTAACCTGATTGCCCTTGTCTCTCCGGGCTGCTTCTCCCCTTCCAGATTGCAAAACATGCATGCACACGTGCACATGTAAAAGCATGACTGTGCAACGCTTTCATTAATCCAATAAACACATATTATTGCCTTGACTTTTACCCACTCAGCTGGAAAAAATCTGAGTGGATTTAGCAGGAAATGGCAGAGGCAGTCAACAGATTCAGAGGGAAAGAGGGCTGTGGTATCCACACCTCCTCCATCTACTTTCCCTCCTCCACTATCAGGCTAAAGAAGAATAGATGGACGGAGAGGCAGCGATTAGCAATGATAATATCCTTGCCAGCGCGCACAGGAGGAACGAGTGGGTAGAGATAAGAGGTGTAGGGTGAGAAAAAGAGATGGGTTTGCTCTGAGCTAAAACATTCCCTATTTCAGAGTCTACATGCCTGAGTCATGCCTGAATACGTTCACTCTGTCCTGCCCGCAGCCTACCGGCCTGTTGTGATCCCCCTAAACACTCAACCCCAGCTTGTGTACATGTCCTTGGAGAATAAATGATAAAATCCCACCTCAGATAAGTGTTACTCCAGCAGTTGACTTTTCCTCTCTTCTCCCACATGTATGTACTTGTGTATCGTCCACATCCACACTTGCGTCTATCACACCCACTGGACGCTGGTGCAAACGTTGTAAAAAGTGTTTTATACATGTCATGGGCCATATAACCTACTGTCTGTCACAACCCTCTCATATCCAGGGTGTAGAGAGAATGACACGAGGATATCTATGGGTCATGTCCACACACTTTTAAAGCCTATAAATTTACTGAGTATACCAGTTACTCGTGACACGACAGTATTGCCGGCACTAAGTTGAGCAGAATGGCTCATTAGTTTAAGGTCAACTATCACTTTCATCCTTAACTAATCTCTCTCCGTTTGTTTCCCTCACCTCTAACCTCCATCACTTGCGTTCCCTCCTCCCCCCTTGCCGGTGATCTGCGCACCTCACCTCATTACCATTCAACAGCTGTCCTCTTAGACTCCGAGCAGGCCAGAGTTCACATTGTTTTAATTCAATTAAAATTGACATCAATCTGCATGTGACGAATGAGATTTACATACTCCACAATTAATCTTTCCTGACCTACCCAGCTCCACCCACATATTCACCCTCAGTGTCTGGATATTATGATTACCCAGGCCCATAGGGCTCCCACCAGAGCATGAGTGAAATTGAAATTATATGTCTGTCTTTTTGAAACCGTTTGAAGTGCGGGTCAATAATTGAAGTCTCTTGCTGGCAATCTACATCTGGTGAGGATATTGTAGTTAAGAGGCCTGTGAATTGCATTTAGTAGAATCCTGCTCTGTATTGGGGTAGACACATTTCGCAGTTTCTGCGTGAAAGTCATCAGTCCCCATATGCAACTAAGCATCCTGCGGTTAAATCGGAGGATAAAAAAGGAAATACTATTGGTGAATTAGAAAAGCTACACAAATAGCTCTGTTGTATGATTCAGTAAGATGTAATAAGTACTACAAAAAAAGAAAACACTGTCAACTTCCTATAGTTTTATCCGACACACAGGCATTTTGTTTGGCCGTAACCTTACAGTTGACATAGAAGAGGCTGAAAAAGGTATTTCTGCATCCAAAGTCAACATAACATTTCTGAACTTAAAGACATATTTGGGTAGTTTTTTATCTGCAAATGCATTTACATTTAGTGGAACTCCACATCTGATTGTTTCATGGCCACTTTTGAGAAACAACAATCAAGACTTCGCACTTGATGGTTGATAATTTCTACCTTCTTTATCTTCATAGGTAATGTTGCTTTATAATTTTGCGTTGCCTGCCCACAATTGTGTCACCGTCAACAGGCAGCAGTACTCTGGTGGAGTGTCGCTTTGCACATTATCAAAAAAGAAGACTCTACTTGGTGTTACACACAAATGTTTCTCCCAATTAGTATGTGTTTCTTAATTTAAAAAAAAAGCCAGTTCTCTCTTGCAAAATATAAAATCTTACGATAAACTGATATAAACTTTCGTTGAACCATTCAAGATAACTTTTGATGATCTCATAAGGCACAAGCACATTCGATTTCAGTATTCACGAACACTTTTTAACTCTGTACTTAGTGTGTAATGCAGTGTGCAGTTGCTCTAATGGCCCAGGTGCCAGGAGACAGCATAAAAATCTGTGTTGCACTGGGACCATAAATAAACCAAAGTGCGTGCATGGAGGCAAAAGGGCAAGCCTTAAACTGCAGTTTGTCCACTTCCCTCTTCTAATGTTGAGTGAATGCTGACAAATAAGGGCCTAAATAAATTATGCATGTTTGTGGGTACAGTTCTGTTAAACTCTTTTACCAAAATGCTTTTCAGGATTGCAAAAAAGAGCCTTCTCTGTATTTTTGTAACCACAATTTTACAAATGAGTACTTAGTAAAACTCCAAATAACATGAATAAAACAGACATACCCTCTGCGTTATAAGAGTGTTGCGGTCTATTACAATTTAGACCAAAAACCATGAAACATGGCAAAAATATAATGCTACCCATCAGAAAATGTGTAAACTCTCAGCGTTTCTTTTTCTTCTGAATTTCGGGAGGAACTAAGTTTCCTTGCATGTGCACTATAGAGTCGAGGTGAGAGCAAAGCCCCGTTGTACTGACTCTGAGCACAGACCTTACCTGATGCCTAAAATAGATTAAAATGCCAAAAATAGATTGAAATAAAACACGGTTTACCCTAACCCTTTTTCGACATCTCATCTATCTTAAGAATGTTGTAAGAAGCGCTTTCCTATAAGCCTGCTGAAACACTGCAGAGTGTAAGCATCCCTCATTGATGTAGTACTTCTAGTTTGGTGAGCAGAAAAAAAACAAAGCTTTGCTGTCATGTGCGCTGCCATTGACGTAAATCACCCATGTAAGTGCTTTCAATCCCTCTGTCTCGAAAGAGAGAAACATTTTTCCCTGTGAGTCTTTTTGTCTTTGTCTGTAGACTATTCCCTCTGTTGCTTTACTGTGCATGCAACTGCAAAGCTATAATTTTGCCTCCATTTTGTGTACAATTCCTCCCCTGAAAGACAGGATGCTGTTGAACTGGACGTTCAGACAAAAGCGAACATGAAGGTCTAATTGTTCTCATGATTTATTTTATAATAAGCCTGGGTAGAGCTCCAACAGTCCCATTTTACACACAGCAGTGGTGGCAGTTGCTTTAATAGCCTCAGTGTGAGCCTTAATTTGAGCAACAAGCAGGGAAGCTATATCGTACCTATATTAGCGCTTTGTCTCTATTTCTGTGGAATTCTTCTTCCCGGTTTCTTGTTGCAGGGACTTTTGCTCTTTGCTGGAATCTTGACAAATTGTCTTCATTTTATTTTATTTTGCTTTGCCTTTCATTCATTTCCTTCTTTCGCCTTCACTCAAGACGCATGTTTTATGCAATCAGAGCCAGCACGGTTTCCATGACAGGAATGTCCGAAGGTCAGTTGGAGAGCTCTAAATAACCCTCTCATTATAAAGTGTCCTTAAGAAAAGAAACTCCAGAAAGCCATCTGTCCAATTAAAAGATAAGGATGTGACCATTAACAACCACAGGGGATGCTGATGATAAAAAGCCGAGATATTGTCACACTTTTGATCTCAGCCACAGAGAAAGGATGAATGTATTCTTGGGCAAGCCTTGACATGTCCAAATTAATGGGGCTGGAAGAGGCTATAATGGGTGTGTTTGAGCAACTGTGGGTGTAATTACATATGGTTCTAGACCTGCTTAAATGTATGGATGCAAAGCAGAAAGAAGGGATTGGACATTCAGCTCAACGTACTAATACAGAGCGAAAGAAGCAACAAAGTAAAAGAACAGTTTAAAGGAGGTGGACATCCTGTCTATGACTCATGAGGACATTGCACATAAACGAATGTATGCGAATGCGGCATGTTAATCAGATAGCTTGGAGACACACAAAAGGAAACTCCTCTTTCTGAGTATAGTTATATTGCATGCATTCCTCTTGAACTGGACCATCTTATAATCCCTGGAATGAATGGTTTTAATCGTCTTTTGTAGCCCATGTAAATTCTTTGTCATTAAAACCCTCAATCTTTTGTTTAATTCATAGTAACATTTCCTTGGTGTGATGGGCACAAGGCTGTTGAATGTGCAATTGTTTTTTTGTTTTTTCTTTTGGTCTTTTTTCCACTCCTAGTGCATTCAGGTTAACTGTTATTTAGTCTCCCATCATAGATGCCATACGCCCCATAGAAACTGACTCGGAAAATGCACATGTCAAGATGGTGGTGTGTTTTTTTTTTTCTTTTTTCTGCACCTTCCAGTAAGTCCGTGACTAAACGTCTTAACTGTCATTACCATTTTGTGCTGCAACCACTTTCCATGGCACACAATGGAAATGATGTCTTTACAGCAGCTTCACCACTCTATCTCGTTCCTCTTCATCCTCCTCCGCTGGCATCCCCACACTGTTAGAGAGGCTCTCCAAAAGACTGTGTCAGCATGTACCGGCAGAGTGTGTGTGTGGGTGAGAGAAGAATAGTCTGCTGTATGCGACTCCATTAATGCCTAAACCCGCAACTGTATGGCGTGTTTGTGTGCATAAGTGTGATTTAATGCTCGTGTGTATACATTACTGCACTTAAATGCCGTTGAAGCTCGTGCTCCAACTGGACGAGCACACCCGTGCAGAAACGGCGTAAGGATACGTTTGCTTTTTTTTGTTGTTGCTGTTTTTACTTGCTCAATGTTGCAGCTCATTGCCACTTTAGACACACAGATTGAGGCATTTTCTCTGCCACAGAGGAGATGCAGCTTCACTGAAACGGACAGCGGGCCATTAAAACTCGCGAGATGATTATACAGTTGCAGCCAGCAGCACCCACATTAGGTTTTCTTTGCTGTGACAGTGATAAAATGATGGGTAGGCAAGCTACAGGTGGCCGGCAGATAAGTAGGCAGAAGACACGGGTGAGATCATCCCGATGAATGTCTCTGATTGATAGATTCATCTTTGTGGGATTTTTTTTTCCTGCCTAGCTGGATAGATTCTGAACAGAAAATATTCCTCATGATTTGTCAGTAATCACCGATGCTCCTCTCAGATATCTTTTCTCTCACAATCAAAAGTGATTTTGTTAGGGATGGGGGGCAGGATGTGTTTTGCAGGAGACTGATTGAGCCAAAGATACATAATTAACTCCATGTTCATAGTACAACTGACGAATATAGGAGACCTAATACAGTCTAATAGATAGCAACATCTACATATAAATGATTTAATGTTCCACCTGCCAGAGTTTTACATATTACATTTTTTTTAGATTAAAAGCTTTGCCACAAAGTTTAATTTACCGTTATCTCACAAAACATTTACTCCATCTTGCATCAGGCTTTAAATCGTTAAAGCATGAATAGAGCCAATGAGCTGACGAGTATTTTCTTTGGGATCAGTTCATTCTTCTCCTCTACCTCCACGTCTCCAGATCCCACACCCTTGCCCCATATTTACAGTATGAACCATTGTCTCATTCTTGGATCTCTCATTCTTAGTCTGTTCAAAGGGGAGTTGGATTGTATAACATAGGGTCAACAAACAACCTCTTTTGCCCAGACATGTCCACTTTTCACATCCTGTCTGTGAATGATAAATTAATGAAAATGTCCGGTTTTCGTTGTTTTTCATGGAACCATAATCGTATGCTTAAATCGACTGGCGCTTTGCACAGAATACTACGCTACTTCGTTGCCCAACGTAATTCTCCAGGGGCTGCCTTGTGGTAGGGTCAAGCGAGACACCCACACACACACACACACACACACACACAGGGAGCAGAGCAACCAGCATTTGAGACAAAATGACGAAACAAAAGTGCAGCTTCACACTATGTAAGCAAGTTAACACCTTTCAATACCAACCACACATTGCTCATTATCACTACGTTGATATTGAGAGTGCCATTATTGATTTGCTTCTACTTGCTCTGGCTTTTTTTTTTCTCTGACCTTTCTAAGTTTATTGTGCAGTAGATTATACAAGCAGAAACTACCTCTCCAGATTGTTGTGGGTCAGCCTTAAGCTACCCAGGTGTTTTAAGAGGCAAGTTTCCATAATTAGCATCAGCCAGCAAACATTTTTGTTTCATCAAGTTTCTTAAACCAGATTTAAAAATCTCTGATGCGTACTTTACAACCTTCTGTTGTCTTATGTTTGTTGACAACATAAGAGCATTTCAAATGTTTTTCTTTTCCCTAAATCCCTCCTTTCTTTGTCTCTGTTCATATTGGAAAAAAAGGAAAATAAAGACCCTTTTTATACAGGAAGAATAAAATCAATCGGTTTAATCAAATTGTATGAATGCTTAGGAAATGGAACTGGTTTGTTATTGGCAAAATTGATGTAAGTACCATCATACGATGGATTTCCATTTACAGTCCTAGCCAGAGAGCAGGGTTTTTCTTTTTTCACCTCCTGGTCACTGCTCCGTTAGGGTTATATTGCCTTAAACAAGCAGCTGTTGTAACTGAATCACACTGTCCGGTCAATTTGGGCAACAGTCAAAAGTGCAGTATGAAAGTGAAATAAAACCAATTATGATGTGAAATTTATCTGCTCTTTTCGGCCCATTCAAGTCGAGTGCCCTAGACCATAATGATTTGAAAGTAACATTAGTAGATACTTCTATGATGCAATAAAAAAAAATTAAAAAAACGTTATGAGAATGTTAAAACTAAAAAACTGACTTTTAGTAGAAAAAGGAGTTTTTGATTTTTAAAGATTTTACAAGATCGTCTAAATATTTGACATACACTTCATGACTGGAAGTAACTTTGGCCAAAACTATATGTTTGGATTTGTTCAATCTAATACTTACTATATGAAAAAACAAATATTCTATACTGAATTTTGGTGGAGAAAAGGCTAAACATACACATGCAAGCCATATAAAAAATCTCTGATTCTACCATGTCTTTATTTTCCTGTCCTTGTAGTCTTTTTAGTTAGTTGTCTAGTGCAATAAACCACTAAAGAAGAGAGACTGAAGAAACTGCCAGTTGTTATAGTTTCCTTAAAAAAATCTAGACAGTAATGTAGATTAATTTTATTGATGCTTTGTGGCTCAGTGGTGCAGCCTGATAGCCGGGTCCATTCCTGCGCTTGTTATTTAGCAGAGCACTGAAGCAGGCTTTATGCTGATTAACTGCATCACATCTGATGGAGTTTCAGCGACCCCTCCACCCCTCTGGATAGCTGTGGGAGCCTTTCAAGGGGGACCAAAACTTCCCTTTTTAATTAGACAAGAATAGGAAATCTATTAGTGATTTCAGACAAGGTTTGGCATTGAAGGAAGAGCTGCTTCGTTCCTTAAATGTTGAATGAACTAGACAATGGTCATTGCTCCATAGGAAACCGATTGCTTTTACATCACAACAGACATAAGAAATTGGCTTGTACAGTTATAGAAAGACGATTTAGCTGAAAGTACAATACTATAATAGTCTTGTAATTTAGTTGCAATACTGATTGGAATTCTTGCACTTAGTCATGTTGATTTGTCTGTAATGAAAAAAGGGCCAAAGTGTTGCGTATATGTAATTATAAGCAATGGTTAGCTCCATTATAATATGGGTAAGTTGATGTTGATAGCTTGTCGAATTCGCCAAGATTGGAGCACACAACGCATGCACAATTTACAGTATTTACAGTTCTTAAGTGGCCAGCTTTCAAAACAAATCACCACCTGTTGATAAAATGCTAAAAATATTTCTGTTCAAAGATATTTCAACATTTCAACCAGAGCTGCAATTTTTTTATATCCATATACAGTCATAATTGCTAAATCCCTCCTCTGGTGACATCGCAAAGTATTCTGGAGTGTGGGTTGTGTGACACTCTACAACCATGATAAATAACCAACTTCTCAGTGGAGGAGTTGGTAGAAAAGGTTGTCAAGTAATTCAATTTATATTAATGCCAAAGAACATTCAGATCAGAGAGGTAAAAAAGGATCATTGCAACAGAACAGTTCTTGGCTCAACCATTCAAAGAAACAGCCGACTGTTAGTGTTTAACATTTTTTAAGTTAAAAGAAAACTTAGATTATTTTTTTAGGTCGTAAGTCTCGCCAGATAATATTTGTTATAAATTTATTGAATGTTGAATGCTTGTAGAGAGTCATATTTTTCTAACAATCAGTTTGGCTTCATGTGCATAGCATTCCTTTTTTATTGCAATTTTGACTCGACTGAATGCATCTTAATGCAAGAAAATCTGTTCGTGCCCATTTTCTATGACATGATGTGCTAAATCTGAGAGCCAATGTAGAGTTGGAGTCGCCTGTTTCATCTCATTGAAGCTTTGCTTTGCACCCTTCCACATGCCTTCGTTTCATGGCATCTGGGGCATCTCACTGGGAGAACATGTTACATAATTAGCACCAAATTAACACTCAATTAGGCAATCCGTGTTGAGAGGGAGGGGGTATACTTATCTTCAGAGGATTTAAAAATCACATCAGAGCCACATCCACCACCTGGCCTCCTAACTTGCGTTATGTCATGTGCAGATAAACTATCAATACCCAAGTTGTCAAATTTGCTAAAAATTCTAACTGAATGCCTGCTTGCATGCTATAGTTTGTAAACCTTAGAGAGTAAAAAAAAAGAAAATCTTTCTATTTGCCACATCTCTCAACAAGATTTAAAAAGATTTCAGGGGAAAGGGATTTTATAACAATTGTTCATCTTGTATTAGTGCTGCTCAAATATTTTGTATTTTTAGTTATTCCATTTCTGTCTCAGTTACACTGCTTTCTTATGTAATGCCAAATGAAAAACATGTCAGAATCTCAGGTTCATGTATATAAACACAATAACAGATAAGAAAACGAGAGTGAAATCATAACTGATACTGATTTTGGTTTTGTTTTTCATTTTAGAAAATGTTGAGTTTCTCTAACAAGCTCTCACTTCTGGTTTTGTTTAGATGTTTAGTTTTCTTCCTTGTTTTTTGTAAGATTCTGAGCTATGTTAGTTTGGATTTGTGAAATGTGCTCTCCGTTTCCTTTTTTGTGTTTTCTAGAATTTCTGGGTTCAATGTTGTGATGTTACACTACTTTTCTTCAGAAGTTCCCTCAAGCGAGAGATTAGGTTCATTTCAGTTGAAGCAGCTCAGCACAGCACTCCTCCTGATACACTTCAGATTAAAATTCTTACGGGACCAAGATACTTGCAATCATAACAGATCTATCGCAATGGCTCTATTTGGATTGCACAAGTTGAAAAACACCTCTGTAATAACACAGGACTGCCTAAAATAGTTAAAGATTGAATTTCCATTTTTTACATATTGAGTCTCAGATCTTTATCATTACTTATATTTATTCATTTCAAAAAGGTATCTCATCATCCACCCACTGAGAGAGCTGCCCATGCTTACAGAAACTGATAGCTCCTTCTCAAAACTCAGGAACCGGACACTAAAATGTTTTTTTTACGCTGTGATAGCAGTTTGTAGTGTATAAAAGTTGATGTAGTGCTACCGAAAAACAGGTAATCCCTTCTTTTAGATAATATCATTCTTATTATCCAGCTGATAGGTATTAACAAAATAGGGTATCGCTCTAGTTGGTTTCTTTGCATTGTCTAACCCTTAAACCTAGTTAGCAACACTGATACCAGAGGTTTGTTCTATAGCTGATGTGAAAGCTGACCGACAGTAACTTAAGAAAATGATTTACTGTCCATATCAATCACGTGTAAATACAGCTATATTCTAGCCTCTGTAAGATATTCCCAATACACTGAAGCTGTGGAGAATTGTACACATATGTGTTCTGATAAAACATCTATAGGATAACCATCAAATATTCTCACTATGTGCTTATCTGATTAAAAGAGAACACCATGTGGAAACTCTTGATGCAACCAGTGTGGATTCTGCATCCATTAAGATGGGAGAAGTGAAAATCATCACATCTCACACATATTTCGGGAACCCATCGTTTCACTTTGTCATCGCTAGTCAGCCGAAGTTCCATTTATTGTGAGCAGGGAGAAATTTCATTTGGCTGACATTGTACTTCCTACCTTTGTTAAGAGAACCGAACTTCCAACGCTGAAGGAAATAACGTCTTACTTTTCTTGAAGACACCGACACAGTTCTGCTGGTATCTATTTTCTACTCTTTTACTCTGACAGATTTAGTTTTCTCTCTGGCAAGCTACTCACCCCTCAAACTTCACTTCTCTCGTCCCTTGCTTCTTTCCTTTTGCACACAAACCAAGACAACGGCACACACACACACTAACACCTTCATTGGGGTGGGGCTCTTTATTTCATTAACAGCCGCTTGCACGCCAAAATTCATTATGCCAGCCTTCTGTTCTCGTGCACCCAAGCATGCCAGCTAACGTGCGGAACAAATTTCTCTCCCCACATTCTTCACCCTTCCTCTCTCGCTCTCCTCCCTCACTTCTGCTAATAAGTATGTTTAGGATGTGATTCACCTGCATCAAAGGCTCCCTGTGAAGAGCCTCGCTTTGTATCGCCGGTCCATGATTAGTCATTACTGTCAAACCCTCAATGTTTCCCTCTGTTGCCATGCTTTGCAGCTAACAGGTGGTTATGTCCACAATGTTAATAATCCTGGTATGGCTGCATCCCTTTTTCTCCCCTCAGTCTTGGAGAATGAGAGCATAGAGTACGGGGACAATGGTGCTTCTTTGTGAGGCACATCTGTATGGAGTAACTGCCAATTGATTTTCCTTTATCCAAGCTTCAGGGCTTGACTTCTTGTTTTTTCTTGGTGGTATGGGCGTTTGGGGTGCAAATGTTTCTGTTCTAAAGAAACTATCACTATGAATAGCTTTCAGTGGGGTAAGATGGAAATTGGAAAAAAATTCTTACTATCCACACATTTTTAGACTAAAACTGATTAGTGAATAGCACAGAAATCCAAAAAGCAGTGTGTTCTGGACTGTTGAAAAAATCTGAGCATATGGTGTTGCAGTTCTTGTGACTTTATCCAATGCCAGCAATAACAAACAGGATCAGGACACAAAAAGGGTAAAGAACTGAAAAGCACAACCGTAGCTGCAGTGAACATTATTTCATTACTTAATTTTACCTCCGGGGCGGCACAGTGGTGTGGTGGTTAGCACTGTCGCCTCCCAGCAAGAGGGTTCTGGGTTCGAATCCCGGGGGAACCAGGACCCTTCTGGGTGGAGTTTGCATGTTCTCCCTGTGTCTGCGTGGGTTCTCTCCGGGTTCTCCGGCTTCCTCCCACAGTCCAAAAACCTGCATGTTAGGTTGATTGGAGATTGGGGAAATTGCGTGAATGTGAGTGTGAGTGGTTGTTTGTCCTTGTATGTCCTGTGTGTTGCCCTGCGATGGACTGGCGGACTGTCCAGGGGGTACCCTGCCTCTCGCCCGTTGACCACTGGGATAGGCTCCAGTTCCCCCTGCGACCCCAACAGGGAATAAGCGGTATTGATAATGGATGGATGGATGGAATTTTACCTCCGTTCTATGTATTTAAAAGTTTGACCTCAAGAGGCAGAAAAAAGGCTACAGCGAGCAGAGCTGTAGCAAATATAAAGTATTTATTTCTGCAATCTAATTTTTATTAGTTTTTTTATACCAAATCTCCAAAGCCAGATAGCGCTGATATGCACTCTTTACATTTGCTAATGTCACCATAGAGATTGAAGAGAAAGCGCCATCATTGTAAATGACTTGTTATTCTGAGTGGAATAGAACGAGACTTTTTTCATTTATGAACTTTTTTTCCTTAATTTGACTGTTTTTGGCTTTCAAATCATCGATTCGTTGAAGTAGGCTTAATCTGAAAAGAGTGTGGATCATGCAACATTAAAAACTTCGTTCTTGGATTATATGTGCACACATGTTCTTTAGTCCATGTTCCATGTTTATTATTTATCACTCTGCTTTTTCTTTCAATACACTTTGCCATGTGATCATTCTAACAGCTTTTCCCTTCCTCTCTGGCTCCTGCGGTAGTCTGAGACTGTGTCTATATGCTGAGGATTTCTGTACTGTTGGAATTTCCAGCTGATTTGTTGTCTGACAGAATTAGACATCCTCCAGGGAACACGTCGGGTTTTTAAAAGCAAAGTAAATTTTTTTTTTTTTTTTTTAAACATCCCTGCCCTGCACTCTATTGACCTCGACCACATCCAGCGGGGTCACAGCACTATATCAGCACCTCTGCTTCTTGTACTTTTAACTCACACGCAGTCAAAAGGGTGGTTTAGTTGTGGTGTTCACTCGGTTGTTTACATATACCCAGGCCCATATCTGAGTGCTGACATTTGCATAAACAGTCACCTTTTCTGAACACTGTCAAAAGAAACCTCAGTAGGAAAAGATTGAGGTACACAATGTGGTAATTATGTGTTAGCCTCACAGAAGCTGTGCCAAAGTCAGATTGCAGTGCTTTTGTGGTATAAACAAATTATTTCCACAATTTACACCTGATTTAGCTAAACACCAACGTGTGTCCTTTAGGAGGTGGGTGGAAGTCGACGACTTGTGTACAAAAGGATAAGGGAAGTATCCTGCCTCTTTTTGGCAGATGCTGTGCATTAAAAGTGATACAGTTAATCGTTACCATTACATTCCTGTTTCCTTTTGCTGCTCAAAATGACCCAAATTCATGTAATGTCAAGACATAGTTCATCTGCCATTTGTCTATAGTGCTTTGGCCAAGCTTTCATGTTGAATCATGAGGGAATGCCGTGATGGAGGTCTTCTCGTTCACCCAAGGATCAGCAGAGTCTAATGGCTTCTCATCAATTGCTCTTGTCGAGGAAAGTGTGTGTCTTGACTCCTGTAACTGCTTTTGACAGCCGTGATTAAGTACTTCTTAAAGTTGTAAGATTCTGCTGGAGTTTGAAACCTTTCGATATAAATCTGTGTAGAGGGAGATGGACAGAGACAGTGAACAAGGGACAAATAGAGGAGGGGCTGCACTGAAAAGGCAAGATGAAGAGCATGGATGGTTTAGACATGACAGATTGGAGAGTGAAGGGGTGGGGAGAGAGAAAAGCTAATGATCTCCATCTGTCTTTGAAGGCTGGGAGAGAAGAGCATTTTTGGCCGGTTGGAGTGAAAGGGAGCAAACAAACACATGATTTGCAGACCTTACCTTGGCTCTGTGTTATGTGACAGACTTTGTTTGAGGCAGCTGGAGAAACATTGATTGGGGACAGTTTAGTCCATGTGCCACATCGTTATTTGGTCCTCTCCGTTTTGTGTTTGTGTAACGGTCTGCATGTTTACTGGGCAAATATCGGGTCCATATTATTCTGTTTGTATGACTGGGTCAATGCCTCTAATTGTATTAATAACTATGAATGTTCATGTAGTGTATGTGTACCTCTTGTGGGGATGATCATTGATGAAACTAGTTCAATCTCTGATTAGAATCTTGCACAGTCTATACACATACTAGGATTAGTGAGCTCACTCATGCTCAAGACGCATTAATACCTTTTATTCTGTGTTCAGTTTCTTTACCCAACTGTCTTCACCAACTTTCTATCAGTGTAGATATCTTATTATTAGTTATTTCTGGTTAAGCTTGGTCTTCAAATGTAGAGTAAGCATGACGATGAGTTAATGTTCTGTGATGGCAAAAGTCAGAATCTTTGCTGCCACCACAATTCTGGTAATTCAGAGTATTGCATCCTCAAATACATTTCTTACCATAAATTGTTGCATGACCTCAGATAACTTTCATTTTAAAGTTTTTCATTCAAACGCCATGAAAGAGTGAGGCCAGAATTTAGAACAGAATTTACAGTAAAGAATATACTTTATAATCTTTAGAGACTTAGGGGGCTGGGCTTTAAGCCATCAACAGCATCCTTATTTCCTAATCTGTTTGAACTTTTTTTATCTGTATGCCTAAAAATGTATATCAATGAAATGATTTGGTCATTGTTGTGCAGAAGACATTGTGATAGAAAGACAAAGCTATCCATTCTTATATGTATACTGGACACAAGAAACCTTTTTGCTGTTAAAAATGTCCATTGTCTGGACAGATCCAGAATATAATATCTAATCTCACAGAGTGAACAATACAGTTAGAATTTTTATGATCACAGTCAATAACAAATTATGCCCAGTAAAAACTAAGGGATTATAGGACTAATTCTAAATTACAGAAAATGGTTTAATCAATGTAGAATTCAGTGACGCTTGTGCAAAGGCAACTTTATCTTTTACATTTATTGCAATAGTGGATTTGGGGAGCTGTGGAGGTTGCTGTGGAGATGGGTCAGAGGGAGCTGACGGAGCAGATGGCGGTGAGGTGAACCTGCAGGCTGCCTGTCTGTTCTTCTGCTACTTCATGTAAACCTAAGCCTTCTGTGCAGGTAGCCCACCGGCATAACCAATGTGTTTACACACCTGGACAGGCCTTAGGCCAGTGTGCAAGACAAAAAAAAAGAAAAAAAGGGGGACAAAAAAAACACACAGAACATCCTCATAGGATTTCACACGAAGCGTGCTGGTTGTAATGTGCCAAGACGGTGTTAATCCTGTCCCTCAGGTCTGCATCCACCTGCCTTGGCTCTTTCCTGCAGTTGTCTAGGTTAGCCTTATACCACTGATTCCAGCTGAGTAGCAGAATGGATACCAAGTCACTAGGGCTCGCCTCTGAATCATCCACCAAGATCACCACTGATTAGGAGCTAATCCTCTGTCACTGTCTGTTGTGGGAGAAGCCACGGGATTTTGATGGCCGACATTTGTCTTCTCTGAAAATGGTTTTCTCTCTTGTTTTTGTGTTACATGTATCCCTCATTGTTTCCTCTGCCCTGCCTATCTGCATAAGCTCCACATGTGTATTTATTGTACATTTTAGTTCTTTCATTTGGTAGAAATGCCTTTTTTATCGCCACTCCACCGCTGGGTTTTGTTATCTGAGACCGACAGGAAGGTGTTTGCACTGTTTGGGTGTGCGTGCCTGTCAAAGAGTGCATGTGTTTGCTCAGATCTGCAGCAAATGTGTGCAACCGGAGCATGTGCAAATGTTTACATGTGTGTCTGGGTGTGTGTGTGTGTGTGTGCGATACATGCATGTGACACCCAGGTCTAAACTAAGGTTACACTCTGGCAGACATAAGCACTGACCTGCATTATTGAATACATACACTCTGTCTGTTGGGTGCATCTTAATGGAAGAACAGTGTAGTGCACTCTGTGCACATTGGGCAACATAAAGGTTCACGCTGATATTATCCAAGATACATTGCCCAGGCACAAAGACTCTGTGTACACCACCAGGGAGAAATGAGGGCAGATGGGACCAAAACAAATCTAAAACTACAACACCAACTGAGAAGTAAAGGAGAGCACATTGGGGGCCATTCTGGGACAGTGACAAATAGATGAAATGATGACACTGAGCAAAGAAAGGACCTCACTTTTCAGTAAGGCAGAAGAAAAGAAAATATTGGTCTGTGCAACAGGGAAAATGTTAAAAGCAGAGCCCATCAAAGATTTATGAATAAAGTGAGAGGTTTGGTTCAAAGAGGGCATAAAACCCACATATCCCACACAAGTTATTGATGACTTGATACTTCATCAGCAAACTGGTTATGGCCAGGATCCGGGCCGACTCTGATTTTAAGCAATGCAATCTTCTTGCCATCCAAAACTACTCCCTCTCTATGTATTCTTGCTGCTTTCTCTCCTTTTATTGCTTTCCCGTGTTTTTTTAATCCTGGATTTTCTCATAATTTTTTGTTTGTTTTTGTTCTGACTAAGGTGTAATAAAGTTCAGGAAATGCCAATGCCACTTGCAATAAGCCTTCCCATTGTCAGAACATAGTTATTTTCATTCCCAGATGCACATCTTTTCTTGTGATTCAGTTTTATGTATGCTCAAGGGTACATAGGTTTGTCTCGGATGTTCTTTCTCTCACACTTTTTCGTGGTGGGCTACTTTTGCCTTATGCTACATATGTGGTAGCCTGTTTTTCCTCTAGTGCCAGTGTAGATGTATGTACTCTCTAAAGAACAAGCTTGCAAGTCTTGCAACACATAATTGCCTCCAGTGCCCCCTATGGTGGCTTCTTAAGGCTCTCTGATGCTTTAGTTGTGTAACTATATAGTACATTCAAAGATTATGAAATGGTTTCCACTCTTGCCTTGTTAATCTTAGTCTCTTCTCCAAGTGGAAGTTCTTAGGCTTACAGCATCTGGCAACTGAAAGCTGGAACTGTCATATCTCATATGCAACACATCAGAGTGCAGCACACCATATGTGTCATACAAGTTTTGGGCAAGTTGCTCGTGTGCATAGCACATTGGCTTTAAATCTGTGTGTGCGTGTGAGAAGTGAAAAAGAATGGCTGCATTTGATACACCAGTGTTGCACATATGGTACCTGTTTTTATGTAATTACTTTAGCTTAATTTACCCAGAAAATATACATGTTAAGCCACTCTTTTCAAGTCAATTGGGATGTAAAATCAGTAAATGTAGAATTTTATTCCAAAATGTCCTCTTCTTTTGCTCTGTTTACGGGCAGTAATGTATGCAAGTGTTTATAAAAATGTTTTTACTAACTAGAGCACAGGGGAGACCATTAAATCTTGAGGTTACCTGTTACTATTTTTCACCTGAGCATCCCAGCTTAATGCTCAGTAAATACTAGGCCTATAAAATGCTCTTTATTTATTTCAAACAATGTACGCAATTTCCTTCTGCTTAGGTCATCCTCTTACTGTGAAAAAGATACTCTGTCTCTGCCACTCTCAGAGACTAAAAAGGCTGTCTTAATGGCTTTGTATGTAGTTTTTCAATTATGAGCATACTGTTATATATTGTGCTGCAGCAGAGGCTTCTTGAATATTATTTTCAGCTTAAATTTGTTAAACCTTTTTGAGAAAATGCTTTGATTAAGTCATGTTAAGTTGTAGTGAAGGGGCTGTTCAAATCTGTAGATAGCGCCCACGAGGACTTACTACAAAGAACTTTCTATCACGAAAAAGCAACTTGGAAAGGCTAATTTATAGTTTGTTTATGTATATGTCTTATTGGGTCTGGTTACCTAAATCCAGCCATTTGCACCAGTTACCAAGGGTCCTTGAGCAGGTTTCTTTGCCCGCTGGATGGACGTTGCTTTCACCACTTGCAAGCTCAGTGACTGTACATAAAAATTTTAGAATTTTGATGGCATTCGTTTGATTTCTTTTTAGTTATTTTTTTCCTGGAGAGTAGTTAGTCGTCTTGATTTTATGATGCCTGATTTCCTTTCCTGCATATTAGTAATAATACATTTTATTTATAGTCGCCCTTCTTGACACACAAGGGTTTCGTACATTGGTTCAAAACAGCACAACACAAACAATTAAAACCAAAGTGATCATAAAACAAAAAATAGAAAATCACTAAAAAGTATAATCTGCCAATGAAATCATAGGGAAAATCAGGTTTTCAACAGGTGGTGTGGGAGTGAAGAAGTGTTTCTGAGTTTCAAGTAGTTTCAAGTAGACAGTTCCACATTGCTTTCAATTTGCTCACACAGACTCAGCAATCATTCATTTGATAATAGTAGATAAACTGACCTGTGCACCCATGTGCATATAGACACATAAAGAGTCATTAGACTGAGAGATAATTGTAATTGTGAACCTCTGGTGGTCAATAATAAAGTTTCTGTCTTGTTTGCTATGTGTCTGTCTCTGTCACTAGATTGCTTCTTTCATTGTTAGTTTTTCTAATAGTCTCCTCCTTCAGTGAATTCCGTTGTAATTGCTCTCCATGTTGTTCTTATTAAGTAATGAATTGTTGAATGTAGCTTCTAATGGCTAGTTAGCATATTCTGTAAATGAGCGGGGAACTGACAAGCTGGCGCTTTTCATTTCCTCTTTATACATATTTGAAATTAAAGATGTGGATTATTGAAGATGCACAGCTGGAGATCCACTTTGAACAGCTTCATCACCACATTAGTGGTAGATTAGATAGTTTGAGCTCAGTCAGAAAACGATGAATGACCATTTGGCCAAAGAAAAAGCTCATTCTTCTCCTTTTTTGAGATGCTAGCCATTTAAAATGTCATTGACCCGGATGTGGGAACCTGTAGAGATGTATTTGCAAGATTGGATGAATTATTTTTGCTTTGATATTGGAAACATTTCAGCTTTGCTAGAGGCAGGACTCTCAGACAGCACCACCGTGCTGCACAGTGGGGGTTTGTGACATGGTTAAGGATGAATTTAAGTGCTTTTATTGGCTTCTTTTAGATGACACCAACCAGCACACTGCACAGCCTCTTTCATGCGGGAAATGTTCAGGCCTGGAATTGAATTTTGTATACACTGAGGTGACTTTATAAGGGAATCATACAGGATGGTAATTGCACCATAAGGAATGGAATGAAACTGGCTCAAAGGTGACAACAGTACAGAGGAAGGTCACTGTTAATATATGGAGATCTGCTGGAGTACAATACAGGAGTCTAAAGCGAACTGAGACCCCCCTGTTCAAGCTTAGCACTCTCACAGATCACAAGGACTTTGTCTGCTCAAGTCACCTTCCCTTCATTTTGCTTTTCTTTTGCTGCTTGACTGCTTTGTTGGTTTAAAAAGCAATACTATGGCACCTTTGGGAGCCAATTTTGTGAGACAAAAGGACCATCCATGCCTCTGTTCTGAACTTCATGTGCATGAATATGTAAGTCATTTTATTTATTCTCATTTTCATCTTTGGAGCAAATTTTTTTACGGCATATTTCTCTCTTGCAAATTCCTCAGAGCACCTCCACAAATGGGACGACTAACAGAGAAAGCCCAGTGATCCAAGAATCTCAGCTCCATCCTTAATTCATAAATTTGCTGTTTGCATACAGTCACTCACCCAGAATAATCCGTCTCGAGTCCACTGAGCTTTACCACCACCATGCAGAAATGGGATTGTGGATGACTGATCATAAAGCTTACATCCACACTGTCCCATGCTGTGTTAATGCGCCCACATGTGTACCAACTCACAACATGCAAACATGCATACTGAGCTTGGTATACTTACTTTTAACGTCTATATTTTTCACAAGCTTAGACATAAGTATTTAGACATATATGTGTATTGAGGGTTAAGTGAGTGCATTTATAGTTGTAGTGTAGTGGTTAGCACAGTCCTCTCACAATAAGAGAGTTCCTAATTTGAATCTTCAGGACCCGGGGTACTTCCTATGTGGAATTCATGTTCTCCCCATGTATGCATGAGCTTTCTCCGGTTCCTCTGGCTTCCTCAGCACCTTTAAAAAACATGCTTGTTTGTTCAGTTGATTTTAAATTGAGTGTGTGGTAGTTAACTGTTAACTGACTGTTAACTGCCTCTCGCCCAATGACAGCTGAGGTTGGCTCGTGCTCCACTGCAAAATAACCGGAAAAGCAAATGGAGAATGGGTTGTGGAAATACAAAAAAATTTGAAAAAATTAACCAGTGGTACATCAAAAACACCTAAAAGTAAGCGTACAATAGTGGAATACCCCAGTCAGTGTTACTTGGCCCTGAAATAGAGCTCATTAATTTTAGGCCTTCTAATTCCCCCATTTAGTTTTTACCCAAGCATATTATTTCAGTTTATATGCCACAAGCACTTTTAAGAGTTTGATATTTTTAAGTAAAAATACAAATATTGTCAATGTTATTTTTCACCAAGAAAATTAATTAGTTAATTCATTTAATAAAAATCTAGTGCAAACATAATATTTTTCCTATTCAGTCTTTTTTTATACTTTGTGTAAAGTCACAGAGGTAAAACTTTAAAGTAAGCATAGAGTAAAAAGGTGATCATTGGAATGACAGAGAATGCGTCGTGGAACATCGTCCTGTGTCCTCTGCCTCCTATCGTTCTTCAACAAGAACCGTCTCGTTCTGATTCAATTATAGCCATGAGCTGCAATATGTGTGTTATCACTAAAGACCTGTGAAATAGCTTCTTGAATACAAATAGCTCATTTTGAATCTGTGTCTGTATGCGAATTGGTCCGTTGCTGACTTTAATTCCTTGAGCACAGACTTCAACAATATTGTTGACAGTACATCCAACACCAATCAATTAACAACATTTTACTTTGATTTTGCTAAAGGAAAATATAAAACAGATGAGTTCTAGCACCTTTAAAATTCAGGAGGGTTCTTCAAATCTAACATAACTGATAATTAATCAGTTCACTGATGGGATTCGTTGTTGATTACCTAGCAGCCAAAGAAAGGCGACTAGGTTTTCATCACTTACCATTCAATGCTTAACATCAGATGAGAAAATAGGGAAGTACAGCAAGACTGGAAAGAAAATTATTATTTTAGGAGGATCCGCACTACTTTTGGTGTTGGTGAGACAATGTGCTACAGCATATTGCTTCCACTAAAATTTGTTAAATTTTTCTTTAAGAAGCTCAAAAACAAGTTATTGTAGCAGTTCAATCAGTTATAAACACAGGGATGGTATATATTTTTTTCTCCATATAATGGTTGTACATAAGTTATTTTTATGTTGATTTAAAAAGGGGGGGGTTTTGTTGCTGCATTTCTATGTGTCAATTGTATTCAAAAGGACTGAAGTCACACCTGCTGTCATGTAGTGGAAAAGTTTTTTAGAAATACTTTATGTCACCCTTTGAAATGTATTCAGCTTGGTGTGGAGCAGAGAATAGACAATCTATCTACCCCCAAGATGCTCAGATATCAACATTTTTACCGTGAATCATTGAAATAGGGGCTTAAAATTTGCAGGAAGCATAGCAAGTGAGCTATTCCCCCTACACACACAAATTCATCCAGTTTGTGGCACAAAAACATACAATCAAAAGGCCCTTTCATTGGAACTCACTGGATATATTTGCATGTTTAATTACCTTTTCAGTCTAGCTATTTGATTCCAGGCTCTGCTTGGTAATGGCACGCAGAGACTCTTCCCTTTGTTCCAAGTTGCTCCCAGTCCCACACATTTTAAATAGTGTCCTCCACCCATAGCGTAATAATTGATGTATTTCCTATAAAGTATTGGTAATTAAGATAATGAGATTTTCAGAAGCAACTGTAGCATGCCAAAAATATAAAGAGGTAGGGGGATTGTGTTTGTGATTGCCAAATGTCTACGTTGAATAAATGTTCCCATTCTTTTATTTCACCAACTCTGCTTCTGTCTCTGCTTTGCCTGCTATCTCTGCTCTCACATCTGCTTACCCTCTTATGTTCCATACACAGCTTGTCCTCATTTGTTTGCACAATCCATAATTAGCTATAGGATCACCCATTGTGTAATTGTGTATAGCAGTTTGATATGTAATTAAAATTGTATCAGTATCCAGTGTAATTTGTGCTGTGTGATTACCTGTTAACAGTGCAAACAGTTGTGCCTAAAAGCCCGTGACCGCCCCTCTCATAGAAGTCACAGAGTCTCTCAGATAGTCACTTTTTATACAATGGCAGGTAGTACATGTACTACCTGCCTGTATATACAATACAATACGAAGAAAAAGACCAAATAAATAACAGCAATACACAATAAAGACACAACAATTTCAATTTATGTGGTCCCATATAAATACTTCTTTCTTATAGCTCCATCTTCCGTTAAATATATTATCACAAGGCCTAGAACCAAACCATTTACATAACCATATTCTTCAAACAACACTTTGCTTTGCTAAATTACTTAGCACAGCATCATAGCAAAGCTTGTTCTGCCAGAAACGGAAACTTAAACAGAAGAGGGCTTTCAAAAAGCTTGTTAGCGCACGCTTATATCAAAGCTTCAGGAGGAAGCACTCAGTGGAAACATCTCAATAAAAGCACATTGTTAGAAACTGGCCCGCATAAGCCACTTTCTGTAATTTCCCAACTAAATAATTAAAAATGCATGAAATGTCTCCTGGTTGAAGTTACCTCTGTTGTGTTCATTATATTTCTCTGCTGGTTTAGGTCATAATTGCTTAGCTTTTTTCTCAGTAATGTGTGTGATTAACTGCTTTGCTGCATCCTTGCATACAGCAATAAAGCACAGATGGTTAAATGTTGTGTAATTTACTGATTTACTGTGAAACTGCTGCCCACACATTAACCCGAACATTGTACATCAAACCGGAATTATTTCAGTAAACGCCTTTTTAGTATAGGCTTATGATGTGTTTTTCTCCGTGATGTAAAAGCATGGGGGAAAAGTGTCTACGTACATAATGAGAAAAGCATAGGAGTAATCTTTTTCATTTCTGTAAAATGGAGAACTGATAGCCAGGTGATTATGCATTTGTCGAAGAGTGAGTGCACAAGTAGCTGGAAGACTGACTCATCCCATTAGCCCTTGCTGGTCTTATACTCATCATAAAGATGATGAAGGATATTTTTTTCAAGAGCAATTTAAATATGAACAATGGAAGCACAAGCTACTCATTTCAAGAGTGAAATAAATATTTTTTTTCATTTTCTTTTAAATCAGCTAAAATAATTTCAGCTAGCAAACATTGTGGAGCGACATAGTAAGAGAAATGAGTTCGATGTGACTTGTACCAACAGAAAAAAAAACTGATTACCAAATGGACATTGACAAGTAGCTGTCAGAGTACTGGAATTTATAGTGGACTGCTGATATACAGTATATATAGTATATATATTGTTCTCCCTTCATTGGACATAACATCACTGCAGTTCAAATATGTCCTAATTGTTTCTTCCTATGCCTGCTGTTTCAAGCCTGTGCACGTTTGTGTAAATAAAAAATTCTTTCTATCTATGGTTCAGATTAAGCTAAAAAGACAAAGAAGTCTCGACCTTATGAATTTTGGTAAAAGGCCCCTTTAACAGGATGGAAATATGGTCTTCTTAAAGCCTTTACCTATATACCATTTGGTGCTTTTAAAGCATGGCTTTGAGCCCAGGATACTAAAATGGTTTCATATTGCACACACTCCACTACTGGTACTGTGATTGAGTACTACAAGCTGAAGACATTTTACACGTAAACCCATCCTCCCTTTTTATTTCTCCATATCCCTCTGTTATAGCTGCGTAAATAAAATATCTCCCGCTTTAAAAACCAGATAACTTGAAAGAGCTGAGCGTTTCACGCAGAACACAGAGAAACAATTAAACCTCTGCATGTTTTGATAGTCTCCAGAGGACAAACTTAAGCAGCAGGTCTGACATCCGCCGTATGGATGATTAGCATCATTAGAGCATCAGCTGCTTCCCCTCTCACAGAATCACACATGCACTCCATGATGTCTTTACATATACCTAATGCTTAGATTAGATGCTGCAACATTCTTTGTAGAATAGTGATGTATCAGTGATTAGAGGTTGGTTGTGAATGTAACCCTAAGGTTTACGGGCACTTGAAATGTGGCCAAAAAGATGTACTTAAGGGTTCGGAAAGTCCAAAGACATTTTGGAGAATTGCTACAAGTATGGAATCTAAGAAATGTGTGTATGGCACAGGGGGACTACTTACAGTTCAAGCAGAATACCTAACCATCCACATGCCAAGTTTTTTTTTCTGTGTTGCTGGGTCGTTTCTAAAATTTCCAAATTGTGCCTTTTTTCCTTTCAGCTCCTCTGACCGACAAGCCTCCGAAGATCCTGTTTCCCACAGAAAACAAGATAAGCAACATGGAATTTCAGCTAGGTAAGGTCATCATGGAATTGAATTCAGCTGCTGTCAGTCATTCCAAATGACAAAAAATGGATGACTTTACAAATCCTCTCCAGCACATCTCCTGGCACCGAGTGCAGATCACTGAGGGCACTTCCATTTGTAGGAGTGGGGAGATGGCAAAAGAAAAACTATTGCTAAATTGGTTTCCGTATATGCAAATTCTGGGTGCTAATGTCCCTAAGGCTGTTTTCTCAACAATGAAATGCCCATATGGCGCTGGGGGTCTATACGCTGGCCCGCTCCATTCAGAGTCGGCTGCTTTCTGTCGCCGCTGTTTGTCTTTTTTGACGTGGGGGTCACAGTGGGACTGCCATGTGGGCATGCATGCAGGAGAGAGTTTATGAGAGTGGATTGTTTGTTTGTTTGTTTGTTTGTTTGTTTTTCTGTGAGAGCATATTGCTTGATTTCTGGGCACAGTCCACTATCCACATGGTGCTTGCCGCTCTGTGAATGGCTAATGTGTCTGTCACGGCGAAGTCGATCCGACAAGACTGAGAGAGGTTTGGAAATTTAGAGGAGGACTAGAAGAGAATGTGACAGAGAGAGCGGTGTGCAGACAAAGGCAAAAAAGGTGCAATGATTCATTGAGTGCTTGCCTTTTGTCTTCTATCTGATGCTATTGGAATGCAAGTAGTTCATTTGAAATGCCTCCACGGTTGGCTGATCAAGGGTGAAAAATTGCTGCTGTTGATAAACTGACAGGCACTGCTTCATATGCCAGCCTACTCACACCCATGCATGAACAGGTTGCACAATGCGGGCCCTTAAGCTATTTGTGTCATTAGTCTCTATCTGGATTCCCTTGAGATTTGGGGGAAAGAGTTAGCCTCTCCCTTTACGTTGCCTCACATTTGTTTAGATCATCTCATCCAGCTCTTGGTTCTAAAACTGTATTTCTTACCTTGGGTTTAGCCTTCTCCAGCGCACGTTTGTATTTATTTAAGGGTTGATGCGCTTTCATCATATTCAGAGATTTCAGAAAAACATATTTAGCAGAAGAACGTTCTGTACAGGAGAAACGAAGGTCAAAAAGTCATTGATGAAACGGGGGAAGAAAATGTTTCAGCACAGCAGGTATAAATTCAAAATGAGCATGATGGAGTAAGAAATTGAACTTCTTTCCAACAGGGACAAATCTAGAGGTGAAAGATTAGTTTTGGATATAATGGTGTACTTAACAGAAAATAAGTTATGAATTTCATGAGGTCATCTTGTTCCCTCTTGACTGTGAGAGTCCCCCATCTCTCTAAATATACATCAACTAGCACAATATTACACTACTTAATCAAGCTGGCTTTATAGATTCATGGATCTCTTGTTTATGAATGTCAAACTAACAGTCTGTACTAAGCACCAACTTAGTTTATTCAGGAAGTGATTGACTGTACGACTGTGTTGGGAAGCTAAAACATTTATAATTAGTTTAATACATAACCTTCTGAGCTTGAAAAATAGAAATAGGGTCGACATTTCTGTCAGAGAGAATGGAAGTGTTGGATTTATATACTGGCCATAGAAATGCTATTTAGAATTTTTAATTATTATAGATTCCAATGGTTGTTGTAGAAGGGGCTCCCTGTATGTCAGTGCTGGAAAACAGGCCTTCTGAGGAGTTCTGACAAAGTTTCACATTATGAGGGAAAGTTAACCCGAAAGGAAAATTAACAAAATATTTCTAAAAAATTTCTTAAAAAAAGATTTTTGTATATTTACCATTAATTTCCGTGCGATAAAATCAAATTATTGTTGTGTAGTCTGGCACCACTGGCATCATCTATATCAGATTATGTACAACTGCATTTTAACTGTAAAACAGAAAAACGGTAATGGAAACCTATTCCACAAAGAAATTCACCACCGTCTCTGCTTGAGCATCCTCCACCACCAAAGCCATCACATCCAAGGCAAAGGCGTCAGAAGAAAAATCTAACCATCTTCACCACAAGATTGCCAAATGTTTTCAAATGAGGAGCAAGCCTTGTGCATTTTGAAACCATTGTTGGATTGGGAGTGTAGCGGCAAAGATAGAAAAGATGTCTGAATGAAAAAGCCTGCAGAAAGTAATGAAAAGAGCAATCTGTAAAGACAGATGCTTAGTTATACTTTGGCATTTTGCTGCAGAAAAACATTAGAACTTTACAAAGAAGGATGGATACATAGCAGTAAATAACATCACTGTCTGTAAAAAAGAATACAGCTGTTTCTACAACAGGATAAATCTAAACGTGTATATTAACACCATATATTACAATTCCCACAAGAGCTGTGTTCTGTATTGATTGCCATGAACCTTAAAGTCCTTAAATATTATTAGAAATAAGAAAAAAAAAGAGCAGTATTTTCAAGACAGCCAAAGAATGTTTAGAAGATGAGAGGGTTTTGCTGCAAGAATAAAAAATTCCTTTCATGTTTCGAGGGTATAATAATTGCCAAAGAGTCTGTCACTTAGTGCTACCTATTGCGAATCATTAGTTTTTCCGTAGGTGCTTTATCTCTCATGTGATCTGGAAAAACATGGACCTTTGAAAGCAAAAGTGTTTTTTCATTTCATTAATGTGGCCATCTATTTCTCAATTTTCTATAAACTTTTTTTTGGGGATGTCTAAAATTCTTCTGCATCTGGCTCAAGCTAAAACAAAAGCCTGCTTCGTTCATTCATCATATGATCTTTTTAACCCTTAATACCTCGCCAATGAATGTGTCTTCCACACTTCTCCAGTGTCAAGTGTGGTGAGTCTCAGAGCTGTGAGGCCTTAGAACTGTTTTAACAAGCTAATGGGCGAGCTTTCTACCTTGAAAAGTAATAGCAGAGTAGATGTGTCCAAATTATATGGTGTGCAACTGTTTCGCACTTCAATCAGCTACATGTTTTTGAAGCTGTCAGAGCAGGAGATTTTTGGAGCAGATAGTTGAACATTTAGTATGTGTTGTGTCATGCAGTGAGCTCCCGCAGCTCAGAGACGCAGAAGTAAATATTTTACAATTGGGCTCCATTTTGCGTGCAGAACATTTTTAGATTTGGTTTTCTTTTTTATCGTGCAATATCAAATTATTCTCCTCTTTCTTAATTTGTGCTGAGCATTACCCTAAGCAGCTTTATTGAGTAACATGGCAGATTTATGGTCACCGGGATATGCATAGAATGAGCCCGGTCCTTTATAGTAAGTGGGAAGGAGAGAGAGAGAGAAAAGAGAGGGGGGAGAAAGACAGGAGATCCAGCTGAGACTGGTGGATGGGCAGTAAAATCAGAGACGTAAGCAGAGAGATAAATCTGCAACATTGCCGGGAAACAGAGGCCCACTTTATCTCCTCGGCTGTTGCAACCAGCACAGGTCTCAGATCGCCTCCATCTTAGCTGGCTTTACACAACACACACACACACACATAAGCAAATGTAAATCAAACACTTAAGTTACATAAACTCTAACATTAGACACTCAGCAAGGATTCAGTAGATGAAAAGTCAAAGTAGATAGTGCAGAGATCTGAACAGAAAGGTGTGTGGTTAAAGGGAAGGAGACATGAGAGTGGTCATTTTGGAGAGATGAGAAACCGGTTGAAAGCAGGCAGACAATGAAGAAATAGGCAGAGCTTCAGTGGGTGTTTGTTTTTCTCAGAGGGTGGCTTTGTCAGATTGTTCCTTCCCCATCCCCACTGAGGTCTGCTCTCCTTGGATGTTTGTTGCCATTCAGCTTCAGGGCCAAACTCCCACAGCTACACACTCTACGCACATTTAACCTGAATGCCACTCCAAAGCATTGCTTCGTGCAGATGTCACCGCACTTCTCAGCTTCGGTGCCTCACAGGTCCTCAGGAATATGTTTTCTTTAGTCCCTTTTCATCACTAACATTACATTTTTGGACAAGTTGACATTTTCCAATTTTGCTTTTTGGAAAAAAAAAAAAGTCTAATGTTGAATGCTGTCAGCATTTTTTTTTTTTCAAAATTTTCTGCTGTCCCCCAGTGGTGAGTTGGTGAAGTCCACATCCATTTTTATGCCAGCATAGATGGATGATTCCTATTCCTGGGTCCAGTTTGCATCCACAAGCATTTTATGTGTGATCGAACTACACAACAGTGCACGCACACATTAACTAAAGAACATTTTACCCATAGCACAGACTTTAAAAACAGAATCTCGAACAAACAGACTCACTGGGCTTGGTGTTGATTCCCTCTGGATGATTTGTCATGGATGCACTGTCCCAGTAGGTGTGCTTAAGGGATTCAGCTCATGCTTACGCAGCACTCCACTTCGAGCATCCCGCCAGCTCTCCCTCTTAATCACACACACAGATATTTGCACACCTCTGCACAACTTGGGGTGGCTAGGTCACACACATGCTTGCAGCATATTCCTCTCCAACCAAAGGATAATTGTAACTGATAGAGGGTTTTACTGTCCCCCAAAGCCAGCAGATGGGAGCACTCTTCTGGAAAGGAATTAGAGTCCATTATTTCAGAGAGCAGGACCCAACAGCTGGCAGCAGGAGGCCGACCCGTTATATTCCTACCTCACTTTCACCTGAACTCTGTGAAAACTTTCAGAAAAACTCCTACTCGCACACAGCGGTGCTTGTGCATGTCATGTTTACACAGCTCAGAGTCAGGCGGTTCGATGTGTAATAGACTGACACTCCAAGATGTCACGGTTTTGGGAAAACTTAATTATGTTATTTCTGAAACACTGGCTGTTCTCCATCCGTCCAAACAATTTGGACAGAAACCGTCCAGTTTGTTTTGGATGGATAAAGTGTCGCCCTTACATCAGTCTTCTAGCACCACATATTTCGCTTGGCATGGTGGAGACGGTCTGGTCTTGTCAGAAAGACAGTGTTTAAATATGTTGCAAAAGCAACTCACTCTTTTGCCTTTGGAGTAAAATTGTCTGTTTTGGTAAATGTTGCCATAAGAACAGTTAGTGTTTAGTTTTTTTTTTTCCAAAAGTCAGACCAAACTTTTCAGACGCACTTTGATGAAGCTCATTCTGCACAATGGCTGTTTCCAAGTGGCCGTTGTGCAAAATTGGAAGCAATTAGTCAGCTGAAAGACAAGCCAGTCACTCACTGAGATGACTGAATAGGAAAAACCTACCAGAATCAGTCCAATTAAATGTTCCTCCTTAAAGACCACAGTACCCAAATTGAATTTTTTTTCATTTAAACACAGAGCACAAAGACACTGACTTTATGTCTTTGTATTTAATAAACACTCAGAGATGAACCTCTCCTTCTCTTCCATGCCTATCCTCCTATCTGTAAACTCACCCATTTCTATGTCCTTTCTTGCCTTACCTCCCTTCTCTCCTCAGTGCATCACCTTCTGACCTCTGCTTGTATGCTTGGAGATTTGAGTATTCTACAGAACCGTACGATAGTGAGGACAATCTCAAGCCTCAGCACATGGGGGTTACAACAAGCGCACCCGTTTTCCATGGGGAGAGATGAAAGTGAAATTGACATTGCTCCGGAGAGTTACCAAAGGTCAACGCTGAGCCACTTCATTAAAAAATATTCTTTGTCTCTTTCCGTATGTCTTTCAGTGTGTGTCCTGGGCACACAAACACACACCCACGCACTCAGGAATTGACAGTCCCTCTTATTCCCTCTCACCTCTATTCCTGTAACATTTCTTTTGTCTGCTCAGGGATGTGTCACAGTGTCTATTAAAGTGTGGTCCAAGCTCTGGGCTTCATTTTGGAAGGACATCGCTAATTTCCCTGAAAGCAAAGCCATCAATATTCATAAACAATCAAGAGTTTAAATCATTGCATATATTATGCATGCATCATTTTATTATTTGATGAGGGAGAGAATAATGTTGACTAATTTGTCTACTGTTAGGTAGGAGTTCATCAGTAAAAATTGAAGTTGACATGATCTATAGGGACGCTGGGTATCTTATCAATTACTTGTGGGTTTGTGTGTGGAGTTTTGAAAGAAAACCCCTAAAAATCTGGAAATGTAAGCATTGCTGTAAAAATTAGGAATTTTACAGGAGTAGACACAAAGTGGGTTGTGGAGGAAAAACTAATTGGGCCTAAGAAGATGGGTTGACTATATGTACTTAGTAAATGTAGGTAAGTAGATATATATGCAAACCTTTTAGAGAGAGATGGGCCACAAGGCCCATCGTCCATTGGTTGTATTTCTAGTTACGCTAATTTTCTATGATAGATGGCACATTCACATTTTAAAACAGATAAAAATCACACACAGAGTACTCTTAAAGGTCACTCTGTAGATATGTCACAGCGCTTGTGCAGTCCCACAGTAACCCAGCATTAAGTAACCCATGGTGACCAGCATGGTAAGTAGTGTGTCAGTGAAACAAAGCCAAATGTTTAAGCGTGTGAATGGTCGTCATTAATCACCGAGTCTGGGACTGAGAGCCGGAGACTGCCGTATGATAAATGGACTAACAGCCTGTACACACGCCGAACAGGAAAACGGGAGGGAAGAAGGCACAGAGGTGAGAGAATATACAAAGGCAGGGACAGAAGCGGCACAGCAGACTGGTAGCAGGCAATAAAGTCAAACAACACCCCACTGTGCGTCATAAACAGGAGTTTGGTTATTGCTGCCTTGAAATCTTTCACCACAACCCAAGAATGGCTTTCCACTTCCTTTGTTTATCTTCAATGAATAAATAGCTATTAATAGTGGAAAGCAGGATGTTTTCATCCAATAAAAAACACAAATTGATGACTTATATCCTGACAGTGGCCACGTGTGCATTGACTTTAAGGTGATTGTCTTCTATCATCTTCGTAAGTGTTACTCAGAGGATGTGAGTCGATGCGAGTTGACAAGTCTGTCGGTTTTTGTTTTGGTCTGGTGTGGCAGGTCTATAACAGGGCCAGCGGATCTGCTTTGTGTCTGTCTGGCCTGAGTTCAACTGTATGCATACTGTCAGCGTACGTAGCCACAGTCCTGCATTTGTGTGCCAGTAGTTTCAATCCAGCCTTTACGCAGGCTGTCCCAAGCACTTGTGCTATATCACTTACTAAAAAGAGTTTCTCCACGTTTCAGCCAAGAGATGTCTTTAAGGAGAAACAATTTAGTTGATGGCAGCTTTTAGCTCATCTGCCTCAGACGCTTAGGCTCACTGACTGGTAATCAAAGAAAAGGAGCAACCCACTCAACCCTGCATCACTCTATATTTGATTTTTTTTAAACAAGGGCAGACAGGGGGCTGGGCCAGATGTAATGACATCTGTGTCCTTTTTTGAATATGTTTGCTTCCAAAAGAACGGCCCTTTCACCCCCTTCTTTTTTCAATCACTTCCCCCCGTCTGTTTGGTCAAAGTGGCAATGACAAGGTCAACTCGACTTATCGGAAATATGGCATGAAAATTCAGAAACCGGCCTAATAGGCAGAAATACGCTGGTACACAGTGGCCAAAAGACGGAGGAAGGATGAAGAAGTGAGAAAATAATGACAAGGATAGTTTGAGATGGGGGAAGCTGGCAGTGGAATGACATGCATGAACAGCAAAGCGCGCAGGGGGAAAAGGCGGTTTTGCCATTCACTTTGAAGCTTGCTCCACTTCTGTCTCTCTTACGTAACAGAAAAATGAAGAAAAACAAGTGCCAAAAAAAAACTAGGCAGAGTGGTGAGAGAAAAAGAGGAGGCGAGAGGCAACTTCGAAACTTCAAGGCTGTGATGTCTTCTGTAAGCAGGTGGCTATAAATGGACAGCAGTTAGATGCCATCCCCTTGCCAAGCTGCTGGGCTGAGTATGAGTTAGAAGGGGGGGTTACATCAGTCAGAAAAAATATATAGGAGGGAGAGAAAGAGGTATAAAGAGAAATTAGAGAGGGACCATGAAGAGCTTTTGAAACGCATGCTATCTCCAATCACCATCTTAGCCTTTACTATGTCTGTGTTACATAAGCAGATTTTTCCATCTTTGGCGCTGACAAGAAGAGACCAGCTGTGGCCTTTCACATATCTATTCTTCATTAACCAAAGACGACTGCTGGCTTGGGGCCACGACTTCACCCAACAATGAGGAACACTGTTGCACTTTAGCTAACACCTTTCTCGCTGTTGCCCTCTTCCTACTCTTGCTTTTTTTTTATGACAATCAATCTTCATGATGTCACCATCGCCCACGGCAGTGAATGTTGCTATGGAGATCAGTAGATCTACGCCGAACTTCTGCCTCAGGGAGAGTATGCAAGCTTACATTAGGGTATGCGTTTGTGTGTGTGTGAATCTTTCTGTGTCTGTGCACACTGTTCATCTTTAATTGCCATCGTCAATCTGCATCCTGAACACAGTCGGTAATTCGAGAAGCCCAGCATGTGGTAAATAGCTTGAGTGCATTTACAAGGGTGCTAATAGTACTTTCCTGTCTGTATTTTTCTATGAATTCCTCATTTCTGTTTCTCTTTTTAATATATAGCCACACATGCGGATCAAACGCACTGCAGTGCAGCATAAAGGGTAAAGTAAAGAAGAGCTTTGTGTGTTTAGAGGGTTATTTGCATACACTTCTAAATAAGAGCATGGACCAATGATCAGCTTAGATTTTCCATTGCTGTAAACATTACTGAATTAATCTTAACCGGATGCTTCCTCTATTCCAGAGAATAATTAACAGGACCAGAGCTCATCTGAGGAAGGTTTTTGTGGATAGCCATAAAAAGTAAGGTTTTTTGTTTAACAGTCCTGCAATTGTTAGGTAAAGTATTGAGGATTGTGTAGTAAATTTTAGATAAACATACATACAGTCCTTTTCAACTCCAATTTACCCAGTGGAGGGATGAGAAAGTCTCATTTCCGATAGCTATTTTAACATCTTCTAGTTCCTTCCATTATTTCTGTAGACCTCCCCTCCCAGCTTTTTCCTTCCTGCATTAACTACTCTTCTCAGCTCCTGAAATGTGTTATTAGTATTACACAATGGAGGAATGGGCATTTTAAGTAGTAGCTTTACTTTCCTTAATAACTACCCTCCCATGTAATAATAAAGCCCTTTGAAACAAAGAGAAAAAACCTTCATGGGTTACTAGGCAATGGGCTTGCAGCTGGGACTGAGTTTGTCATGTGTGCGTGTGTGGGGGGGCGTTTGCGCTGTTGTTATAGAGCTGAACGTCAATGTGGATTACAGACCTTTTTTCTGAATTTGTTTTTTAACCACAAATCTGACAGTTTGTGTTTGTTTCATTGAGAGCAAACGACAAAAAAACAAGCCATTTCCATTTTTACATAATTGAATTAATATATTTTTCTTGACTTCAAAGTTTTAGAAGATTTCATGGTTTTCAGTTTTTACTGGTAATCTTGGTCATTTGTATTTATATTTACTCCCTATGCACCACAGAGGGTCTTGGAGTTCTACAGTTTCATTTGATTTGGCCTGTATTTGTATCTTTTTTATCCCTTAAACTAAAAGTCATCACTGCCTTGAGACAATGCTTGGTTTTAGGCAAACCATTAGTTTGAGAATCCATTAGATCTAGTGGAACAAGTGTGGGGATAGTGCCCAATATTTTCCAGTTTCCAAATTGTGTTACAAAATGTCCAAATTGTAGATATCCGTGGCAAGATGTGCTCTATGCAGTCAATAAAGAACCAAATCATCTTTGATTTAAAGTTGTTTTTTTAGTCAAATGTGATCCATGTCTTATGGATATAAACATGGCTGTTTATGTTTATATTGATATTCATGCAACCGAAGCCTGCTTGAAAGCAACTTGCTGACGGCAACTAGAATGCTAGCTCTCTGCCCACAGATTCTGCATTTTTAAAAGCAGATGACTATACAAATTGAAATGGCTACATATTCCACATGGGTGAGAATATTCTTTGTCCAAATTCTTGGGAAAAATGAATAAAATTTAGTTATGGTTAATAACTTAATAAGACGCAGATTTGTTTTCAGACTTCTTACAACTCTTTTTCAAAGACCTTATGATTCATTATCAAAAGCGGAGACACTCTTGCACGTATGAATGCTTTCTGCCCTATTCAGAACAAAGCACTGGGAGTTTGGTTTGTCTGCTTAAACCTCCAAACAGCTTCCATTGTGATGTGCACCCTCACCCATTGTGAGGGTACCAGCAGCAGTGTCCTTCACAGGAACTCGTTTTTTAAAACGTCTCCCTGATAATTGCTTGTACCCATGAGCTAAGATGTCAGTTCCATTCAAAACAATAAAAAAAGATAAACATTTATTTAAAATACATTTGGAAGAAAAACCCAAATGACAGACAACTGACTTGGAACATCTGACCCCTTCCAGGAACAGTGGTTCGTAGTGCCTAACGTTTGGGTTTGTAAGTATTTGTGGGTGGCAGATTATATACAATTTTGTATTTACAGTCTATGAGGGTCTGTTTGGATATTTGACTGTCCTGTAATAAATGCCAACAGTTTGGCCAGTGACAGCTTTATAAGATGTTTGCTCCGAAAGACTGGCACAGATGCTTTAATTGATCTGTTCATCTTAAAAAATGTTATGAGACTCAAATGAATTAAGCATATATATATATATATATTTGTGTGCATATAGATACATATATATACGGTCATGGATATAGAATATGTGGTCAAAACAAGCAAGAAAGCAAGGGATTGAGGAAATGTATGCAGCCAGTATCTGAAGATGTCCAGAAGTGCAAACGTCAGGCAGTTTGGCCCAAAACCCTGACCTGTCATCTCTCTCTATTGACTCTCACCTCAGGTCTCTGCCACTGTCGGTCTCTACAGCCAGGGGAGTTGCTCTTGAATTTTTGAAGAGTTCCTACCATCTGTCCGGTGCTGATAGCTGGCAGTAGTAGTCGTGTTGTAAGAGCTATGCTTCTTGTAGCAGCTAAACGACAGTCTGTTGTCAGCTCTTCAAGGACAAAAAAAAACAAAGAATATTCATGATTTTTTCTTTTTAATTTATTTTAAGATTCATATACTTACTTTATTTTAACAAGTTAGAAGATTTCTGAAACGTAAGTGGCTCTTCTCAGGTTAGTCATGCTAAAGTTCATCTTCTAAATGAAAACCTTCCATTCATCCATTTATTTGTTATACTGTTTATTCCTGGTAGAAGCCATCAGTTAATCTAACGTGCATGTTTTTGGACTTTGTCTGAAACACTGCCACATCCAGGGCTTCTTATTGCAACTTTCACTGCCCTTATATAACTCACACTAGTTTTCAGCATGAGATAAGCCACACACTATTTTTCTTTCCAGTGTACAACTTTACTTTTCTAAATTTCTGCTATTTTAATTTCTTCCCTTGGCTCTTATTCAATTTCTATTGAAACCAATGGCTTTTCTAATCATATGCTCTCCCGCTATTAGAGATAATGCGACCTTTTGTGTGTTGGCAGCTCCTGTGTGACCTTTAAAAGTGAAGCTGCTTGAGAACAGATGTGGATTGAGTGGAGTTTAATGTGTTGCTAAAGTGGACTCCATCGCTTATTCAGTCACAGTGAGCCATTACAACATTTTGTCCTGAACTGGAAAATGAGAAAATTAGTCACCTTTACGTATGTGCAAGTGTAGCCAAGCTTACAAGGACTTGTGTGACTTCATCTCTCGGTCTCCTCACTAGAACGTGCCCACCAGATCGCGCCATGTTTCGCAAGTAATCTGTCACTTTCACTCCTTCGTGGTATTCCTCCTCATGCCGTACTTTGCCACTCATCAGCTTTGTACTTCAGCCTCTGATTTCTCTCTCCAGCTCCAGATGCCATCTCTTGCCAAGCGATGAAATTTAGTTGGGATTTTTCAAGGAACCTTTCATTTGTTGAACGTAAATAGTTCTTTTTACCCACTCTCGACACTTGCCTTAATTAAAGAGAAAATTATCATTAGCTATATCGAAAGTAATTTGAGAGTGAGGAAATCGTTACCGTCCTAGCTCTGCGCAGGAAAAGAAGCAAAAAGTAAACCCTTTTACAGTTTGTAAGGTCACCTGGTCACAGTGGAATTATTTATTCTCATTACTAAAGTTCTCCCTTTGGTTCTACAAACAGTGGTTCAGGCACGTAATCGGCCATGTTAGTTACTACAGAAAAACACCATTCAGTTTGGCTCTAACTTTATTTATAAAAAGAAATAACTTTTTTATGGCTGAGAAAAAAAATCTTCTAGCTTGGCCGGTATGTTTGCTTCTCCCCTATGTTCAACCCACAGCTGAGGTTCCAAAGATAAACACGCATACACACATGCATTCATACTGAGACACACATACCGCCATACCTTATTTTATGACTGCTGTTTTCATTTATGTTTAAAAAATCTATGCTTTATTGATGCACCTGGTTTTCTCCACCACCGAACATCCTATGGTCTCTACACGGATAAAACAATCCAGTATTTATTAGGTACCATTTTATTTAACTCACTGTCATGCATACGATAACATGCACCGTACACATAGAGCGTGTTGCACTGAACATATGAAACACGCAAACATAGGAAGCGATTCTTTGTGTGTCATTTATAAACATAACAAATTGCAACATGAGCTCAGAAACATAGTCCCAAACACTTGAGGTGCAGGGATGTTTACCACTATGTAAAGTCTTTCAATTACACCGACTGCAGACATTCGGCTGGAACCATCTGAGTCTGTGCCTTCCTGCTCAATACAAGATATGTCCAACAGAATGGGGTTGGGGGCCATGTCACACATTTACGAGAAGTGGCACATCCAGATCGAGAGCAGGCCTGTCATTGACACCGAAGGACAGAAGAGACACAAACATGAACACTGTTGCACACCTACTCAAACTCTCGACTTTGCTCAATCTGTTTGTAACAGCATGGAAGGCCATTCTCATCTATGTCACAGAGAGCACAATATTGTTTAATCCCGAAAGCATCTGAAATGTGATCTTGTCGTACCACGTAGGATGAGACCGCAGAATTTCTCTCACTTGTGTCCAGAATATGTGGAATATACTGAATCTGCATGGAAAGTGTAAAGCTTTGTTAATTGCAATGATCAATGCTCTCCTCACCAAATATTCTGGTCTGAAAAAGAAACTCCCCTTTACTTTTCTAGAGCACGGCCAGGTGCAAATATGATTACGTCCAAGCATGATAAATGTTAAATTGACGTCTGTGACGCTGGGAGAAGTGCACCGTTGCACCCACGATGTGACTGTCAGCGCAGATGTTTAAAAAAGAAAAAAAATTCCAATGATGTCTTGCATCATGCATTTTTCATTTAGACTGTCTCATGTGTCTCTGGGGTGCTGTGTTTGTGTTGGTGGGAATGATGGTGCAGTGCTTTGGAAAAGTTCCAAATGGTAATGATATCCTCTAACAGAAGTTCCAGTCGTGCAGCGATAATCATTTCTACAGGATTAAGTCCTGACCCACATCAGCTGAGCATATTAGCATTCTGAGAGAGCGCTGCGGCAAGATTCCACACAGACTAGATGCCTGCACTTCAGTGGATGGGAAAAGAGAAGGAAAATAGGAGTGGAGACCAGAGCGTGTGCAAGAAGCAAAAGAGAGGGGGGGAAAGACTGGATATAATAAGAAAAGTCAGTCTTTAATGTGTTGGGGGCCCGACATGTTTGTTGCATGTGGGTTTTTTTTTTTCTTTTTGCTTAAGATGATCCTTCCCGCTTGCTTGTCTTTGAAGCTGCACAGTATGAATTCATTTGCATCCCAACTTCTGCTTTAGGTGAAAGCTACCTGTAAAATAGACCAGAGTAACATTGAATGCAATGTCGGGACCAAATACTTTGCTACCTTGAGTAGGATCATCAAAGTGCCACAAAAGCAGCACATCTGAATTCCCTTTTAACCTGCTTTTATCTAACTAGAATCATGCTTAGTGCTAGTATTCACTTGTTCCTATACACTTTGATCTATGATATAGTTCCAAATTTCTGACACCGAAACGCCTCCGGTTGTCATTTAAGTGATGGAAGATCCTACCATCTTCTAATTACAAAGTTTTTCAAACAGCTTTTAGTTGGCTTCTGTCTTTAATCTTTCACTCAGATTTGCATTCATTGTGGGTGTGAAAAGGCAGCAGATGGTTTGTTGCAAATAATGACGACACCAAACTATTGGCCCACTCAAAACTATTAAAAGAATCGATTTATTTAAGTATTTTCCTTCCAAATTTTTTTTGTTTTTTAAATTTTCTGCATTGCCTAAATTTCAGAGGTTATGCAAAAAGTGTACACAGGACTCTCTTTAGATGATGAGTTTTCTTTCATTTCCGTATAGTTTTTTCCATTGTGACAGAATTTGACATTCAATTTACTCTCTCTGTAGGAAAGTGGAGACTGCAGTGTGTCTGTATTGCTTATAAAATGTCTTCTTCCATGCTGAAACAAATTAATAAGAGCTATAATAAATTATCAATTGTATACAATTATTTCCACAGAGCAAGGTCTGAATGTGCAATCATAGACTTGCAATTGACCTCGTTTTATTTATTAAGGGTGTCATGTGGCCTATAAAAGAGATTATTGCATTTCAAAATTTGTCATTATGTTAGCAGCCAAGAATCGTGGAAATCATTTTTAAATATTACTAAAGTTTTTCTGACAGTAATAATTAGCAGGAATTTATTCAAAGGCAACATTATATTTGGATGAACACAGTGCAATATTTATGAAAGGAACATCAGTCAATGGGTGGTGGGTGCAGTGGTGTAATGAGTTCATCTCAAAAAGGAAAGGACCCCAAAAGGCTACAGGAAGAGGGTTTATTAAAAAAAAAAAAAAAAACTAAACAAACCGGGTTCACTGCAAAGCTGGCGAAAGATTACAAATACATCCAAGCATTTAAAGAGACCACAGGGAGCTGGGGGAAAAGGTAAAATCCACGAGTAGACACAAATCCTTGAAAATAGATCAGGCTGGGAATAAAATACAGGGATGAGACAATAAGGTTATACTGGAGAAAAGATAAGCTGAAAGAAGAATACAGAAGTGAAGGAAATAGAAACAGGAACAGGGGGAAATTTTGACCTTGGATTGTTCTTCTCTGCCAATCAAGACTGAGGAATTTATCTTCAGATAAGCCTCACTGGATAATGTGGTACAAGTAATTAATGAAGATCCAATAAAAAAAACATAATGTCATTTTTATTGTCAAGGCATTTATTGCAGGTATATTAAATATTCAATTTGATTACAAATTAGAGGGCTGCAGTATGATTTGAAAATTAATCTTACGGCACACAACCACTTAGTGCTTTGTGAGGGAAAATGTTTGTAAAAATGAATCAGTCAACTTCCAGTTTCTTTTTTTCATTAGAATAAAAAAAAACACTATAAACATTATGAACATTACAAAAAATCATTTAAAAATATAAAGTGAGGTGGCAAATCAATTCAAAGTTTACATCGGGTAGAACTATCAAGAAAAAAAAGTGTACCCATTCAGGATTATTTACTCAGTGTGACATGAAGTGACGTGAGGTTCTGTGGTGAAGTGGCACACATCACACCTCACAGCTATCCCTGCCTTTATCAATGACTCCATGTCTCATTGCAGTCTGGGAAATGCGGTGTCAAATATCTTTGAGAAGGGACATTGTGTGTCGGCTCCAAAGTGTGTAACATCGCACAAAGGCCAGGAGCGAATGCATAAATACATGGTCTGCAGATAAAGCTGGAATAGAGTTTGATCTTTTCAGATTTTTTTTTTTATGCACCCACTCAGGAGTCCTCTCGTCAGCCAGCACCAGAATTGCATTTTTTATAACCGGTCCATGGTGTATATGCGTAATGTGATTTTCTGATAGTTGTCACATTGCCAAAATAATTTCATCGTCATTGTAGTCAAAGTTCTTTCTAGGGCTGCCTTTCGCTCAGAGGGAAAGAGTTGGATTTTTGCTTAGCCATATTGCGCCTCAGTTATCTGCAAACGTCAGGATTCTTCATTTGGAATGAAACCTTTCCAAGTTCCTCCCTTTGCAGGCCCTGCAAGTTAACAACATATTTTTTACTATTGTGGATCGATTAAGCACCCTCATCCACAACTTAATGCACCTAGAATTAAAAATGTCCTCCCATCCTTGAATCAGATTATATCTACCTCTTACCAGCTAATTAATGTTTTGTAAAGAGAAGCCTCGCAGCAGGATTTGAACAGACAGCTCGTGATTGATTTCAGACATCTCATAGATGTGACACGGCTTCATAATAACGAGCTGCATGTGAATTATTACTGCTGCGTAAACAAAGTACATACACACAAAATTTTTTAACATTAGCATAACAAAGCCACTTGAGTAATATGTTGTCATTTACATATCTCTGCTAGTGCTGTACTTGCACCATTATTTTTCACATTCAGTTAATACTGGAGCGCTTAAGTCTGGTGGGAATTTTGACAAAGGTTTTCACAAAAATGTACTTCTTACATGTCTGACATAAGTTAGCTCCCATTAAGAACACGTGGCTATGCCCCGAGCTTTTGTGCTGACCTTCGATAGAAGCTAAATTAAAGCCTTAATAAAGCCACAGTCTTGATCTTCTGTATCAGAAGGAATATTGGACAAAATAGATGAAGACAGTTGCAAGCAGAGATTTGAAGACATTTTCAACAGGCTCAGTGATTCATTTCTGCCTGAAGGTCATTCACAGTTGTCAGATGTAAGCCATTTTATATTCCAAGCCCACTTAAGCGCTTGCACACTCATATAAGTACAGTGAACACAGAGTAACAAGCATGCGCCTGTCTAAATGGCTCTTGAACTTTTTCCATGAATCCTTAGTGCCGCCACAATCACACCGAGCTCATTCTTTATTTGTGTGGATCTCCCGGCCTGCGCCACAGAAGGATACATTTTTCATACAAATGTGTAAGCGTGACCACAGACACACATACATATGAACGGGCGCACGTACCAATGCTGGGCAGCTTTGTGTACCTCCGAGTGTATCTAAGAGCCTCTTGTCTCTAAAATGAATTACCACGCTGCTTCACTGGTAATACCTGTCTCTGTATGGAATCAATTAGCCCACCATCGGGCCTAACTTCTGTTGCTGTGCGTGCACATTCACACTGACTGTGACTTCAACGTTGATAAATGATGGCGGACACACCAAAAATGCACTGAACTTATCTGTTTAAGGATGAAAAAAAGTATCTAAATGTGCGTGTTTGGGTATGATTTAATTTTAAAACAGATTGGAATCAATACCTATCACTTAAGTGATTGTTTGACTTGAATAGTAAATTACAGATAAACGTCAACAAAGGATTGTATGTTCCCACATTTAAGTAGAAATAACTATCTTCAGATCAAGCTTCGTAATTTACTTTTGGATTTTTTGTTTGTATTCAATTGAGCCTTTGTTTATTGTCTAAATGTGAATAGTTAGAACAAAGTTAATGTTTATACTGGGAAGCATTCAGAAAATCTGTGATGCCAACCATGTAAATATTGATTTCTAAACCTAACCATCCATTTAGTTGTGTCTCTTTGCTGCTTTGAGTCCAGTCAGTTCCCGTTGTCTGTTATTTACAGACCTTATTGCGTATTCAGAAGAATACCATGGATCTATGTCTTGATAAGTCTTGATAATGGCCGATCAAAAAGTCTCATGGAGCAGATAAGGAACAAAACAAGGAGCATGCTGAGACTGATCGGTATTTCGTTCCTAGTCAACAGAGAAGTGTGCGGTCTCTGCTGTAAGGGCTGTGTGACGCTGAGCAAGGCAAAGGTTAAGTTACTTATGCAGTGCTTTCCTCGAGTTACCATAGGAAACACATTGTTGTGACATTGCTTGCTGGCCATGAACAGCACACTGTTAAGTCTGTTAAACAACTTGACCTGATTCTAAGTGCATCCATGTGCACATGACTCTACGCGTACAAGCACACAATGTTCGTTTTCTGGCGATGATTTCTTTTTATATCTTTCTTTCTTTCTTTTTTGTGGATTAGTAAGAAAATGAACTATTCAGTTTCTATAGAAACAAGATCCAACTTGTGTTCTTTAAAGTGATGTTCTCCAGGGACCAAAGGTGGGGAGTAAAAATATGAGGCATTTCTTTTTGATGTCTTAAAACAGGAAGTAATGGTACAGCTCCATCGATTGGACAATGAACACAACGCACGGTTATAGTTCTGCCAGAGAACACTGGCTCATGGTACAGTTAAAAGAAATTAAAAACTGAGGTTGAAATGACAAAGTGGGGTAAAGTGAGTGATGACTTATTGTGTTATGGATTTATGCAGTGCGGCTTATTTAATCGCTTTTGGAGACAAGGAGGCACTGATTGATGCTGCACTCTCCCCATCGCATAATGGAGCACTTTTTTTTTTTAGGTATTCGTACACACTCATGCAAGTGCACGCACAAATCAAACACACCCCTACATCTCACAGGAAATCGTTGCAGTAATTAACGTCCTAGCCTGTTCCCTGGTTGACTCTCTGATTGGCTGAAAGTCATCTTAAGAAGCTGCTCCGCACATTTCCCACAGGTGTTTTGCCAGAGTGAAATTATCCCGGTGCTTACCAAGTGCCAGGGGACATCATCAGCCTGTGTTAGTGTGTAAACATGGCTGTTTCCCCCAGTGCTCCTGATCCAGTGTCTCCAGCCCACCCGGCACAAGTTATTTGTCAGCCTTGATTTAGATTTATCAACACACCGGTCTCCCGTGGCTGGAGCTCAATCTTGCACTCCCCCTCAACAAAAAAAAACCCTAAATTTAATGGGCATGCATTCAGGACATCTGGGATGACGGTGCACGGAGGTGAAGAGGGGGAAGAAGAGTCAGAAATTGAAACACGGAAGGGCCGGAGAGGGTAAGTGTGAGGGAGAACCCTTGAAAAGAAATGGCTGGGAGATTTCTATTGAAAGTAGCTGTAGCGGGGTTCTGAAACCAGAGGGTGAGGCTACCACAGAATGCCAGAGGTGCGATAAGAGGCTGAGCTGGGGAGGTGAAAAGGGGTGGACACCCCTTTGTGCAGTAGAAAGCATGGAAACATTTGTTTTGTGGAGAAAGAAGGTGAGAAGAAGGCAGGTAATGGAGGAAAGGGTAGGGAGTTGTAGGAGGCAATGTGTTTCAACATTTTGTTTTACTTCATTTTTATTTATGCAAAAAGGTGCCCTAAAATACTTTGTTTGATATATAAAAAAGGCCCTGAAAAGGCAGATAATTATGTGTTATTTAGCAATAAAGTAAAGGAATATGCACATTTTAAAGATCTGATAACATTGCCTCTTCACATACTCATTGGTATCATTGGTGCACATGCTTATAAATTATGATTGGTCATTCTGCTCTGCCCCAATGACCCCCTTTGTGTCATAATGTAAACATCAACAGAACGCTTTTGTCTCCTGTTGAAGTCTTGAAAATCTAGAAGGTTGTTACAGTATGAATTCGTTAGCATGCCCTCTTGTGGACGAATGGCAACAGATGTAATAGCCAGCAGGTATGTAAATAAAGTCTCATCCATTTACATCAGTCCAAGGTTAAAAATTGTGCATCTTTTCAGGTTTATTGGTTGAAGCGTTTAATCGCAGGGATAACAAGCAGGCGTGAGGGAGAGTTTGATTTGAAAGACAGGAATTCCTCAGCATCTGCTCCTCACAACACAAACTCAGTTGTTTATGGCCATTATGATGAAAGCAACATAATCATCTAAATCATCTCTATAGACTTTTAACCGTGCGTCCACAGTAACACAGATTACCTGGCTGTGGTTGACCTGCAGGAGTTAAGCATGCAGCAGTCTGCAAGGCTACAAAAGGAAGGCAAGGTAACTAGAAACTAGTTCTTTCAAATTGGTAAATGTTAGTGCTCATGAACTAGTTATTATGGGAACTCTGAATGACCATGTGGTGCATAAAAGAGCTGTAAGAAAAAGCCTCCTTTAAAAAAAAAAAAACACCATCTCCGCCCCTCTGTTTTGCTATAGACCCCACAGATGATGAGAATAATTGTTTCAATATATTCTAACCACAGATGCTAGCAAAACAGACCATTTGGTTTGTTGAACTTCAAGCGACAGTCTCAGAAGAATAAGGATCTGTTGAAGATTTGTTTCTTTTGGTAAAGGAGATATGGAATAAAGCAAAAATATATATAAGCCACGATCATGTGTAATGCTGCTCAGGTTTATTAGACTGATATTATTCTGTATTGGGCTTTTTTAGGAGCTAACATTAAAATTTTACAGTTTATCTACCGAAATGTGTTTGGTCCATCTCTGTCTGTGAAACCCAGAAGGAAACATTAAAGTTGCACTGAGCTCACATCGTGATTGTGCAAAGATAAAAACGCTGTTCGTAAATGTGACTTATAGGAGGAGGTGACGGACCATATTTTTAATCCAATATGGTATTTATCCTACTCGTTAATTTGTCCCAGGCAGCTCCCTTTAAGGTTTATTGCACAGCATGTGAAAGATGTTAATTTCACATAATCTGAAAAGTGTTTGTTGTGTTGTTTCAATTAGATTTGTGTGACGACAATATTTTGTCACATTTGTCCGTCAACAGTTGTCACTGTTTTCTTTTTTTTTTACATTTGTAGACAGCAGTTTTGGGTTTAGGGAGAAGGTGATATCTGGTTTTTGTTAATTTAGTCTGGCCTCGGTTGGAATTCTTTTCAGCGGGTCACTGCCTGCAGCCTCTCTTGGGCCATTCGTTGAAGTGAATTTCCTCATCAAACGTTCAGATTACACCATGTAATAGGCCCCCGGCCCCTTGGACAGGAGCCAATTGAAGTTGCTAAATACTTTTGCTTTGCAGATATGTGGTTTTAGTGATTCTGTTCTAGTTGCTGTTTTTGTTTTTGTTTTTGTCCCCCCCTTATTTGCATTTATGTACATTTTTGTCTTCACAGTAAATTGCATTAACCGTATTCGTTTTCGCCGTGCTATCTCAGAAAATGGTAAATCTTGTCAAAAGAGACGACTATGCCCTCGTACCCAGAAGGCAATTTTTGGAAGCATGAAGCATAAACCATCAAGGGGAGAGGGGAAAAAAGTCACATTCTCTTTGGTTTCATTTTCACCATAAAAGGAGATTTCACATGAACCCAGAATACAGCACAAAGCAATCCCAGAAGCCTTGAGTGTAAACTGGAGGAATCAGAAAAGAAAAGGGATGTTTTGAGCCTTTAGCTATGATAAGACATGAGTGACAAAAACACTTTGAGAGAACAACCCTTTTCTTTTCTACAAGTCAAATTAGAAAAATACTGTTTTTTGTGAAATTAATTTTGAGGAAGAAGTGGCAAAGCGGTTGTTGGTGCTTCAGTCATCCCTCCAAATCAGCAGAAAACAATAAAGTTGTTCAGTATAAAGTCCCCTACAGTGCGTCCTGTTGCACAATGATCATCTGTCTTCTACTGCCTCTGACAGAACACCTATTATGTCATCAAAATGAGACGATTAGCACAAGAAAGGAAGGATAAAAGCAAGTGCACCAACTACCTGTTCACAAAGGCCATGATTTTCACCGGTAATTAAAGGCTTACATTTCCCTGATGGATCATCAGCAACCACAGAATAAATAGGGAAAAGACGCAACAGAGAGAAAAAAGAGGCAGAATTCACCTCTGTTAAAAAGTGCTGAGGTTTGTAGTGGTAATTAAGAGCTGGTCCCCGGAGAGGGGACAATATTAGAGCTGAAGGGAACCTGAGGTGTTTGAAGGGGTGGTCCTCAACTCTTTTATCTTCTCATCGCCCTAACTAACTCAACCCAAATCCTCCGATCCTTTTTTTTTTCACAGCACTTCACCTTCCCAGCACCCCCTCCTCACACCAACCTGAGCTTCTCTGCAATGCAGAAAGAAAAATCCATTCAGCCCATTATCATTGTTCCACCCCTGCTCACTGCTGCGCCTAAAACAACAATCTTTGTATACAGTAAAGCCCCTCAGCAGAAACAGATTTTTAACATGTGTCAAATGCTGCTGGAAACCACTGCACATCCTGTGAAAACATCTTTGAGGTCCACTCACCAGCAGCTCACATGGACAGCAGACTTAATGTGGTAAGCTGCATGTCCTTGCAATATTTCTTCTCTTGATGTAGCCTGCAGAGTTGCTGCTAGCCAGCTCCGTAGGTGTAGTCATGGTAACCTGCTGGCAGCTAAAGGGGAAAAAAATGGTGACAGACAGATATGGACTTTTCGAAGCTCAGTGGCGCAACCCTTACACAGCCTAAAAACAGTAAACACACCTGCCTGGTTGTGGCTCTCTGGAGACGTCTCTTCCCAGCATTGAGAGATGAGCACAGACAGGAAGTGGGGTCCAATATTTTTAGCAGTGGGGAGTGGAGTGAGAATTTAAAGGAATCTTATGTTGGTGGAGCTGACTAGCTGTCATCCATCTTCTCCTCCAGCCTCGTTGGTGCTTCCCTATTCCTCACGTTTGACCTTGACTGGTGCATATGTATATTTAAAATTTTTCTTGTGGACCTATTCAAACGATCAATCAAAAATGGACATGGATTCGTATTTCTTACACTTTTTTTTTTTTTAACTTTTTGGGGGGAAAATAATGGATGTACACATACAAGCAATGAACTATAATCCAAAATTTTGTTATAAACGACAACAAAAATCTGTGTACTGCTTGTCTTGTTCCTTCATTTCTCCTTCCTGTGTGTTGACAAGTATTACACAGTTACATAGACATTTTCATGCTTGTTTCACACCTTGTGGGGGAGGAATCATGACTGACAGGACTTGTATCAGATTCTTCTGCAGTGTTATCCACAGAAATGTTCACAAATCTCTCCCTCACACACACACACATACACATTCGTATAGAAATGCACACTGTGGCTCTTTCAGCTTGGCCCTTCTAATGTTAGCTTAAAATAAACAGCGTCTGTGCATCATCTGAGTTAGAAAAGTAAGTTTTGAAAAGTTTGATTTGGAAACTTTTTACAGTTACTTGACTTTTGATTACTTGTCATTTGATAATATATAAACTATAATTAGATGAATTATATCATAAACATTAGTGGCAAATACGATGCACTGCCTAATATACACAGCGTGGATAGTGTTTTTTTGCACCGAAAATCCATGATTCTCTTGAGATTATGATAACTATGCATATGATATAATACATTTTATACATTGATCTTTTATTCAAGCACGAAATAAGTCATCTAACTGTCTGAATATGCACAGTTAGAGAAAATATAAACTAGCATTAGTGATTAGTTTAGCTCTATTCACATTTTTTTCTCAGTCAAATATTACCCTACTGTAATAGATTTTCACAATTCACAACACCAGTAAAAACGTATAACTTGTGTTGTTACAACAATCCAGGCAAATAGACTAAATATTTCATTCTTAAACCCCATTCCTTCACACAGCTCTAAACTTGCAGCTTCTTGTGGATTTCCCTTCACATCGCGTGCTTTCACTGTACAGATTGAAGCACCCGTATGTTAAGAGTTTGTGGAAAGCTGTTTTCACATTCATCTGCTGTACTGTAAGTTTCAGGCATGCACATATGGGCAGTTGGTTGTGATATTTCAACTAATGTGAAAGCCAGTCATGGCACAACATTTTTTTTTTAAGCATAGAAAAACAAGTGGAAATTTGAACTTTTCAGTACACAGGCAGCTATCATCCACTTGTGTGTAGATAGAATCTATCTGGAGTTTTCAGTGCACTTGAGTTTTTGAGGCGTTGCACAAGTCCTCTCTATGCACAGATCAGCCATCACCCAGAGGTTACAGCTGCACAACTTAAATGCTCAACCCATATTTCACCACAATTCTTTGGAGTTATGAACTCTGAAAAGGCAGAAAAAAACACTTTTTCAGATCAAAAACCCATCCATACAGCAGAACTGACAACAAGGGAGATTTTTACACATGCAATTCAGCCAAAGCATGAGAGGAGAGTCGTCCCTCAGCTGTACAAGACAAGACACAAACATTCGCTTTTTGAAGAATTAAAAGGTCATGTCAATCTGATGTTGCTGCAAACACTTCTGCTACTGAGTTCAGATTTCAAACAATGATATTTTCTAAAAACTACATATGGGTACATTGAGCTTACAATTCACATTTTTCATTTTTCCATAATAGTTGTTTTAATGTTCACTATGAGAGAGCATGGTATCATTTTGTTCTTGAGGCAACTTTATGTATTTATCATTTTTGCTGAGTATGCAGTACTGTTTAATTTCATATGAAAATGCAGTTTTTTTATTTAATAGATGGAGCATAGATGATGTTGGCTGGGAATATTCTAAAAACTAAAAGGCAGCTACTGGCACTGACAATCTTTTTTTTAAACAATTAAGATAAGACAATGAAAGATGTGCAGAAATCCTTTTGGTTGCCATATTTCTTTAGACAAATGTACTAACAAAAGTTGGTGGATATACTAATAGAATATCTTTTCAATTACAATTCTCTACAAAAAGCTGTTTTTGATTCTTATGTTTGTAATCAAGGGAACACTTTAGCATGTGTAAGGATAGGGTTTATAATGGTCCTGTTTTCAAAATCCAGAACTAAGACAGAATTTGCTTGGATTAGTATCTCCACTCCCATTTGCAGAAAACGAGAAGCAATTAAATAAGCAAAATGCTCTCGGGGATGGAAAAACACCATTATGTGAATATTATCCTTTTGTCCCACTTCTTACCCTGACAATAAAGTACACTTAGAACATTCAGTTGAGCAGGAGCCCAAGATGCCTCACGATAAACCAAAACCACCCTGACAATGACAAAAACCTCTTAAGATTGTTGAATATTCTTCACATCAAATGTGGTGGTGGGTGCCGCACACACTCACACACAGAAAAAGATTCACACAATCAAACTCCACTCCAAGCACTAGAATTAGAGAGAAAAGGAGCCTATTCAGTGTATTGTTAGAGAAAGAGATAATATAGAAAAGAAAGAACTGACATGATGTGCACATGTGCATCTGTTCGTTTATAATCATGTTTGCATGCACACAGTTTACTTTTTTATTTTGGGGGAGGGTGGGGGGGCATGTCTGTTCATTCATCTGCTCCTTTCTCTCTGTATCTGTCAATCTCTTTGTGTGTTCTGCGCATCTGTGCGGAGTTTGGACAGCATCTGCACGGTATTTTCTCTGCTAGGTTTGTTTTCCTCCCCTCTGGCTTGCAAAGTATTCCTCTGTGGGATGTGAGCGCCAGCTCTGTGAGGTCTAATTATCCCAAATACTGGGAAATCAGCAGAACATGCACTGAGAGCTGCTGTAAATCAAATTTACGACCCTGTGAAGCACACACACATCATCTTATCGTCTCTCAAAATCCGTTTTCAATTCCACTCACTCAGTCACTCGGTAACCTACTCCTTTATTCACTCATTTATCAGGAAAGAAAGACCTGCCCCACATCGGACGCAGCTTGTTTTCTGCTGGCCTTTATTTCTGTATGGATCGACTAATTGAAAGTGTCTTTATTAATCTTTGAAAGGCTTAAGGCTGACGTCCTTGTTTGACATGAGTACCTATTATCAGTACTCCAAGTGCATCCCTTGCATCTATTTAGTATGTTCATTCAGTTATTTCAGGTCACTTTGAATATAAATTTCTGTCAAAGAAATACAGTGTGGTTTTGATTGTTATTTTCACATATGTACTTGCTCACACAAACTGAACTTCTTTTATGTCTCAGTGTATTATCAAAGCAGGTTTACGGAACATCAGCGAGAGCGGGATTTTTTAACACTGTTAGTTCGTTCATCCGAAGGAATAGTTAGATGTTTTTAAATCTATGCATGTTTGCAAATATGCTGTGAATGTGACACTACACCCAGCATCTTGTTTGCATTTGTTATCTTAATGACTTGAAAATCACATTCTTAACGAAAACGGTAATAGTTTCACTTTCAAAACTGCCTATAAATATAACTTGTAGTAAAACTTCTAAAGTTTGTGTGCTGTTTCTTTTTTTACCCACAGTGTGGGGAGGGTTGCTTGGTAAACTTTCAATGATGACTTAACTCTATGAAGTCACAGCACCTAAACTAAAGATATAAATTAAGTTAAATTTACACAAACAGAGGTGATAATAACATTTAATTCTGTTTTTTTATCTTTACAGAAGTTTTAGTTTTCTGTTGTTCTATTTTTTGTATTTTTCTCTGTTCCATGTATGTATTGTATTTACACATAAATAGAAACAGGATTTTCAGCTCAGACCAAAAGAACACCTCAGGGAAAATAATCGGGATGTCCAAGCTTGTGTTATATTGGTTATATTGTCAATAAATGAAAAAGTAAGTGGATCTGCAGTTGCCTGGACAACTTGACCCATCACCTCCACAATCCAGAGTTTTCCTTTACCAGCTTATATCGGAACACTACCGTAAAGATAGCGTGTGAAAGTCTCTCCGAGAGGCTGAGCAGAAATAAAGAAAGACCATCTCATTTCCATCAGGCACCGTGACCAGCTCTCAGCCATGGGGTGGATGTCAGTCACTCATATTACATGGATTTGCTCCTCACCCACGCATATGTGGAGGCAGAAATAACACCCAAATAGACAAACATATAGACACACACAGACAGACACACACTCATAAAAACACATTAATGTCCTATTATGCAGTACAACATGCACATTCATTCAGTGGGGGAAATTTCTCACACCTCATTTTGCCAGCTCTTGTAATAGCGCATTTATTTGTGCACTCCAAATACACGAAAGGGAGATTTGAATTCCTCGAGACGCAGATGGCAGAGTTGAAAAGGAGATAAGTCAAAGGAATTCACAGCAGCAAAGTTACTGGCATTGCTCAAGACTTTCTGTTTCAGTACTATTTTTTTCAACAGTTGGACGTAATTGAAAATAACGGCAAAATAAATATTTCAGTTAGCAAAATTCTATGTTTTGCTTGCTTAATAACTGAGTTACTTTAAAAACCTTTCCTGTATATAGATGTATGACAAGTAAATTATAGTCGGTTTGAATTGGACAATAGCTCTAAAGTGCCTTGATATTACATGTTCAAACTGAGGATCAGAAAGGTTCTTTTTTACCAATGTGTCAAAGCTGTGGACATGTGTGCATCTCTTACGTGATGAGGCTACATTTATACACACAAACACGCGTTTAGAAACCACTCGTGTCTCAAAATCAGTTCAAGCCAAATCTCTCCTTTGAGTTGCCAAGGGTTACGAAATGCTCTAAGACATCATAATAATGCAGATATTGCTGTGGGGGTTTGAAGTGCTAAAGATAAAGGCCTAAAGATATTTTACTATAGGAATGAATGACCAAAGCATTGGAACACGTTGTCCAGCACTCACATTATGCCTGTAAAAGTGGTGATGGTGATGATTATGCTCACCCACTGCTGACACTGAGACATAACACAGGTGGCTGAGAATGTTTTGGAGTGTGCTGTATTTAGATTAGAATAAAACTGCATGAGGCCTTCAAATGTTTCCTGTGATTCCCAGGCAGCTCAGTGGAGACTTCCTCTCCAGGCAGCGGCTGCTGGAAGCATGACATTCCTAGTTTACAATTGATCCAAGGGATAAACGAACAGCACGGAGCAGATTTATATACAGAGAAAAAGGTAAATTATGCATCTCTGTCTCACAGACAGCGATTCAAAGTTGTGCGACATGTAATTTTCCGAATGTATGCTGCTTATTTTCAAAACAAATCTGTCTGACTGGATAGTTCGGCACCACTGCACAAACACGCACATTGTTGTAATCACAGGCAGGAGGTTTCTAATTTGTAGGTGCAGCATGTAGCCTTTGTAGAGCCCGACTGTGCACAAATAGCAAGCTGAGAGTGGCTGTTGAACTTTGGAAATGTCAGTCGCTGCTCCTCACAGAGAGTACTATCATTCCATTCTTGGGTGTCCTTCCTTCTGACTTCCCTACTCATCTTAAAACTTTCCTTGTGCTGCGGGTGACCTGCTGAAACTATTTTGAAGCTGTGCCTCGGTAGTAGACAGAAGAAGCCAAAAAAGATGTCCTTGGTTCAAACACAAGTAGTCTTTTAAAAATAACTTCACTGATGTTGCTCTGAAGACTTGTGACCCGTGGTACATTCAGGGCACACAGCGTTAGAACCCCCTTGAGATAAGCAATCAAACATTTAGCTCTGATTGCCATAAACAAGTTATTATTGAAGGTGATATTTTACAACGGATTTAGAGTTTACCTCATGCTCTAGCTCATAAATTCTGCAGCAAGCCTGCAAGCGTCTCCTTCACCCCCAGATCCATCCATGCCTTTCCTCTCGAGCTTTCCTTGTGACATGCCTCGAAGCAATTCACATTCCTTACTCTCCCCGGTGGAAAATCATGCACCAGAAGAGTTTACAGTCTGTGCTGCATGAGAAGCCTTCCTGTTTACATGTTGCTGTATGGTTCTGTGAGGTGGCATCATGTGATTGCCGCACAACCTTTTCAGATTGCATCTTCTGTGAAATGCAGCAGTAATAACCGCATGGTATGGTGGCAATCCAATGTCTTTGTTTTCGTAATGGGAAGGAGGGTCTGGTATGAATGGTAAAAACAGGCGTGTTGTGGTATCATGTATACAGCATATACTTAATTCAGTAGTGTATAGTTGAACTATTTTTATTGGAGGTCGTTAGATATTTAGTGTGTCTGTATAAGTTTTGAAAGGGAAGCTTTGGGAGTCGACCCTGACCTGCTGACCATCAGCTTGCTGGTTAGCTGATTGTGAGACTGCCAGCCAACCGGCCGACTGTTGTTGACTATGGATGCGCTCAACACCGAATAAAAGATGTTGTGGATTTCATTTAGTTCATTGTCCTTGAGAAACTGTTTAAATTTTTCTCTCTTTAGGGCGAGCCCTTGCCCTCTCTTTTGAACCGTTCATTCACGGAGCAAAGACCCGCCTGACTCCCCAAAGACAATTACTCCCTGTTCCACAGATCAAGTCTCAGTGAACTGCAGTTGTTGACTCTTGACCTTCCCTCAAACCCAGCAGCATCTCCAAATTAAATAATGTTATCGTCTGTCTCCTCCCGATGCCTTTTGCAATATTTTCTTTCAGGGACACAGTCTCAAGGGGACTGTTAGGCAGCTCTTGAGTGCCCTCATGTGGCTGTGTCTATTTTACCTGCTTTTACAACAATATCTGCGTGGGTGTGTTATCAACTTAATGAGCTAATGAAAACATTCCCCTATGACATCCCTACGACAAGGACAGATTGCCTCAACTGAAGTTGGATGGGAGCAGGAAATTGTTGGGAAAAAAGGAAGACATCATAGATGATCAAACTTCCCTGTGATTATGTGAATGTGGAATGTGTGCGTTGCCCAAAAATCAAGAATATGTGTATGCGCACGTCACCTCATGTCACCAGCAAAATCGTAAGACGCTTGTGTGTTGAAATGGCGAGATTTGACTGTGCCGCTACATTATTTTTCAGGCCCTTCGCAAACACGTGCCTGTACCAAAGCGGCAGCGAGATCAAATATGACAGCACGGCTTCTTCTCTGTTTGCAGGAAGTGCTTTGAACCTCACGTGCCGAGCGTTCTTTGGCTACAGCGGCGACGTCAGCCCGCTCATCTACTGGATGAAGGGGGAGAAGTTCATAGAGGACCTGGATGAAGAGAGAGTCCAGGAGAGCGACATCAAGTAAGAATACACGCTGCAGGAGCTTGGGCCTTTTCACTGAATTTAGCTGTAATGAGGAACTAATGGCAGACATACAGTAGGTGTGTTTGTCACAAAATATCAAATCACAACATCAGTGGTTTTTCACATCTACATACTTCATTGAAATCAATAATATTTTAGGGATTTATTCAATAAAATGTGCCTGAATTACAAACCAAAAAGCAAATGTACAAATGAAAGTAATGCATGAAATGTTATTATGTTGTTACAAAATAAGTTGAGTGGGGGAAAAAAACATTGTTAGCATTTGGATTCAAACCTTCCTTGTCTTACCACTCTTCATGTTTAGTTAAAAGGCATCTGACATTTTGTTTCCATTACAGCAAAGAAAAGCTTCTCAGCAAATCTTTAATTCTCTGGATCCTCAATATTCATTTGATGTTTGTCTCTATTTGGAAAAAGATCCTCTTCATTATCTTCTTTAGCAATAATGTTCTTTTACAGCAGCTCTTTGTTATTAATTTACATCAGGACAGAATGCAAAAAATCCACAGATGATGCTGAATGCACTCTTAAAAGCCTCCTCCTTCCAGTTTAGCCTCACTTCAGTGTACCTTACCTCTCCGGGCTGAAAGACAGTTTAAACAAGCCCATTTCCATGTCTCTCACTTTTAGAGGTGTAACACATTTAAACAAGTCCGTTCACTGGTCCATGCGCATGTTTCCCATTAGGGCTGTTTGGAGAGGATGCTGCTCTGGAGAGACTGTCCTGTCAGATGGTTAACAACTGCCATTTTTCACACCGCCTGTACATCACTATCTCACTCACTGACTGCACCCACCTATAGCAGCATGCAGATGAGCCATAAGGAGCTCAAGAGGAGGAGGAAGAGGAGGAAAGCTGTGAGGGGAGGCAAGACACGGAAAAGAGAAAGGGGAAAAAATGGGGAAACAGAAAATACACAAGTTGTATGTTACCAAAAAGTGAAGTAACGTATCTATAGTATTCAGTGATCCTGTGCACTGATGGAAACAAGCACTAGAAACAGTTCTCAGTTTAACCAGCCTCCGTGTTTCTTTTCTCTTCTATACATCCCTGACAACAGGATTCCCCTCGCTCAAGGACTGAGGGGTTATCTGTTAAATAATTCATACCATATTCCATGCAGCAGATCAATAATATATTCGATCATCCACCCTCTGTTGCTGCTGCTACCCCAGGCTTCGTCAGATCCTGCTTTGGTTGTGCTTCCACAAATGAAGCTGGAGGTTCAGCTCAGCTAAAGAAGTTGGAACAGTGGGAAGAATGGACAGATCATCAACAAATCTCAGCTTTTCACAAAAAAATGTCTTAATTTAACATAGCACACACATGCTACATCTGAAACTGTCTCTTTACAAACTGCTCGCATCCATGCATTTGGAAATGTACCATTAATGTATCAGCGGCCAGCTCAGATTTCTGCAAGCATTTATTTCTCCAATTCAGAGCTTATTGATTAGGAGGAGTTCATTTTTATGGAAAGCCAAGCAAATAAATTCTCATTTGCGCCACAGGGACCAGACGGCCTCTTTTTGCGTTGCATGGTCGACTGGACATTAGTATTGCATGCAGAGATTAATAAATTAGCAAAAACAAATCTGAATCAGCATAATGAAGGAGGGAATCGATATTTAATTGACCCAGTTTAAGTGGCGTTTTTGCAGGTGTACATTTAGGTGAGTATACAAAAAACAATGAGTAAGATGGTAATTGATTTACATGGGCAAACACAGAGGTTTTGCTAATGAAGAAGGGGGCAAGTATTTATAGAAAAAGATGCTTTCAGAAGCCATGTATTGACAATGGGTTTGTGATTTACTCATTCCACCGAGGCTATATCAATAAACCAAACCATGCAATACAGAGGTTGAAGGATTTTATCCAAAAAGAGCACGCAGTTTCTGTACGGTATGTGATAAACTTCAAACACACTTTTTAGCCAAGCGGTCATTTAACTCTCTCCTGTATATCTTTCCCAAACTTTGGCCAATAGCATCTCCATTTAAGGTTCAGGTGGTCGTCATCCAGCAAGTTCTGTGAGAGTGAGCTCTGTTGGCTCGCGTAGAGGGATTATGTGAAATGGGAGGCTTCAAAGTGCCCACCACTCCCTGGAGAGACATAAATTATTCCCAAGCCTTCATCTCCCTGGTGCCCCAACCCCCAACCCACTGCACAACAACTTCAATATCATCTGCATTGCCTCAGACTCAGACTCACAGCCCATGATACACTTTCAATTACGGATGCCAAATCTCCCCAACAAGCTCTCCTTATGTGCACTTTATCGGCTTGAAGGCGAGAGGAGTGAGATGCTTGAGAGTCATTATACCCCCACACACTCAAACGCACATGCAAACACTCTTTCCTCATCCCACCCGCGCTTCTCAACGCAGAAAATGATTCATAATTGTGCTCAAGGAAGTACACACACATACAAATAGTGGAGACGTTTTGTTTAGTGTTTTGTCATTTGGGCTTTGTTTTTCTCTTTTTGGTGTCTTTTGTGTTGAGGGTGCTGTAAAAGTAGGCTAAATAGTGTGTCTACGGTATGAGGGAGCATTATCTCCCTATTCTGTTCTCCATCAGAGTCAACCAGCCCAGCGGGGGACACTCATTTACTTTATGGAATATTACTTTCTCTCCTTCTTGCCGTTACCATGGCAGCCGCTATAAAAAGAATTTCTAATCATCGCCATTATTTGATCTCCCCCCAGCCCCCCCGCCCCAAGCTGAGGAAGATCCCTTATTGATTTTCATTCCTCATATGTTTTGAGTGCCGAGAAAGAAATTAACATACTGTGAAGTACTTAACGTTAACACAAAAGGAGCTTCATAAAGATACATTTGCGCTATAGACACGCATTGTTTTCAGAAGTACAGTGAATCAATTAACTGCTGTGATTCGTAACACATGTGTGCAGCTATTCTGAATGGTATATTTTGATCATGGCTCCACGATACGCCTCCAGCTACCATGTCGATGTTCACCGGTTATGTTAAACTGTGCACAAAGACAACGCATGCATGAGTTTTTCGCTGATTTGTTTGTTTTCTAGGGTTGTCAAGCAGCATCTTGGTGAGCAAGAAGTGGCCATTTCGTTGACTATTGACTCTTTGGAGGAGGATGACTTGGGAAATTATTCCTGTTATGTGGAAAATGGTAATGGCCGTCGCCAAGCCACCGTCCAGCTTTTCAGGCGGGGTAAGGACTCCCAGAACCCTACTTAACATTTTCGTATTTGATCTCCACAAAAGTGACTTTGCGCTCTGAGGAGCCATCTTTTGCTTCACTGTCTGGCAGCATCAGATCCTGCTGCTTCCGCCTGCTCCAGCTCTCTCAAAGCTAAATGATAAAATAATCAAAGCCTGGCCGCATCATTTCACAACATGAAAATATTTGATTCCATGCACATTTGCCCATGCTTTGGGACTTCATTTGCTTGTGTCACATCTTTTACACTTACACAAGCAGTCGTCTAGTTATACTGGCTCCCTTGCATGACTTGTCTGAAGCTCTTTTCATGCACTGGCTGTCACCCAGAAGAGAGGTAATTTGATGGCTGTTTAAACAGCAAATTGGTCCTCAGCTTTCCCCAAAAGGCCAATACATCCAGCATACAATTATGTTTTAAGCCTTCATATGTCTGTTTCCTCACTTTAATCTCTGACTCTGTGATCGTCCTTTGTAGACAGCCCAATTCCATTTGAGTGGTCTTCACGGATTGCAGACAGCTTCATTTAACTCTCTTTGTCAAAGGAAAGGGATGCTAAGTCAAGCTCTCTTTCCCTCTGTCATCCACATCAGATGTTTATTTCATGTCCCCTTTCAAAGAGGCTTCACTCATGAGCCCCCAGCAGGTCTAATGTCACTGCAGGCTGTCTTCCCTTATATCCAAAAAGAAATGAGGAAATAAGAGGGTGAGCAGTGGTCAGTGAAATAGGAATATCTGAAAGAGAGACTAATCATGCTGATAGTAAGCTTGAAGCATTAAAGCTGTGGTTATGACCAATAAATACTCACATAGAGATGAAAAAAATGACAGAAGTTTCTTCCATCACACAGTATTGGCTCTCCTTTATGGAAAACATATGTTAAGGATAATGAGCCAACTAAACATTGACCCATCACAACTTAAGGGAGTATTTTTTTATTTTACAGTAATGTTACTTGCATACAGTGGCGTTTAGGATGATTGATAATGCTCTTGTTCCCTTATGGTGCTGTGCATGTGACTCAAAAGCAAACAGCAAGTTTGAATAGCTTTTTACTATAAAAGCCATTAAGCTTGAAGATGACATTACTTCATGATTTTTTTTTTTCAGAAAAAAAAGCTGCAATGATAGGTGAGCAAAATTTAGACTGGAGCCAGGCAAGCTGTTTCCAGTAGGAAAACCCAGTAGTGACCAGGGGAATGAAATTAAAGCTCCAGTCCTACACTTTGTCAAGAACTGGCGTCTTTATGATGTCAAATGAAATGAAAGAACACCGAAACATAAGTGTCCAAAGTGACAAGGTCATCAGCTAGTTTGGAATTAATTTTAATAAGAAGGCTCCGGCCAACTTTAATAAGTTGGCCGGAGAGCATTAAAATGTAGGGGATTCAGAAACATGACTGCCCATGAAAAATAAAAACATTTTAAACTTTTTTTCCCTTCCCTTCTTGCAGAATTGAAGGAGAGGAGAAAATCATTCTTTCTTAGCCTTGGCAGAGCACTCCAAGCCGTGTAAAGCACATAACCCACTAATAGAGTAGCATTAATGGGAGGGCTAGTGTACACTGGTGCCTAACAAGACAAGCTGACAAAGTCAGACGTTGTAAGCAGTTTTTTTTCTTTTGTACTTCGTCCTGATTCCATTACAGCAGCGGTCGATGGCCCATTCACTGTCTATTTTTACTGTATGCTGCTAATATCAGAGATTGAGACTGTGTCAGTATAGCAAATGTGGCTTTAGTTATAGAAAAACGTGCCACCATATTGATCAGGTGCCGTTTGACTTCTGCTTTCATCAGCACATTGCAGCGTGGCACCTCGCCTCCACAACTACAGATAGTTTCCACGTTTCTCACCGCAATGTGCAGCATTGTGCGACAGAAAACAATAGAAGGCTTCAAAAAACAAGACACTCCAGAATCTGATCTATTGTCATGGGCTTCTTGCACATGCTCATACATGTGTTTTCTGACAAACAATGTATATATTCATGTTTCTGGAAATGAAATAGTAGTATTACTCTGGTGGCTGGATTGGTTCGATGAAAGGCAAACAAGTAAGAGTTTGCTTAAGCCAACATCCTGACATTTGCTTCACTACAAGCTTGGATTCCATTCATTACTTGCTTCTTCTGTCATTGTTAAGATAAATGTAGTGCTGTGGGTGTTTTTGACAGTAATATCCATCTGTTCATCTTACTCTGACTCAGAATATTATATAATCTAAAAACAGTTCCTTTACCAATGACCTCAGTATTGCTTAAATAGAATATGCGTGTGCGCGTGTGTGTGTGTGCTTATATATATGTACATACACACACACTCAAGTGCAGTTAAATAGCTATTTTGAAAAAAGTATAATTTAGAAATTTATTTTAAATACTTCACAAATGTGCCTTTGCTCTGTCCTGGATAAGATGAGAAAGCATTCTGGTTGCCATGACAGCCATTTAAGGGCCCTTGCTGTGACAGAGACAGAAGGTGAGGCTGCTCTAGCAGAGCCAGCCAGGTAAATGCTGCTTTAACACGCGCCATAAGTCATCCTTCCCCGAGCCATATCTTCAAGGAGATGGGAAGATGATAAGAGAAATTAATGGAGAAGGGAGGAAGTGAGAGTGTTCATGGCGGTTATGATGGAGAGGCAAATGACAGCGGATGAGTAAACTAAAGCCCCCTGTTTTGAAAATGCTGTCATCCATGTCCAGAATTGTCACAGTCCAACTATGGATGACAGCCAGAGTGCAGAGCTGTGTCATTGCTGTGTTGCACCAAAGAAATGAGCCAATTTCTCATTGTTGTTTTTGTTTTTTTCCTGTGTCTTACTGGAATGTGCTCTCATTTTTCTTAAACTCATTATAAGCCTTGTGTCTCTCAAGATTGATTCTGCTCAGCTCTGCGATGAGCGCTGAAAATCCTGAAAGCTGTCCAGTCCCCATGTAAAAGTATGTTCTCTTAGCCTCAGTTTTCTTGCCTCGTTTTGACAGGGGAATGTTGAACGGTAAGAAACGATTTTGAGTCCAACCTGATGCAGAACCAATGGGGGTTGAGCTATGATTGTCTCGGCAGTTTTCATTGTTTAGATTTGTTTTTTCCTGTGTGTGTTGTCCTCAGCAGAGCTCATGTACACGGTGGAGCTGGCAGGAGGGCTGGGAGCCATCCTGCTGCTTCTCATCTTTCTCATCTCCCTCTACAAATGCCACAAGATTGAACTGATGCTTTTCTATAGGAGGCACTTGGGAAGCGAGGATGTGGATGGAGGTAAGGATTTTTTTTTTTTTTTAATCATCCCAGTGTCACTGCCTGGAGCTTTTTAACCTCCCCAATATTCCCACCTTTTTTTTCTCCAGGTACCTCTTATCCAAAAGTCAATGTCAAGCAAACATAGATGGGCGAACATGTGCGTTTGTGGGTCTGTTCTCGTGTGTGTGAATTTGGTTGCTTGGTTTTGTGCTCCATTTGGAACAGACTCCTGAGCAGATATAAATGTCTGTCCCACTCGTGTCTAAATGTCAGGGGACCATTCCCTCTCCCCTCTTCTGTGCATGTGATTGTGTCTGTTCAGTGCATTGCTGCCATGACTGGACTGGGGAGATGGGAGAAGGATTTTCAATTTGTTACCCATTTAAAAAGAGATCAGTCTCAATATGTCAAGGAATGGTGCTTACCCTATGCTGACGAAGGCCTGGTAGTGGTGCACAGGGAATGAATGAGCACAAAACACCATTGCCGAGTGGCAAATGGGAGCAACCTGAAATTGTAGGGCAGCCTCTTGTCTTCTCAACAAAACATAGTTAACTTTTCACAAAGTTTTGTAGCTTTCTGTTTATGTATCAGAGTCTTCTCCTTGTTCTTTGTATTTAGTCTGACACTGTTTTTTTTTTCAAATATTCTTGAAACCCTGAACTCACTAGATTGTTTCTCCAGTAGAATGAATTATCTATTACGCACAGTTTTGTTGACTCAAACTTGCACATGATTAAGTCATACTGTCAGGGGCCGCTGATACTAGCTGTTTTCTTTTTTTCCAGCTTTGCTTGTCTGTTAATTTGCAAGGTTGGTTGCTAATTTGAAAGCAGCTTTTGATGTTTGAATCCAATGGAACAGAGCACAGGCCTTCCCAGCAAGTTTTGTGCGCCTCAAAGAGTTTATGCAACCAAAAAAAACCTTCACCCCCCTTTCGGCTGGCCCACATTCCAGAATAATGACTAGGACTCCCTGAACATGTCACCAGTAGGGTTTCTTTTTTCTATTTTCTGTCTCTGCCTTGTCAGTTCAACTCACTGTCTACTGGGAAATCATTTTGAGGTGGGGAAGAGGGTATTGCTTATGTCTTGATTTATGTATGCTTTTATCTAACCCACTTTTATTTCAGATACCAAACGGCCATCTTGTGTGCACTTTATCTCAGAGAAGCCATGATGTTGCAAGTTATTTAGCAAAGCACAGAAATATTTAGAGATTTTGGAAATGACTACTGTTTTAAAAAAAACTACAAGCAAAAACAAATAGATTTCTGAAGTTTGTGTGGAGGAACTTTATTGGGCTCATTGACACTTTTGGGATGGCAGACTGCAGGTCAAATCTTGTTACTGAACATCAGTCCCACGTTCAATAATAGTGTGGTTCAGCACAAAGCCCCAGGAGTCATGCACACAAAAATCCTATTTAAAAATGTGCTTGTGGGGGACAAAATACTTATTTTTTCAGAACCTGTGGTGGTTACAGAACAGATTAAAGCAGCATTGTGTCTTTCATGAATGTCTGTCTTATAATCACACATCTGAACACAAAAATCCCCATTTTCCAAACCCTGCCCACTAAAAAAAGCTAACTTGGACAACAGAAATTGGTTGCATATAATTTCCCACAAGTTGTAATTATGAAGAACTGGTTAGACCGGTAGATCCTATCTTTTTTCTTACTTTAAGCATTTTTTTCTTTTTAAATATAGCGCTCATACCAGTGAAACTCAGCAAAATTAGCCCATCCAAAGTTATACTTGCCAAATTATAACCTTGCTTTAGCAATGAATGGGCATGAAATTGGTCTAAAATTAATGTTTTCGTGACTTTATTTTTGAAGGAATGCATATGAACTGATAAATATTTTTGCTAATCTAATGCAACATTACTTTAAGAAGCTTTAAAAAAGTTATTTTTTTGCCATTGAGTGGAAAAGATGAGCTTCTTGTCCCTCTTGTGATGTCTTTTTTTTATCGTTGCACTTTTTAAGGACTGCACAGAAAAATGGAAAGTTCTCTAAGCAGAGTTGCAACAATGGAATTAGCCAACGTGCTGAGACTAGCAAAATTCAAATCACTCCATAGACGACAGAACCATGTATTATGCACCCAGCATTTTCATAGCAGGGCACCGCTTCTCCCTTTTCCTCACATTTTATAGGAAATCTATCTTTCTGCATCCTAATTTGTGTTGATTTTGACATAGAAAGTTGGGTTTTAGACTCAGATGACTGAGAATGCTTTGTCTGCACCAGCCATATTGTTTTGACACCCTTCAACATGATCACTTGTGTGTGTTCCTCTAAGGAATATTTACTCTCTGACATCAACATTTTAGTTCACTTGAATATTTTTTTTCACAGAGAAAAATGGAAGCAACCCTTTAAATAAGAATAAATGTACGCACAATGTAAAGACAAAAGAGATAGTATTGTTTTTTATGAGCAGGAAGAGAGGGAGGGAGCATTATATCCAGCCTGAGGAAGAAATGGAGGTATTCCACCACGGTTGGCTGATAAACACAGCTGACTCTGTGATGGAGACAGCTGAGGAGTCACCAGGACCAGCTGTGGAAGCAAGAATCTTATCAAACAAAACTCCATCACAACCCTACATGATATAGTGACCAAACCAGGGAGAGTGTTTTGCCAGAGGTTACATCATGTTAGATCTATAGCAATAATACACTTTTCAATCTGGATTGATTTCAATTTAACAATAAATTGCAAACAAAATTGATTCATTCAACTCGTCACACCTTCTTGCCTTCAGGCGAAGATCTAATTTGTTTTAAGTTCATTGTAAGAAGCTTTACTGAAAGGCTACAATATATCCATTCTGTTGGCAAATGCAAAGCTTTTAATGAGTCTCATTTATGTTCTTCTTTAAGATACAGCAGCAAGTTGGATATGTGCGCATTTGGTCCACAGTTTTCAAGACCCGCCCTTTGTCTTTCCCTTCTCTCTTTCAGAAAACAAAGACTACGATGCTTACCTATCCTACACCAAAGTGGACCCTGACCAGTGGAGTCAGGAGACAAGGGAGGAGGAACGCTTCGCCCTGGAGATCCTCCCCGATGTCCTGGAGAAGCATTATGGCTACAAACTCTTCATCCCAGACCGAGACCTCATTCCTACAGGAAGTAAGCTCAGTGACTGGGTTTGTGCGCATGTATGTGTGATATCGAAACGATATTTATGGACGTGTGCAGCATTTTTTGCTTCGACACGCACAGCATGTGTGTGTGTGTGAGTACGTACACACATATATACGTACTAAAATGTGTGTGCGTGTTTGTGTGTGGCAGAAGTGTTCGGCACATTGCGCACATTTTGTCAGTTTAAATGTTTGTTTTGTGTTTGTCCTCAGTGTTGTTTACTGTCAGTGTCTTGTGTTAGTTGTGCTCTAAAAAATAAATCAATAAGTGGATATTTACACCCTCAGGTCAATGGATACATTTATCGTTGACTGTTTAAGAAAAGATTAAAAAACTAAACTGAAAGTCTAGAGCCGTCAACAAGAAGCTTTTTTTCACTTAAATTCCCTCAAAAACTATTTTGATAGAGGAAGAAGAAGAGGGCAGCTTTATTTCCTCATGATTCTTACATTGGGTGCTGAAGACGAGGGGAAAAAACTGTATACAATGTGTACTGGGAGCTGATGTATTGAGCAAATTTATCGTCCTTTCTGGTTTTCATCCATGTATTAATACATCCATGGAAATTCTGTCTGAACATATTCTCATGTGTGCTAACTCGCTCCTGCTTAGCAGTCCGTCTGTGCCAGTGGTACACAGTGTGCTCTACTTTGTAGCGATGCTGTGTGTTTGTACTGTGGGCTTCATGTGGAACAGATAAAACGCAAACACGTCCTAGTTGGTCCAGACAGAATTAAACATCAGTGGGAAATGTGTGAAGGCTCCGAGCCCCACTGACTGAGCCGCCTCTATCCTTTAATCAAAAGAAAATTGCCGGCAGCATCAGTGCCAAGCGGAATCATTGCAGATGAATGTCCAATCAGGGAAACATGGTATGTGATTAATTATATGTGAAATAAAAAGATGAGTGAGAGGAAGCGCGTATACTTTTACAACAGTGTTTTGTGCAGTTATGTTTCTGTGTCTGTAATGTGTACTACCTGTGACCTGAATGTTAAAATGTTTATGTTTAGGTCTCACCAATGAGCATTTCCAGGAGAACACACGACTTTTTAGAGGTACTCACCCTCAGTCTTGTCCTTTTGCATTTAGCCGCTTTCATTTACCTGCTGATAGGACGTTGCAGCATAACGGGTTATCAATCACTAATTCCCAGTTAGAGCCTTGTAGATCTGCTCATCTAAAACTTACATGTTCTATGCTGAAGAACAAAGGATATATATCTGCTTACATATCAAATTAACTGAACCATTAAAAGGTTCTTACTGCTATGTGTTAGTTAAAGTTTTTCTCAACAGTCCATGCATAACAATCCACAATGACAAAACCAGATTTGGTTTTTGGTGTTGTTTGGTTTCATCGTAGACAAAGATGATTCACTGATGGGACTATTCAAATCTGTAGTCATCACACTGGCAAATCAATGATCACGAGGATGCTTTGTATTTTAATTGGAGTCTGTCTGGGTGAAATCAAATGTGCCGCATATAATTGCCCACATGTTTTAAACAAGATTTTACTCTAGGTGAAAACTAAGCTTTGAGTTGGAAAGACCTGTCTGCAGGTTTGAAGCTAGAATTATGTCTGGGCAGGGAAGAATAAAATCTTTTAAAGTTTCTGTAAGCACAGCAGTCTCTTGTATATACTAGAGAAAGTGCACTTACCTAAACCAGCTCTAAAATTAAGTTTAGGTATGTGGTGCCTAAATTAATGATGAGTAATGGCTTTTCTTTTTTAAATTAGACACTTTCAGCATAAAGCCTGGTAGTTACACTAACTATGTGTGAAAAAAAAAACATTGATTCTGGTTGTTATTGCCCGAAAGACATTTTAAAAATGCTAAGAATCATTTCCTGTCCTTTTTTGTTAAGAGTAGATGTGAAAGGGTTATGGTAAAATTGAATTACAAACAATGTAATAAACTTTCTTTGTGAAAATTAGATCCATAAATGTATCTTTATCTGCTAAATGACCAGAGTTGAACTCTTTTCACTAAATGGTGCATGACATCCCTCTGAGAATTTGTCAAAAGGAAAATGAATGGCTCAAAAAGCACCAGAAGCAGAACCATCTGCTCTGATTTAACCAGCCTTTGCCCATTTAGCCACAATTTCTCAGTACACATTACCAATGGCCCTAATATAGAACATACAGATAGACAATGGATGGATTTTATGGAAACCAAACACTTAAATTTACCTAATCAACACCATGTACAGTCAAACATGATGGTGGCAGAATAATTATAATGGCCTTTTTTTTTGGTAGACTAGATCAGATATCCCAAGGCAGAGTTTGATCCTACAGTGAAAAAGGCCTTTCCTCTCAAAAAAGACAGTAAGCTTCTGCCATTGCCAAACGTTTTTATTTTAACAAAATCCCAAAACAAAAGAAAAAAATGTTTTTTTTTATTTTGTCTTTGTGCATAAGTGTGTGTAGACTGATTGTGAGGGGAAAAAAAAGTAGATTATTTTGAAAATTAGTTGGGAACATAGCTGTACTATCTCCTTGACCTCTTATTAAAGAAAAACGTCAAACTGAAATGACCGACATTGGTCCAAATAATAGAGCCGATGTTGAAAGAGTCACCTGTCATTGTCTTGTGTTTTGTATTTGATGCTGTCTGTTCATCCATCACTAAGTATTGTGGTTCTTTCCTCATCTAATTATATGAAATGTACACCGTGGCACCGTTCATCCTCTAAATGTTTATCCTTATCTCTCCGCGCTTCTTGTTCACTGCAGCCTACATAGAGGACGTGGCGCGCTGCGTTGACCAGAGCAAACGCCTCATTATAGTCATGACGCCCACTTACGTAGTTCGGCGAGGTTGGAGCATCTTTGAGCTGGAGACAAGGCTGCGCAACATGCTGGTGACCGGCGAGATCAAAGTCATCCTGATCGAGTGCGCCGAGTTGCGGGGCATCATGAACTACCAGGAGGTGGAGGCTCTCAAACACACCATCAAAACCCTCACCGTCATCAAGTGGCGTGGCCCCAAAAGCAACAAGCTCAACTCCAAATTCTGGAAGCAGCTGCAGTACGAGATGCCCTTCCGGCGCACGGAGCCCATGCTCTCGCACGAGCCAGCGCTGGACGTCAGCGAGCAGGGCCCCTTCGGAGAGCTGCAGACCGTCTCGGCCATCTCCATGGCGGCGGCCACCTCCACCGCCATGGCCACTGCCCATCCGGAGCTCCGCTCCTCCTTCCACAACACCTACCACACCACCATGAGGCAGAAACACTACTACCGCAGCTACGAGTACGACATACCCCCCGGCGGGACCCTGCCCCCCCTCTCATCTCTGGGGAACCAGCACACCTACTGCAACATCCCACTGACACTGCTGAACGGGCAGAGGCCTCCCGGAAAGAGCCGAGAGCACAGCCTGGAAGAGACTCACGCCAACAACGCCATGCTCCCCCTGCTGCCCAGAGAAACCAGCATCTCCAGCGTCATCTGGTAGTGAACCATCAAGGCAAGCTTTAGGAACATCGACCGGAGTCGTGACGCGGGTGCTCGTCTCAGTCTGGTAGCTCTTAGGAAGACAGATGGAGGTTGCGCTTGTTGCTGGAAGTGTTTTGGATCCGTTCGGCCGCGGCCGTCCATGACTGCTGCAAGCGATGGAGAAGCAGGAGGCTTGGAGGACACAGTTTCCTTTCTCTTTCAAAGGGGACGTCATTTAAAAAAACAAAACACTGTTCTATCCACTAACGAGAAATGGACTCACAGGAACTCCGCAACAAGGAGAAAACACACAATGGCAATTGTGCACACACATGCATACACCCACACGAAAAAATGTGCATACATAGAAACAAAAGGAAAACAGGGTCTGTACATATATTTCGATTTCTTTGTAGCATCAGTGTTTTCCTGTTTTATTCTTTTCTGTTTTTACTGAGTCTGTTGCCTTCTCTACTGTAGGACTTTGCTTTAACTTGTCATACCAAGTTGTACATTTTTCATTGTTTATCCCTCTTCGTTTTGGTTCCGCTCTTACTTTAACATGCTTGGCTGGAAAGCCAGTATCTCATGAACCTGCGCAGTTGTGTTTGTTTGTTTTGAAAACTTTGTGTAGTTATAGAGAACTTTCTTTTCTTTTTTTTAGAAAAAAAAAACTTTGGAATGGCCTGGACATTTCTGGAGCTGTGAAAAGCTGAAACTCTTTTTATTTCATCTTGTTTTTTTAACCTGTAAAAGGTGTATCTAGTTTAAAATGAAACTCTGTTTTTAAAAAAGAAAATCATAGAATATGCAAAAAGAAGGAAGAACTGGCAAAAACACACCCATCCGTGGGACTGAGATGGAGGAGCGAATGGGGAGCGGTTCTCGTCCCCTTCAATCAGACATACCGAAAGACTGGCAGATCTCTCTCTCTGAAGCTTCATTTTTTTCTATTGAAACCAACAGCCTCGCTGTTTTAGAGTGATAGTGAAATGCCTCACCTTAAAAAGAAATCTGTAGATTATTTTAAAAAGAATTCTATTTTTATAACAGAAAAGAGTTTGCTTGAGAGATCATACTTATTTGCATTTCATCTTCCACAGAAAGAGGATTTGTGTATAAGTGTTATTGCTGGTTTGGTACACTTGCTAAATGGTTCCTGGTTTGTTAAGAGATGAAGGTGGCTTGTGCATCCCACTTAACAAAAGATGTCCTCCACTGTTACAGATTCAACAGCAAAACATGTCCGATGTTTTGATTTCTAAAGCATAATACTATTCACATGATAATTCATTTGGTTCATAAGGATAGTTCATGTTTAAGGAAAGAAAAGAAAACATTTGTGTTTTTGAAAGACTTTTTAAATATATTTGAAGGTGTGATTTTTGAGTATGCATAGCAAATAGATATGTATTCTATATATAATATAGATATTTATATAAATATATAAACACAATTTTCACTTGGAAAGAAATGTCTATCTTTATAGGAACACAATCATTATCAGTTGCCCTTACTTTCTCACTGCACATTAAAAACATTGATTTCCTTTAGATTGTTTTCCTTTTGCGACCACTTGTTCACACTGATGATGACACTCCTGATCACATTACAATTAAAGGATGTTTAGCACCCTTTATTATTCCTTTAGGAACAGTTTTCTTCACTGGGTGGAAAAACACAGAATAAATATGCCTCATAATTATTGGAAACTCTAAACGCCTTTAAGACGTGCAGACCAAAGACGGGCCCCTGAGCATCCATATTGTGCATATGGTGGACAACACAATAACGCAAGTCATGGCCTTGTTTGTGCGGCCCTTTTCTCCACACCTGACCTCAAAGAAGACGTTTAGAAATGGGCTTTTACCACTACAGGTCATTTTTAAAAGGAAGAGGATAGCATTGGCTCTGCTTCCAGAAAGTGCTATTTTTATTGTACCAAACAATTAAATTCTTTTCATGATGACAGTCACACCACACTGTGTTAGCAAACTTTATCAGCGGTAGCAAAATGTCAGACAGCTTGCACAGGAGAAAGGCAGTAGTAGTTTTCACAGCAGATGTTTTGGCAGGAGAATAACAGGTAAAATCCAAATACTACAGCGTATTGAACTGTTTAAAGGACTCTTGTTTTGTGCAGCCTGTGAATGTTCTTTTTGGCGGTGTTATTTCTATTATTAAGGGTCTGTTGATATGATGGTGATCAAAAATGTACTGATGTGCACAGACAGATTACTAAAAAAAAGGTTACCAGGCACAGAACTCGCACCTCAAGAAGACAGGGCCCCTATTGTTCTCCCAAACTATCATTTCTATCTCACTAAGTGATGTATGTCCACTTTAGTAGATTTCTGACTTAACTAATAATAACCAATATGATCTCCAATGAGACACAAATACTAGGTTTCATTTCCTTTGTCAAAAACTGTTGGAAAGTATTTTAACTGACATAAAATAGTTCAAATAGTTCAAACTGAAACTCACAGAACTGAAATGAGATCAACTGTTGTACCAAACAACCAAAAACATCAAAATATTAAATTAAGTCACAAATTGAGAACCGTGCAAACTTCCAAAATGAGCAAAAGACACATCTTTCAAAGATTCCAAGATCAGTTTCTCAAAACTTAAATTAAAAAAAGACCATTAAGGATTTTTAAATTAGTTTCATAATGTCCAGAAAACTTTAAGAACAGCAGAAAAGATTTGAAAAATTACAGGGAAGGGACTAATATGTGAAGGATAGAAATGAGACACCAAAAAAAATCTACATGAGAAACTACATTGATATGCAAGATGTAAAAATGTAATGTCAACTAACAAAGAGATCCAGAAATTATGAAACGTATAGTATCCTCTTTCTTTGAGTCTCTTTTCATTTGTCCGGCTTGCTTTGAGGTTGGATAAATGCTCTGTCAGCATTACCAGATGCCTAGGATTTCTCAGTTTACAAGAACCACTAACATAATAATTTTTTCCAGTGTGGAAAATTGGCTGGGGGAATTTTTTGTGCGCTACACACCTTTATTCCCTCCCAGGTTCCCTGTCCATTTCAAACATTCTGCCTTTAGATACGGAGAATTCTTTTTTATCTTTGATGTTTGCTTGGCAGAATGCAACTTGGGTGGGTAAGTGCTGCCAAACACTGCCATCTCCTGGGGATCAGCACTACCTACAGCAAAAGTTTGTGCTGCAACACCAGTAAACACTGACACAATGAGTGTTACTGATGTCTGCCAACCCCAGGAGAAAGCCGAGACAACAAAAAACTAGGGTAGCAAAAGAAACAATGGGGCAGACTAAGAGATAGCACCATCCATCTTCAAGCCAGACTGTTAAAGAAAGGGGGCTCGGGAGCTCAGATGGTGTTGGATTATGCAAACACGAAAAGAAAGATTAATGATCGCAACAGCGTGACTGAGGAAAAATAAAGTTTCCAACAAAAGAGTACAATAACAAATGCAAAACATGGGCGACATGTTGTCATCCAGAAGAAAAATTGGTCGCTGTTGCCTGCGCCGTTCCCTTCCAGACATCTGGAATTTTTATCAGCAGCCACTGGAATAATGGACTTTTTATAACCCAGAGCTATTAAGGGCTTAATTGGAGAGAAAATATGCCCCATTGAGACGCACCAAGCATAAGCCGTGGACAGGAATAAGAATGTAATCAGAGCTAAGTCCACGGTGGGGTTTGTGCAAGTGTAGATGTGTGTGTGTGTGTGTGCGTGTGTCTGCGTGTGTCTGCGTGTGTGTGCATGTGCGTGTGTGTGTGTGTGTGTGTGTGTGTGTGTGTGTGTGTGTGTGTGTG
>JABUIW010000214.1:1856637-1919694 GCA_013363375.1 Menidia beryllina
CATATAAAATATAAACAAATAAACAACTTATGTCTACGACAGTTACAGTTCTCAATTAGTCCAAAATGAATCCCAACCCTAAAATGTTGCTGAATTCGTAAATAATTTCTGTAGAATGCAGTGCTGTAGCGATAGACTGCTAGACTGCTCATAGAAATCTGTCTTCATTTCTGCATTTTTTGTGTTCGTTTGTGTGTGTGTTGCTAAAATCATCACCACAAGATAAAAATGGATGTGCCAGAAACACTGATGAAAACATAGCCTGAATATCAGTTAGGTCATTTTTTTACACCAAATTATGGATAAGACATGGTGAGAGGATCCTACCTGGACATGTCACAGAGAAGGAGTCTCCCTGGGCACCAGTTATAAATGCTTGTCAGTTTTCTTTCATTTAAAATATTTATTGATTGTATCTACAACATAAAGCCAAAAAAAGGAAAAACAGAATAGCCTTCAGCATCAGCTGAGGACCCTGAGGACACTTGTGTGAAAAAAGTCAGAACAGCTAGTGCTAGTTTAAAGGTAAAGTGTAATCACACTACTCAGTAGTGTGATTGGATGGTGTTCTGCCTGAAATGATTGTTCTTTGAATGGAAAAAATTCAGGTTATGTTTATTGCCTTATATTTTGGGAATACCAAACAGAAACAACAGACATTCAAGTGTTGACAGCAACTCATAGTATGACAGATAATACAAGCAAACCTTTCCACAGTTAACGATCCCAGACAGAGAATTTGTTTTCAATCTCTTCTCAAAAGCTAATGAGAGAAAAAGAAAATTAAATGAACATCATTAGGTCTATTTTTTCTTTTTTTCTAACAAAATAATAGTAGGATAGCAGCTTAGTTTATTAAGTCTGGGGTTACTCCCCTTTGCTCTCTGTGAGCTGCTCTCTGGATGCCTCATTTGAAATCTGCAGAAAGGGGGTGCTGATTTCACTTGACTGCATGTCACCAGCCACCCGCAACAAGCAACTCAGGACCATGTCCTTTGCCAGGCCAGCCTCCACATTGCCTTCCCGACTGAGCTGCAGAGTGATCTGGTCGAGGCTGGTCAGAACCAGCTCCGAGCCAAGTAAAGGGCAAATGTTGCCGGTATCAGAATCCGACCCAGGGCCCCCTTCTCTTACCATGTTCTCCATCATGTATTGCTGGTATAAATCTAAAAGTTTTTGCTCCAGGTAGTGATTTAACAGGGAGTTCGAAAATGGACCTTCACGTCCCTGGAACAAAAAGCTTCGATCTCGGCCACTCCCCTGTCTCCAGTGATTCGAACCCCTCCTGAGCGGATACTGTTGCTCACTCTCAGAGGCTTGTCCTGGGAGGGAATCCTCCACAGCTGGTGGAACGTCACAGGACTGCAGGAAAGGCCCGACGACATGCACTTCAGTGCAGACCCGCAGCTCGCCGTCGCTGGCTGACAGAGGGAGCACTTGGTCGCCTCCAATATGGAGGTCGCTGTAGTTTTTACAAATGCTCTGACAGAACGAGGGAACCAAGAAAGGTGTGTCACCACCTGAGCAGTCCTCGACGGGGATCTTTATCTCCGGAGAGATTTGTCTGCGTGTGAAGGCTCCCTGGAGATTCAGGGATTGCAAAGGAGAAACGTGCGCCTCCAGGAAACCGCTGGTCTCATCTGATTCACCTGTTCTCTCCGGGGAGTTGTGATGAACGAGGGGAGCCGGCCTGTTGGAGCTGGATACAAGGATGGCTTCAGATTGATTAGAAGCACCTCGAAAAGACTTTTGGGGAGGGATGGATTCCAGCTCCTCCTCTTCCCCGTAGGTCATCTTCAGCAGCCGGCTCTCACAAAGCATGACTGTAAAAAAACGATCATGTAGTCAGACTATGTGGCAAAGCTAGAAACCAATGAAAGCCTTCCCTCTCCTAACATTTCAGTGCATTCAGGATCAGTAGGAAACGATATGCAGAAACAAATAAATCTGGTTCCCCCAAGTATTTAAATGTTAAAATGCAAAGAAAAGAAACAAATCTGTTGCCTGCATGAAGAGGTCCTAAACTGGTCTCTCTAACAGGCTCTTCAATAAAACCCAGACATCTTCCTACCTTGAGCCAGAGTCACACTCTGAATGAGATTACGCCTTATTTTGTATCTTAAAAAAAAATCAAGTAGGATTTTGAGGCAATTGTCCAGACGTGTACACTCTTCTATATTTTCCTTAGTCTGAAAGAGCAAGAGTGCACGCATGGTTGCTTGTTGTTTTTATACCGTGCAGAGAGGAAGTGAGTTTTTCGGGGGAGTTTTCACTGTCTTCCCATTTCTGCATATTTGAGGCTGCAACTGCCCTCGAGCTGAAGCCCTCTGCCCTGCTGCTGCACTGGTGGCACGATCACTCACACAACCACTCACTGCTTCATTCAACGTGTCTTTTAATTAAACTTTAAAAAGGACGTTCCTCACCTCAGCTGTGCTCTTTTACCAGAAAAGGACAATTCAAACGGTTGACACTGAATGACATGTGCTTTCACTGTAAGGAGAAACTGCTGATGTTCCATTTCTGTGGAAAAGGTAACAGGTGTTAAACAGAAGAAATTCATGTTTGATTAGGATGGAATAGAAATATGTCATGAAACAGAAATACACCAATTCCTCTTTTCGTTTTCTAACAGGTGGCCGGCCATTCAAAGTTTATTTCGGGCTGTTTAAACACGTTCTTAAAGCTCAAAGCTTTGCTCGTCCTGTTACCCGTATTGGGATTAAAGCAGAAGTGTGACTTCATGCTCTGTTAGAGTCTTCATTTAGTAGTTAGAGAAAGAGCTGTGTCTTGAAATGTGATCCTTTTGACCAATGGATAATGTGTTTTTTTTCCTTTCATCTGCATGCCTTTAGTTTCTTTACTGTCATTTTACTGAGGAAAGCTGGCTCTAAATCAGTTGTCTGGTCAAAGTGCTTGACGGAACATTTCAGGCTATAATTATGGAAAGGATTTTTTTTTCCTGCATGAAAGCCCCTTGTCTGTCAGCACAACTCGCTTCAGTTGAGACGCTTTTCTTCAGACTTCCTCCTCTTACTAGACAGGAGCCCAACAACAACAGCTCCTGAAACCAGAGAGAAAATGTTCAATTAATAATCAGGATAGGCAACCTTAGACACAAGTCAACATCCTTAACTTCTTTAATGCTGTTGTAATACTCAAGCCATTCAAACATTGCATTTATTTTTCTTTTTGTTTTGCAGCTGATAGCTTTTTATAACTTTCTACCTGTTTTACCTGTCAGTACATAAGCTTCATACAAGTTATGATTCTCTGTTTCGTCTCGTACAAATATCATAAAACAATAATGAATTTGAATCTAAATCGCCGTTATCATGTTTGTGGGAGAGTAAGTAGGTACGTTTTTATTGTTTTGATTGTCCTTTTGGACATTGTTGGATAAAATATCTGACAGGCTTGCTGATCAGTATAATGAGAGCACAAAGTTTAGAGTTACCAGCCTGTTGCCTTTGCAGCGTTGCTCAGCAACATCCCATAGCATCAGGTTCCACACCTGTGTCAGACCCTCTGTTTCTGCATTTGAGAAGCTGCTCGGAGGGATTCAGCACTCTGGATAGCGACAGGTCCTGGTAAAATAGCCTCAGTGGGTTTAATGGGTGCTTTGTTTGTTTGTTTTTTAAGAGGGATTGCTAATGGATGCTCGTCACATCTCAAATATTCTAAACGGCAAGTCTAAAACCATGACAGATACAGTTTAGAGGGATGTTCAGGAAAATAAATAATGTGTTCCGTCCAAACCAACAAGGAAACAGAGGACGGCAGTCTGGAGATGGGCTCCAGGCTGAGCTTGACTACCACAAAGCCTGCACAGTCCGGCTGGTGCGCAGCACCTCCATGCTGGTGGTGGGAGAGAAAACCCAAACTGCCCACGGCTCCACTTTAAAACGGAGCAAAAGCACAGTGAGCATTGAGTCTACTTTGTACTTCTATCAGCGACAGGAGGACAGGATATGGCTGTACTCACAGAATCAGAACTGTCTGGAGTACCTTGAGGCGCTCGTGGCTCTGAGAAGGCAGTACACGAAGAGCGTGAGCGACCTGAAAAGCAACGACTCCAAGGCCACGGTGACCCCCAAGAAGAAGCCCGCACCCCAGCCACCGTCTGAGGACAAACCGGTAAGATCAGATTATTGTATCCCACTTATGGCAGGGAATGCCAAAGGCAAATATTCTACCATTTGTAACCACAGATACCCAGAGCCAAACCCTCGGCACCCTCTGTTCCCAATGAGGAGGACACTTTGCAGTTCTTTGACTCGGTCATCTCCAGCTGTGACAACGAACCCCAGCGCAAACCTTACAGCGATGATGGGAATGCAGATGTGGATTTTATAGGCGAGTTTGGAATTCTTTTTTATTGTTTATGATAACCAACATTCAACTTCTTGAAGAAAGCATCACAGTTTGAAATGTTTTGGGCTTGGAGACCAACAAGTTTTAAACGAGTGGCCCGACTAATGTAAGGATTGACAAAGCAATGATTGTGAAAGTTTGGGCTGGTTTTTACAAGCTGATTTTAGACAGAAAAAATAATAGTATAACCTTTAGTTTAAAGTAATGCTTTTTAAAAGAAAATCTAGTTGCTGGTAGGATGATTGCATGAACCAAGCAGAATACTGGTACACAGAAAGTTTTGGCAGGATATTTAGTAAGAAAACACAGTAAATACTCTATTTTGCACAAAGCAGTTTAACTGATGATAATGTAAAATAATACCTATATATGTTAATGTATTAAAGAAAATACTCAATCCTTATCACCTCTAACTACAACTAACTACTTTGATATCATAGATCAGAAGGCTCAATGAAATTTTTAGATATAAATTATAAGAAACATTTTAAAAAAGTGTGTATCATAAAAAAAATGTGTAAAGTATCCCCACATTAACAAGACACTGGGAGGCCCTTGTCTTTTGGAGATCAGTAATGGTCATCTAGTCGTATAAATGAATGAAAATTATGTCCTTAAGAAAACAACAGTTTGGGATTAGGTTGGATTATGGGGTTTAATATATTTATTTTAGATTTATGTATATTACTTCAAGGAGAATAGGGATTCCTCATGCATGACCACAGCTGTTGGTACTTTTTTAGTCTTTCCTAGCTTTCTTCTCTCAACCTTTCATATCAGCTAAAAAATAACATTCATCACCTCTGATATATAATCAGATGTTTTAAAATCATGCATTACAAATGAACACATGTCAGATGTAGTTATTGGTCACTGCCCAGACTCTTGTAACATCACATGTGAGGCATGAAGTAAAAACGTTGGTGAAATATTTGATATCTATATGCTTATATCAGGCCATGGGGCAGAACTGGCACATGTTGCCTGTTGAACTAGAGAAGCAAAACTTTCCTGTATTTGCACACATTTTCAGATACAAATGTTTACCCAGATATTTGGGGCCAACTTAATTCCTCCACCAGCTTTTTGATGTAATCCCATCTCTGCCATCTAATAACCTCCAGTGGAGTTTCTATTGCTCTTTACAGCTTTTGCCACTACCCTCCTTTTTCTGTGTTCAAATTTTTTAAAAATCAGAAGAAAAAAGAACAGCATTTTCATGTCTGAATCACATTTTCCTCTCCTTTGCTGTGTTAAATGACACTTTCTGATATTCTGCATTTTTCTGAAATATTGAACATTTCTTGTGTTCCCTGGATTAACTTTATTTTATTGGTTCTAGTTTACTAAGTTGTGTTCAGTTAAATTAATTTTTTTGGCCTTTTCTAAAACTTCTCTGTAGCCTGATATTTGCCTTTTAACATGTTAATCCACAGCACTTTCTAAAAAGCTTCTGTGTTTGAAGTTTTTGCTGAGTTTCTGGTTTTGTTGCTGTGATCTCAGTGGCAAAAGTCCTCCTAAAATGCAATAATATTCAACGGACGCAAAGTATTAAAAGTGCTATTAAACTCTGACAGCTCAGTAGAAACGGGAATAGAAATTGACAGTTTTATTGTTGTTGCACAGAAAAAAACAACAGTGAGGCATGGTGTAAAAGTTTGCTCATATATACACAAGAAAAATAAGAAAATAAACCATGTGCAAAACCTCATTTACATAAAATATGGACGAGGCCTGAAGTGCTGTTCTATTCACATACACACACGAGCACACACACTCACACAACAAACAGAAACAGTGAAAAGTGTAGCCTACTTCTTTTTTGATGTAACCCAAAAATATTTCATCTCAATACTCACAGAGGCAACAATGAAACAGGCTTGTAAAAGAGGTCAAAGTAACCAAAGTTTACACGTAATAAGTGGCAACAGAACAGGAAGCTAACTCCAATAAACTGCACCTGCCTCATCTGAACTCGATGATATAGGAAAATGACCACTTTCTGATAGAATAATAATATGGCTGGTAACCATAAAGTTAGTCCCACTCGTCCACTTTCAGCCTCATTTCAGCTCTTTTGCTTCCGCTTCACCCAACAACAGTGGCCTCCAGCTCTGCTGAGCACGACCTCCACTCCAACTGGGTGCTGAGGGTCCCTCGGGCTGCAGGAGATCCCGACCAGAGGGTGGTTGACGACTGTGCCAATAAAAGTGTTCGAAAGAAGAAAAACCAGCACGGGTCCACGAGCAGCAGACTGCAGCTGCAGAGGAACCCGATCCATCTGCCCAAAGTGGTGGCGAGTGCATTCCAGACCCTGCGCTTCAAGCCCAAATTGAAAAAGCACTGAAGCCTGATGGACATCTGAAACCAGCAGCACTGCCACACCACCCTGCTGGACAATCAGCACTGGAAAAACAACATCTAAAGTAAAACATTATTTCCAATTTAATACACGTCACTAACAAAATGATTTAATCTTGACTGTTACGCACTGTGACTGAACTATCATGCACAAATCAGGACACTAAGGTAGCTGCAAAAGTTCCAGTCTTGTAAATGCATTATTGTTTTTCGCCCTTGATAGTTAGATAGCAAAAAAATGCCCGTTCAGTAGCATGTGTTTTAGAGGCTTTCTGAGCAGATTTATCACTCCCACTTGATATTATATATAACATGCTGGGTGATGGATGTTTTTTTGCAAGCTTGAACATAAAAGATGAAAAAGAAAACTCAAATTCCGCCTGACATCTTAAAATTACTTTGATCTTTGAGTAGAATTTCTCTAAAGAAGCCTTTCAACTGGATTTATAAAAGAGAAAAGTTCGATATTGTGTTGGATATGGAATTTTGGCTGATTACAGTTCAAAGTTCAGAGTGCCTGCATTCTATCCAGGTATCAAAGCCAACAGTAAAATGCAGCAATGGTTCCTTTCAAGCTCGAAGTCATAGACTGCCGAGAGAAAATGTCCGTTTCATTCAAGAGCGACACACCACGAATCAAAGTCCAAGGCCTGAGAAGTCTGAATGGCTCCAAACCTGCTAAACTTGACTGGATATGTTCTAAACTTGAACAAAATGACATTCAATCTGAGGGGTCAATACAGCAAATTGCAATGAATCTGTCATTTCTGATTGATTGGATTTCATTTTTCCAAGTTTTCAGAGACCTCTCAGTGGTATTTATGATAAATCTAGAGAAAATGAACAATGTTTAGGGCTAAAAATTTAGATTCCACGAGAGTCAGAAGGATGAAAGTGTTTTTATGATATCACTGGTATCAGATGAATTAGTTTACATTTAATTAAGTATAAATATAAGTTCAACTATAGTTCTAATATACAGTATATTACAGTATTATTAATTTACTTTAAAAAGATCCTCACTCCTCCTGTGTTCCCTTTAAATTACTTAAAATTAAAACAAAATGTCAAATGCATTTTCCTTTTTTTTTTTATTACAACAGTGCACACAAATAAAAACAATACACACAATATTAATTATTTCTTTTCCGCTTTGACCTTAGGGCTGAAAAAGGACGACATTGTCTTCATGCCTGACTTGTCCACCTTTGCCAGAGTTTTCTGAGCTGCTGTCATCTTCTTGGGTGGCTGAAATAAAGGCGCGGGGTGAGAGAGAAAGAAAAAAAAACATTTAAGGAAAGGCAATAAAACTCAGCAACCTTGCCCACAGACTGTAGGGAATTTATTAACTATAAAGAAGTGCAACTCAACAGCAGGAAAATCGGGTTTCTGCGGGGTGAGTCCGACCGGCCCACATTAATAATACATACAGAGAGCTTAAAGAAAGCAGTAAGCAGGCAAAACTAAAATCACTTGAGATAAAAACCCAGGCGACCACTCTGGCCATGATAACACGGCTGGGACAGATAATGTCCAGAGCTGCTTATCCCTCCAGTAATACTTGAATCTATTTGGGAAGGTACGCTCCGCGTGCACTCACTTTCCGCGCAAAGTCTGCACTGTTGAATTTGGTGTAGTCTTCTCCAGCCTCCACCGGCTTGTCTGAAAGTTTCCGCTTCTGCCAAAGGGGGAAGTAGGATATGCTTTTCATGACAACATGCACCACAAAAACCGAAGTGCGGGCAGTACCTTCAAACCCACTGTTAAGCCACTCAAGGTGTCAAAAAAAAAAAGGAAAAAGATTCTTCTGAGAAGCGTGCAACAGTGTAAGAGCGATAGGAGGGTGGGGGGGGCTTAGGCAGTAAGCAGAAGTGAGGAAACGTGCTAGGGTCAATCCTACCTTGGAAGGAGGCTCTGTCTCCTTTGGGCTGGTGAGCTCCGGTAAGCTGTGGGATGCAGTCGAGAGGCGATTTTAGTCTAACATCTCAAAAGTAATAAAACAACAAAAAGGGCAACGACAATTAACACACCCCAGGTGCTCAAGGAAGGCTTTGCTCAGGTCCTCACTGATGTACTCTGATATCAGGCCATGGGCGTAGCGCAGGTAGTCGTCTGCATCAGCGGAGAAATGAGAGGGAAGGGAACAGAAAGGTCTTCCATTATTTACAAACTATGGGAGAAATAACTGAAACATGTGCTGATGGTTGAGTCCAATTCATCCATCTGTGCGTGCAACCTACACGACAATATTGCCACCTAGTGGACGATCCTCAGCTTTGTTTTCCGAGTTGTGTCAAAGCTGACTTTTCTTTTTTTTTTTTTTTTATCTTAAAACACGTCAGTATTCTGATATTTGGTTACCCTCTTGGTCCTCTGACTTGATCTGGGCCCTGACGTATGTGGAGGATTTCACTCCTTCTCCCACGGAGATATTTTTCTTCTTCAAGGCAACAACTATCCTCTCCACCTTGAAAAATTAATTTCAATAAAAAGACCATAGACACTTTTTGTTCTCGTAAAAAAAACCCGAGCACTTTGCTGGGTCTTTACCTTTTTCTTTAACCAGTTCATGGTCCGCTCCTGACTGTATCGATAGAACTTCTGGCTTCCCGCCTCTGTAAGTACAAAGCATGACATTTGAAGGAGTGCGCTATGTGTTTAGGTGAGTTATGTCAACAAAAAATAAATAAAAGGCATAGATCATTAAACTAGAGAGACCTTTTTCCTCTGCAATGTGGTGCAATGAGGCCAGGGCACGTGTGCAGCTGAGAAGCCTCGAACAAGCTGGGAATTCTTCATCCATCACCACTTGGTGCACAGGTTGGAACTTGCCCTGACCAACAGTAACGAGGAAAATGTTACAAGATCCAAGTGTGTTTCCAATCAAAAGTGAGCACTCTGACAGAAAGATATGTGTTCTGAAGGGTGTCAGCCATCCTGTTCTTTATGAGCCCTCGTCTCCCACCACATCTCGGCCTCACTTTAAAGTAAAGACTGCTTTTAAAGTTGTCAAAATGACTTACAGAAAGGCTGACCACATGACCACAAACACATCTTTATGAAAGCAAAGATAAATGTACTGATGTTTCTTGTGATGTATCTCGTAATTCTGGTTCTGGAGTTTCCTTGGAACAGGGGGTGATATAGGCAGCAGAAGAGAGATCTGCTTTAATTGTGCAGCTTAAACTTATCCTAAGCGGTGACATGAAAGGAAGCCGTGGGCAACAATGAACCCCATAATCATAAGTTAATCTTAACTCTACCACATTTCGCATGGGAGGAAGCAGCCGCTACCATCCGTTCATTTTGGGAGGTGATGTGTGCTGGGAGGATAGCAATGCGACAGGGGGACACGACGAGCCTGAGCGTTTCAAAGAACATGCTCGACCACCTTCAAAATTAAGCCGGATACCAGTGCAGAACAAAACAAAACAATTGGGGGTGGAAAGAATAGGGATATCATTGAGTATATTCAGGTAGTCGGCTGACCGAATTCTAAGGCGCACAGACTTCAGCCAACCCTGATCAATTGCCCCCTTATGTATGCTTTAAATATGCAGAAAATAATAACAAAAAATAAATTAATCAGGACTCAAGTGTCAAAGAGACATTTTTCACAGCCTTGATCTGCCATCGTAAAGGAGTCCAGAAATTTGCTGAATAACATGAGTATTTACACAAACTACCCTCTGGGATAAAGATATCCCATTATTACAATCTGTATTTCAGATTCCAGTGGCGCACAGCAGCCCAACGATTAGAGTAACAGAGGAGGAGCGGGAGACGTCGAGCTGTAACGAGACCCTTGAGGACTCGTCTTCTGGTTCCTACCTCGTTGCCGGATTTGATCAAATAAGGCAAAATTAAATAAAGAGGATCCATTGGCGTCACAAAGAGGAGTCTTCCATCTGTTTAATGAGACATGACAAATGAAAAAAGTTTCATAAAAATCAAGGAAAAAAACAAAACAAAAATCCAATAACTACAACAATTGTGGCAAAAATGTTTGAAGTTTATCAAAATCATTCAAATGAAAGGACTGATGAAGTTATCCAGTACTGTCGTTTACAGATCTGGGATCTCATTCATAAAACATTGTGTAGGATCTATGCTGAAAACATGCATACGCCAAAAGCCGAAAAACGGCATATGCCCCAAAAAAAGTCAAAATTTATAAAAACCACGCTTGCACAGCTGCATCTCAAGGTTTTGTGTCAAAGTTTCCATGTCGTATCTCCTCTACACACATACATTAAACCGATAACGGTCAACACAAAGCACCTCACTAGTGTCAATGTGTATTACCATGGCAACAATGCAAGTCAAAAGCACAGACACGCAGTTTCACTGTGGCAGAAATGGATGTTCTGGTGGGTGAGGTGGGTAGTTGTTTTGTGGTCACAGATGTGGCGCGACAAACAAAAAGAGGTGAGTGGCAACAGGATGCTGGTTACATTCGGAAAACCGGACGTGGCTGCAGGCTGCCTTTAAATGTTGGCCTGCTCTCCCACAGTGTTGGGGAATCTGATGTATCCACAGGTCACATCAATAAAGCCATTTGGGACAACGGGAATGATAGTTTCACAGAATTATGATGGTTCTAAAAGTGGCTACGAGCAGACGGTTCATTGATGGTTGATTATAGGCTGCGTGCCGGCTGATCTGTGCGGGTTAGAGCCAGTTGCCAGTCATCATCATGGGACGGACAAGCTTGGTCCCATCCCTCCTAATTCTCCCATTTGCAAGGTTTTCCCAGCTCTAAATAACCTGGCTATTTTAAAAGCGTGAGATAAAATAAATTATTTAAGCTAGATATGGGGGGAAATTAACTGTCATGAGAGGAATCATGATTCAGTGTGGCTTCAGTGGCTGTGCACGTGAGTTTGTGCAGGAAACCGCACATTTTCTTTGTAGATTGCAAATTTTAGCTCCCATTTTGTGCATACGCAAGTTTGTTTTCGAAGAGGCCCCTGGTTAATTGGCTCTTCACTATTAGCTTTGATTAGCTTTGATATCATAACACTAGATGCAGAGAGGCTCTTCATTTCAGTCGTTCATTGAGATACTGCTTGCCATTTCTAGATGGATATTTTGCCTCTGAAACTATAAACTATAAACCAATAACGCAGATGAGGAAATAAAGGTGAAAAGATCGACTGAGTAGGTGTCTGTAATGAGCTTTTTTGGCGTGAGCATTGTTCTGTGGAATGGCTCCCACCTCTATGTACAATCTGGCCGACGAACCAGGAGTGGAAATCCTCTTCAAACGCTTTGACCTCGTACAGCTGCGTATCGCCGCTGCCCAGCAAGTACAGAGATGCTCCATCTGCAGGGTAGACAAACATAGAACTGCGTTACTTTCACTTCTGCAACGAGGGTCCCAAATACTGATGCTCTTCTATGAATACTTGCATTTGTACATTTATCATCAGTTTGCCACATTGTTACTCCTGACTAATAACTAGTAATTGACCTTAAGCAATACTGATCATTAGTTAGAAATATAGATTTGTGTTGCTTTTTCAAAATGAGAGCAAAAAATCTTTGCTGACTTTAAGAAACATTAAAAACAAAGATTAAACGTTGAAATAGTTGTTTTTGGTGTTACACAGCTTCAAAAATCAGACCGAAACTTCTCTGAAATGTTATAAAAGAATTCAAACCCTGCCTTATTATTTAACGACCACACAGCACAATAAAGCCAACTATGAGCTGGAGAGCTAGACGTAAATGTATGAATAAGAAGGTTAAACCTGTTGCAGGATTCCTCAGTCTCACAAAAGTCGGATCACTGTCATGTTTCTTAGTGTTTATCACAGGGTCTGTGGAGAGAAGCAGAAATGGTCATGAAATTCTTGCTGAAACACAAGACACAGAATGTGTATTTTAGTTTGCAATGCTCCCTCTTGTATAACAAATCTCTTGCACTGTTATTGTATCGTTAATAGCACAAACATACACTTAGGCAGACTAAGTTGTATCACTTTAGCAGATAAAAGAGACTTTAAATTATTTTTTTAACTACTAATTTATATTGCAAACATATTCAGCATAAGAATAGTAGTTCCAAAACAGAAAACGTCAAATAATCTATTAGTTACCATTCTGTAAATACATCAACAATCAGTATGACTGTAAGTACACAAAAATGGAATTTATATGTTTTATCAAATATGTTTTTCCTTTAAAATGCAGCCAATGTTGGATATATTTTTCCATCATTAGAGACTCCGCTGCTAGTCAGGAGAGCTGATAGCTATCAAGTTTTAAAGAATTCCAGGTTACAGATCAAGTTAGCATATTTAGCTGGGTCCACAGTCACACTTACCTGCAGCGACCACAACCCAACTGTCATTTTGCAAGTTTGGCGTGCGCTTCTTTTTACCGGCCATGTCGTGTACGCGAATTTTGCAGGTGGGAGGGTAACACCTGTTTTTTTTTTTTTTTTGCCTTTCACCTAATACCAGGACCTGCCAGCACAGTTGTTGGTTATCTAAAGCTGGTGTAGCTACTTTCTGCCTAACAACATGAGCTCAGAAAAGGCGCCTCTCTGTGTCCACTTCCTGCTTCTGGGCAGCAAAAGAAAGCACGACACTTCATTCAAGGTTTAAAGGTTTATGACCTATCCACTTTTTTTACATCAATGCAATATTATATATTGAACGGGTCAATTGGCACAAAAATGCACACAGAACGGCTCGAAGATGTTTTTAATATTTTTATTCTTAACTCCTCTTACCTATTTTCAGGACAATGGTACCTTCCACGGTGGCGTCACACCAGCTTGTATGTTCTCTGCAGCGCCGCTAGAGGTCGTCCAAGAGTTTTACCAAATCTGCAAATTCCCCCCAAAAATTCGGATTTCCTACCGTCTCTTTACTGATACATCTCGACTGATTTGAGTATTAGATCTCTGCTCTGAGGTGCAAGATGTTTGGTGGCCAGTTGTCCTTTGGCACACTAGCTTATAACAGATTGAGGAATCCATCTGTGCTTCAATAAGAGGACGGCATCTCTCACTCTCTCTCAGGATGTGACACTGTGTGTCCCAGTTGGTTTTCAGTGACTCATTTGTTGTCTTTTTTCCCTCCTGCACTGTTTATGTGCATGCTCAAATGGGGATGTGTAGGACGATTGCGCGTGTTTTCAACCGTTTTATTTGACTATAGTGGTGTCACCAGTTTGTTGAGCTGATATGATTGTGTGTCTTTTTTTAACTGGTAACTCCCCGGTTTTGAAAGGGCATACACAATACCGACCATTAACAGGTTTTTAATTAGGTTGTTTTGGTAATGAGAAAGGGTTTTCTGAGTAACTGGGTTTTTAAACATCCCCATACACTGTCCCTGCAGGGAGCAGCATGATGCAGAGGGAAATTAGAGTCTGCACATGGTGACTTATAGCTGCATGTTACTCTCACTTGCTCATTTTCATGTTATTGTCTGTTTTCAATCAGCTTTAACTGCTTCTTTTTCCATCCATGTTAGAACTTTCTTTCTTTCCAAGCCCATTTTCCCTGTTTTGAGCAACATATGTCCTAAACCCTTTGAACGTTCCAAATGCTCCTCCTTGAAATCAGTTAGATTTATGTTCCTGTAGTCTATGGCAAAGAGACCGTGGGTGAGATATTGTCTGTGAATTACTTGTTTTATTGGTCCCCAGAGTATCATACACAACAGTCTGTGCAGCTAAACCGAATATTCCATGAAAGCCTTTCTTTCATTTTGGGCTGCTGGAGGGAACGTCTGTGTTTCTTAGTGCCAGGCAGAACAACAGCGGCCTTTCTGATACAGTGGCCCTCGGACAGCCCCAGAGAGCCGAGTGCTCTGTCACCGGCATGCAGTCAAGAACAAAGTGATCTAAATTTAGGCCTCAATATGGCTTAGGACCCCCAGTCTGACACCCTTCCATCCTCTATCCAACCTAATGCCACAGTTCTCATCAATCATGCATCCAACCAAGTGGATATGGCAAAAAGCACGTTTGTTCTTACTAGCCAACCCGATCGCGCTCTCTTTCTCTCTCTCCCTCTCTCTCTCTCTCTCTCTCTCTGTGTAACTCACATTTTAGCTTGCAAAAAAAAAAAGAAAGAAAGAAAGAAAATGAAAAGAAAATTAGGTGATTCCAATAAACCTCCCTGGAGAGTTTACTGCAGCTAGCAGGCTGTAGATGGTTGGTCACACTCTGCTGAGCACATTGAACAGCCAGTGGTCCTATCTATTGCTGTGGCCTCATTCTGTGGTGGTCCAATGCAGGGTGACTGATACAGCTTACATATCGACTCAGCCTGGAGCATTCATGTCGACTCCGTGTACATTACTGAGGTTGTATTTTTTGCTTTCTATCCATCCAGATTTTTAGGGAGAAAGAAGCATTTTAATCTGAAGTGCCAGTTTCTAAATGGAAACACAGCACCACTCATTCTGTGCAGAGACAGGCAGATGCTATTATTTCACGCCGCTGTAAAAGCCACGTTACCTTTTTAATTCAGCACAGATGGAAACTCCCATTTCACGTGAGGGATGTGGCGCACACGTTGATGCCCTCATAACAGATGTGCACACAGATGTGGAGAGAGTTTCCCACTGCAGCAAAAGTCTTTGAGTCATCATCTGGGATTCCCTTCCTCTCGCTACCAAATATGGGTGGGATTGTGTGAGAGAGAGAGAGGAAGAATGTGGAAGGCAGTGGAACCCCCTGTGTGATGTCAGAGCTATGGAACAGTGAGCCTCATGCTGCCTGGAAATTCACAGGAAAGAATTACGGGAATGCAGGAATCATCAAAATGCTATCCACTCATGCACGTTTGCAAAAATCCAAGTTGTAACCCACATGCCTCGAATGCTCTCACATACACACTCGCATGGAGTGTTTCACCGGTGCTCTCACTAGGGAGATATTTCTTCCCGTAAAGTGAAATTCCTCCTCCCCCTACCCCTTGCACAAGATGGTGACTCTTTATTCCCAGCATCAGATGCTCTGTGTGAGGCCTCCGGATTCATGTGGTGTTTTCCCTCTTCCTGTGTAGGAACAGTGTGACTCTATCCAGCTGCGGGATTAGCTGATTAATGTAGCATTGCAACATTTTCTAACTATACCTAAGAGACCTGTGTCGCATTATGGAAACAAGTGAGGATTTAATGCTTTTTTACAATATTCCCAGCTAGACTCGGGCACATGACATGCATGTGGTATTTTCAGAATAGATGTTAAAAAATTGTCATATACATAGGTACATGAAAAAGTAGGTTCACTTTAAATATATGTTACATTAATATGTTGCAAGCTGGTCAGTTTAAGGTATCCATTTAATACTGTGACTTTGATCTAAAGTAGTAAATAATATGGGACAGTCTGCATAAAATAGTTTCTGTTTTCAGATTTTTTAGGTCTTTCAAATGTGTTAGTTTATACCAAAGGTGTTGTTCATCCTTTGCTTAAAGGAAGAAAAGAAATCAGGTTTGAAAAATTGTGATAATACCCACTTTCCTGGCCACCACTGTTGTTCATGATTAGACTCTGTGTGTAGTCGCAGATGGAACCCTGACACTTCTGCATTCTAAGTACTGAGAGTTCGGTTAGATGTGTTTTTCCTAAATGCTATTCCTTGAACATTGGGAAAATTGGATTAAGGAAAGGAAAGATTTCAGAAACTAATTATATTTTTTGTGATGTGGATCTGCAGTACTGACACTTTGGATGCTTCATCTAATAAAATATTCCTACTTTGTTAGATTCCATCACACAGATGTTTTCTGTATAATGAGACGCAATATGAATAACTCCTTTGTTTTCAGGACTGGTAGTTTTAAAAAGGAAATAAAAAGGCTCAAAAGTCAATTAAGGTTGTTACAGAGTTCTCACTCTAACCCTCCTGTCCTCATATTTTCCTGTTTGAATCCCAGTTAGTGACTCGCTCTGAAATAAAATGATCTTTTTTCCACTGTTTCCTGTGTTAAGTGAGATTGTAAAAGATAGAAAATAACTGAAGCTCCTTTCATTTGTATTTTGTGAATTTGAACGGCTGGGTCATTTCACCCAGTGAGGACAGTTCCTGAGCAAAAAGGACAGTTTGAATGGACCCTGATGAACACAGGCACTTTTTTTTTAATAACAACTCTCTATGTGAGAACGTACAATGATCCTTTTTGGCTTTTAATTCAGCAGTCTGAGATGACCATCTCATGACTCTTTCAAGAAATGGATGACCTTAGATCAGACCATGAGACTGTACTACAACATCCAACAGATAGTATAGACTTCTCTTTATTCAAATGTAAAAAGTCTAATTTTAAAGCGCTGCACGAAAAATAGATTTTCAAAATTTTGTATTTTCAAAGAAAAAATTACAAGATGTTTTTGCCAATAGCAAATTATGTTTAAAACTTCACTATCAATGGAACAAACAGCAAAAAAAATGTTTAGAAGCAAAAGAAAAGTAATAATACAATGTAATAAAATTGGAACAATATTTTCCCAAAGTAAAATGTTCCACCAGATGGAATCTTTTCATCTGTATGGATACACTTTGAAAAATTTGTCTTTCTTGTTTTTTTCTTTAGTCATGTTTGTTGCTGATTCAGTTGTGGAGATGGAAATTCATACAAGTTGTGAAACACAGTGATGGTAATATAATGGTTTGGCTAATGGTTGCGCTAATGGGCTTGATGTATGATATATAAAACTGCTTCACATCAGAGGGTGCATTAACTATCACAGCAGGAAGGCCAGAGTAGCAGACCCAAGCGCATTAAAATAGGATTGAAATGTATAAAGACCTTAAATATCTTGTTCCCGAAGGAATCGTGCATGGAAGAGCTTGAAAATATGTCAACAAGTCAGACAGGTTTACATAAAACTGTTTAAAAAAAGAAGTTTGCAGTATACATAGTTCACGCAGAGATATTTACATGCCATGGCAGGAAATGCACTATGCCGGCTTCATTCTTTCGAGGGAGGTCATGCTGTTGTGCACTCTGGTTTACTGTCATGGACACTAAAGAGAACTGAGCCAACATTAATGCTATTAATTACATCAGCGTTTCCCCGCTGCGACAAGTTAAAAATGTCCAATATAAAAAATGCTCATACAACTATCTAAAGTACCGTGTAACAAACTTTATTTTCGTCTGTTTTAAAAGCTGTGTTTTATGACATTTATCTAAGATGTATTTGTCCAGATACAAAACAAGACAGTTTGGATGATTCAAAGTTTCTTTATATTTGACAAATTTACATTAGAGTTTGGTGTTTTTTCATGCTTACTTCATTTAATTGCTTTTAATCTAATCTCAAAGGAAATTTTATTAGACTGACCTTATTTTCGAAGTGCTTGTGTGAATTTTCTGTCATATTTTAAATAATATCTAATCCCATACACATCATCATATTTGTTGTGACACAGGTAGCTTCCCAATGACTCAATCCTTCTTGTTTTAAAAGGGGACTCACCTTAATTGTGATGATCACTTTAATTTCTTCATGATAGTCTGATGTATATATTATACCTTTGGTCTCTCTTTAATGCATCTTCTACTGTACTTTTCCCATAAATTTTGGAGAAAAATTATTGGAACTGAGAAAGAGATAAAAGCCACGAGCCTCAGATCCAGCAGAAGGGAAGCGCATGGTTTAGGAGTTGTGTGTCATAATACTATTACGGAAAGGAATATTACTTTTTTTACCCAAAGTCTCAGTTTTATAAAAATAAGGCTGCCAGAGAGGCAGATGGCAGTGCATGTTCATCTATGGCCAGTGCTCTTGTGTGGAAAATGGATTATCACCATAATAATAACTCAGAGTGCTGCACAGTATGGTAAATTCAGGTTTAACCATTGTTTCCAGATCTAACAAAAGTGCCTGTCTTTTGATATTGAATTTAGAAATATGGGGTTGTTGACAACATGGGGCATCATCAGTATAGATGAGGGACAGGGAATGAGAAAAAAAAAACTGTTCAGTCAGAGACCAAGCAAGAAGCCCAGGCCACACCATGCCTGGTATTTAAGTGGGATATTACGTCCATGAAGGAACTAATTGGTTTCAAGGAGAATTTTTAAAATCTTTTTCCTGCCTTAAAAATCAGTTGGCAAAGTCAGTTTAAGTATGAAAGTAGCAGGCTACATTGTGTGGTGAAAAAATAATGTGGGCTACAGCTGCATTCACGTTGCATATTTCTGAAGAATAATGTTTAGATTTGAATGTTTTCTTGCCCTACAATACAACTGCTGCTGAATCTACTGTATGACCTCGTGTGGGAATTATTGAATGACTAAGCCAAAATTAGATCCAAGGCATATGTGACCAGTCAGAAATGTGCAAGCCCTACCACACAACTAGAGACACTTTCAAAAGTTCCTTCTTCTCACCAGGGCCATTTAGGGCAGAAAACATCTCCTCATCTTGTTCCTGTTGAAATGGAGGAGGTCAGGGAAAGCACCCTTCGAAAGTCCCGTCGACACAATTCCATGCTGTTAATAATTATTCTAGGAGGTTATCTTTAGGGATTGAAGAAATAAAGGTTGAGCCTTCAGAGAGCCCATTCGGCTTGGGGCCAACCTTACCAACTGTGAAATGGCAACAACAATAATTCTGATCTTTTATACACTTTCAGTTGCAATATGCAAATGTTTGATTTAGATGCATCAAACAAATAAAAATAGTGTTATGAGGGAATGTTATAATGAGTAGGTTACCGTCCACTTATATGTCAAACACGCCACCGAGCCCGGAAATCCCACATAAAACACTCCTGTCCTCCAAGAAAGAAAGTGAGGTCAAGCAATTGAAGATTTTTTTTCTGAAAAACATCATCTTTGCCAGGTAATCAAAAGGAATATCAGTACGGCAGTTTTGATGGAGGTATACACAAGCACACAGCATTCAAACCTTAACACCACATGCTACCTCACAAATGACACTTCTAGAGAGATGGGTAAAGTACTTAACGTATTCATGGAGTTATTTGCGGCCCTACATAAAACACTGCTGTGTGGGGTTTATCACTCATTTTCAATTTAACCCTCTCGGGCCGGTTTTTATCTGTCTCCTCACTCCTTCTCGTTGCATCTTTACTCTTTTCCGCCTATGACGTCCCACAACACTCCTTCCCCGACCCTAATTATTGTTTACCAGGATCAATCTCTCTCTCGCTGTCCTTCTCTGTCTCACTCTCTCCCAGTGTAGCAGGGACCAGAGATGATGTGGTAATTACATCTGCCGACTGCTCGTCCGCCGCAGACGGCTCCGCAAGTCTCTATGCGCACAAAAAAAAGAGAAAAATTAGAGGCTCCACAGTGCAAGACCAAGCCTGTAATTAGAATAAGTACTCTACGAATGAAAGTGTTTATTTGTTTATTTACGAGACCCCAACATTTCAGGACTGTGTGCTTCTGCTCTCAAAGGTTGGGTCAGGTCTGAGGGGAAGCGCACCAGAACCCCTGCTGGGCTGACCAAGGCACATCTGGAGGTTTCTGTGTGTTTGTTAGTTTTCCCTGACCACTTACTGCTAAAACCTGTTAAGGCATATGTCTCCATGTCAGACGGCTTTCACATGACTGACATTTTTCTACTCATATTTGTCGAATATGCACTCCAGATCAACCAAAGGAGAGGATGTATGATGGTTTAATGAGAAACTTCATGGAAGCCCAGAAATAAATCTAGCTTTTGTCGCTTTTTAATTTTTTTTATTTTCTGCTTTTGAAGCTTTTTGTGTTTTCATTCACATTTGTTTGTTTGCACTTTACCTTTGGCAGCACTACAATACACACATCACAGCACAAATGAAGAAAAATTAGTCCATGGAAACAGATAGATAGAGACAGACTGGGCCAGCCATTGAAAAGGTAAACTCACCTTTTGCTTGAGTTTGCCGTGTATGATTCTCTTTTAGAGACTGTTTGAATCGTCACAGTTACAGTAGAGGTACATATCCTTCTTCTGCGCATCTGAATATGTTTGCCTATTTAATCTGCATTCTATTTAGAGTGCTATATATGTAGTCTGTCATCCTCGCTTTTCTTTTGTCTTTCCCCAGAGCAGAGGTGGGCCAGATTGCCTCTCCACATTTGAATCCTGAGGTGAGCTGTATATCCACTTTGAAAGGAGGAAACTGCTTCTTTCAAATGAAAAGCCGTGCTCATAATTAATAATAAAGCCAATACCCTCAGGAGATTTTGGAACTTTCATCAACAATTACCAAAACATGACTAATACTAGCTTTGGGTAAATACTACTCAATTATACATCATTTAGAGAAATAGTTGAGGGAATAATTTGTAGAGGTTGGAATATTTTCAACTTTCTTTATAGAAATACCATTGCTATTGTCATACCAATGGTAAATTGTCTGACAACTATGATAACTTAGTTATGCTGTATTTTTAATCTGTAATTTCTAATTGACTGACATTTTTTCTATTTGATTCTTTCGTAATAATCTGCAAGCCCTTGTTTTTACAGTAAAGTTTCCCCTCTGTGAAAACAGAGAAAGATCATTTTCAGCTCAGAGCATGATAAACCTACATATCAAAACAATTTTAAACAAATTTCCACCCTATAGATGCATTTTATTATTTCAAATCTAGTTTTGGATTATGTTTAAATTTTATTTTATTTTATTGACATTTGATTTTTCTTGCAGTGAGATTAAGTTTTGTCACCTATGTAGTCGGCTTTGGAAAAGCTCTTTATTTAAGTTTAAAAAGAGCCTTTATTCAATTTAAACCACTTGCAACATATCTGTTTGTTTGTTGTTTTTCAAAATTGTTGAAGTGAAAAATTCATCCATTGATCCATTCACCCATCCATACAGTACATGCATCTCTATACATGCTTTATCCTTGTCAAGGTTGCAAAAAGAAGGAGCATATCTAAACTGACATTTGGCAAGAGGCAGGAAACACTGTAGCGAGGTCGCCAGGAAGCTATCCATCTCACAGTTTTATTGGCAGTTTGTTAGATTGTTATGATTTGATCTGTGGGCCAACATATAGTAAATACTTCATATTCTGATGTGGGTCTGGTATGATACACTAAAAAGGGATGCAGCTTGCTCGCAGTTAAATTGTGTAATGTTGGAAGATGTTTGATATCCATCCCACCAAATAAAATTCCCCCACCTGCATTTTCACTTAACTCTGTGATATTTCACTTTACTCGCTCACCAACACAGCAACTTACACGTTGTGCTTTGAGGGACGTTTGTGTCAAATTACATCTGTGACATCAACCTGAGACTTTGCAAACATTAGAATGATGTCAGGCTACTTGCATGTTTTCATTTTAGCATGTTTCTGTTATTAATCTTTAAATCAAACTTGACACCACTAAGCAGAAGACTGCACTACAATCATTTCTGACGTTGCACCATAGTAAATGATAAATGTACAAAAAGTATTTTTGGCAATTTTTCCTTCACATTTAATCAAAGGGTCAAATAAAGACTTCAGACAAAAAAAAAGTAGAGGTTTTTCTATTTTGTCGTGCATCAGGCTATAAAGGGCATTTGCCGAGCATCTATAGTTGGTGTCCAGAAAAGCATCCACGCTTCATTTGATTGTTTAATAATTCATTCAGGAGTGCTGTCCCGATGATTTTCTTTAATCAGATAGAATAGCAAAGAAAATAGATAAAAATCGAAAACGACTTTATTAATATCAAAGTGTGGGTGCAAAATTCATAATTGATGACTGTACACAATTGATCCTCAAATTGTTTATCCTGATATTTTTCATTTGATTACCAACTAAAGAAATAAGGATTTTTTTTGTTGAAATAATGTCTTGTTTGAGGTGGCCTCCCAAAATGAGATGAAAGGATGATTGGGGTTTAAGATGAAGAGGCTGGACAAGAAGACATGCAGCAATAGGAAATGTCTGGTATTATGCTCACTAAATCATTTTTATATTACAAAAACTGCAATTTATTTTTATTTTTTTACCCAAAACTGAACCTTGAGCCATGTTTTCATTACCTACACAGCAGAAATTTCCACTGACTACCATCAGTGCAAACACCCCCCCCCTCCAACATCTCCTTCTTTTCCTTTTATAACCCCACTTACTCCGTTTCACTTTGAAGGGATTCAGTTTCAGACACAAAACAGTGAAGGGGGCCCAAAGCTGCAGAAGGCTGCTTTCCTCAGTCCCAGATTTATGAGCTGCGCAATGACACAGTTGACAACTCAGGCCATTAAAAGATTATCGGGATTTTTCACAGGCATACTGCAACAATTTGGGAGCAAAGTCATCGTGTTCATTCCACATAAATCTATTGTGGAAGATAACACCAAAGTGTCCACACCCCTACTAAGACTTTTAAATACAATACACACGAACATATTCATAAGACAAAAATATCCACTGCTCGTGTCTTCAAGTTTGAAGTGTTAAAAAAAAAAAGCTAGCTTCACTTTCACCTGTTTTTCCTGTCTTGTCATACCACAGAAAATATGAATAGCCCACTCCTAATCAATGCGACCATGTTTGGGTTTAGCTGGACTCCAATTAGTTTTCACCATGTGCTCTCCGTGGGGCCAAATCCACTCGAGCACAAGTGACACGCAAAGTTGTCGTAGATGGACAGAGTGACAACAAAACCGTGAGGGGCCGATGCTCAGCCTTTAACTTACCTCAGAAGATGGATTGATCCGGCTACTTCATAAAGTAACTAGCCAGTCTTTTAGTGAGATTGTTCCCCTGATGGATCTATGCTTTTATGTCAGAACTGTCATTTTTCAGGAAACTGAAACAACCTGCACTGACAGGACTCCACATTAAGGTGGCGCTGACTTTTATGACTCGCGCATCAATAAACATATTGATATTTTACACAAAATCATTTAGCTACTTTAAGAAATTGTGTTTTGTCGGCAAATATCCACGTTCTGTATGCAGGAATGTATGGATGGTTTGTGAGACCAATGACTTCATTAGTTATGCCAAGAAAGTGCGAAATGTCATACGACATCAGTTTTTTTGCTCAATTTCTACCTCATAGGTAACAGCCTATTTATTTGCCAGCGCCATTGTCTGACGGATTTCATTCATCTCCTTCGCTCTTCTCGCTGGACAATAGCGTAACCGGACACTTTCATCTCAATAGTTAAATTGGTCATTACTCTTCAGAGTAGACCCAGCCGCACAGTCTGCGTTTTGTCCTTGGCTTTTCAGGGATAAAGGTCCTGGCATGAACAGGCCAAGTGTAATGTAATCTAAAAAGGCAAGACCGTGAATCTGTTGGTGTGATGTCATCACTATGAGACACTCGCGTGATATCATAATTATGAGGTAATGGCGGGAAGGGTGTACAAGTTTATGACTTTGGCACGCGCTCAGTTTACCGTCAGCCGATTGCAACAGGGTACTAATGAGAATAGATGGCCTGCCTCAAGCTGTCCATGTGTGCCACGTGCACGCCTGCAAGCGTGTGTGTTGGTGAGCGCGTTCACTCTGTGATAAAGTGATGGATCTGGGCCCAAAATAAGGTAGCATGGAAAGAGTTGATGCAAAGAACTACAGGTATGCTGTAAACAGACACGTGGACGCCATGTGAGTTTTAACTCCGATGTGTATAACATGAATGTGATTCATTTTCCATTGGCGCACTCTCTTTAAGACAATACTAAACCACTCACCAGATGAGTAACCGAGTGACTGAGTGGATGACTGAAGGTTGAAGCTTTTTGCAGATGTGCTCTTTTGTGGCCTGAGTAAATCACCCCGGCGTCTTCCATGTTGCCATGATTGTTTCTGTATTTGCTGATTCTGAACAATTTATCTGGGAAATAACAATGGCTTTAGAAACTTTACACCATGATTAACAAAGCTGGTTTTAACACTCAGTTTTGATATTTAAGAGAGTACGGCATAGTAGATTTACAGTTTTTCTGTTTTTCTACAGTGTCTACCGACATGTGACAGTTTATTCACAAGTGTTAGAAAGTCAGCGTTTTATTAAATTTTTTCTAATATTACAAATGAGTGAAAGTTTGTTTGTTATACGAGCGAAATATACTCCTCTCCTGTCATTTGCTAATTGATTACATTTGCCGGTAATTTCTAAGCACGAGATGTACATTACCAGTAACTTTTTAACAAACACTGTGAATCAATGGAGGACACTGGAAATTTATAGCAATTCCCTGTCGAGCTTAATAATAATCAAGGCTTTGGCAGCATTCTGCTCTTCTGTGGTTAATTCTGAATGAGAAAGGCAGACAGTTGAAACAAATAAAAGAGAATTTTCAGCAGCTTTTCAAAATCCCACTCCACAACATGACGGGTATGTGAAAAATTCAACATCCTTTTATAGTCTCTACAAGATATCCGGGTAAGGGATCATTTTCTCAAAAGACTTCAGGAGGTAATCCTAATATAATGATTAAATACACGCTTTTATGTATGTGTAAGTTGGTTTATTTGTAATCAAATCGACAAATTGAGTAAGAAGCTGGGACTGCTGCTACATTAAACTTAAAGGTCACTGCATACAGAAAATGGCTAAATAGTTCAAATACAGTTTTGAAAACTATGCTAAAAGTGATCTTTCTGATTTATTTAAAAGAAAAAGAAAGTCTCTGTGTGAGTGCATTCACCAGAACTGTCTTTAATGTTAGCCTTTGCTGTTCTGCCTCCCATATGTACATGACAAAATATATCAGTTCTCAGCCGTTAAATGTGAAGATGTGTGGAGAAAATCCCTAAATAAATTCTGACCGTACAATGTGCTTGTCTAAAGAATTTAAACGAAAAATTGCCTACAAATCATCTTGTGTCAGTGGAGGCATTTTGAATATATAGATTATTTATTTGCACTCTGGTTATTTCTGACTTCCTAATTGGCCGCTAAATTTGACATGGCTCAATGTGCAGTGGTGACCCGCTGTTTCATTGTCAATTACAGGCAGTTAGAAGTGAAAGTGTGACCTCACCCAAGCAATTGCATGTGCCAAAGTCACCCTGCAGAAATGACATCATGGTTAATGATGTCATCCCAGGATTCCAGACCCTCTCCCATTCCTGCCTAAATGCTTTTAGGCTTGGCTGCACACACACAGGTTCTGAAAGCGTGTGCTCGCACACACACATGCACACGCACACACAGACTGGCAGGCATACTCGCTGAGACACACGCGTTTAAGAAGCCTCACCCAAGGCCGAGTCGTGATATAAACAAGACAAACACACAACAGATGCGATAAGGATGTCATTTGGCCTCAGAACAAATAAAACAAGTCTGCAAAACCAAAGTGACTAATAACAATCCTTAAGGTTCCTGACAGAAGCCAGGCCTCAGATTTTCATATTCTGCTTTGCAAGGAATAAAAGCGGCCTCTGATTCTTTAACTGTAATCGCTTTCCCTTCATTTTAAAATACCACTTAGAAAGAGGTACATTTCTAAATTACATGTTAATGTGTAGTTAAAAAAAGGTTTAATGTAAACCTAATTAAGCAGAGAAGCAGGATCTTTAAAAGAAAAAACAGCAGTGTGCGTTTTAAGACTTTTGGATTTTTATTAAACCTCTACACTGAGCAGACAATCATTTATTGAAACTGTTCTGCTTCTGTGCATTCGATTACATCGGCTGAACTAAATAATTAAATAATTATGGTCGCAGCTGCGGACTACAATTAGGCTAAACTTGCTTCTTGCACTTTTTTTTTTTTTGCAACCCTCCTGCACAGGCTCCCCTCGGGCGCTTTGCCCAGTCCCTGACCTTCGTAAATACGTAGCTAATTTGAAGCATGTGGCGGCAAATTGGAAACACTGAGCTTTTAAAACTGTGGACTTTTCTTTTGCACATGTTAATTTCTCCCAGGAGATCCCATCAGATTAAATGACCCAAAACATGTCAGTGTTAGGCCGACATTTGGGCCCACGGGGTGAAGGGCGGGTGACGGGTGGCAAAGGGGGGGTGACCGGAGTTCGAAGGGTGGACAAAGATCGGCTGAAGGCCAGAAAATGGAGTTAATAGGGTGTATTTAAACAGGGAAATTCATTCAAGTCATCCAGAGCTGATACACCCCTCCCTCTTTTATGGTCTCCCTCAGTATTTGTCAAGAACTCATGCACACACACACGCACACACACACACACACACATAAATTTGTTCACCTCCCACGCACAGGTGGACATTCTTTGTGCTTTACCTCCTGTTTAAGGGAGAACTGCATGATCCATATAGGACAACAGGTGCATGCAAGGCAGGAGTGCAAACGCTCTTCTGCAAGTGTATTCAAAAGGTTTTACGTGTTTGTGCACACTCTGGATCTCCAACTCTTTAGTTTAAGAAACGGCATGAAACAGAGACATTTTGTCTTGAGTTCACGTCTCAATTTGCGCCGACTCCCTTGTCAGAGCCCTCCACCCAGTGAAGAAATGATCATCAAATCAGTTTTGCAGCTCCACATTTTTACAGTATTTAAATGATCTCTTGTTCCTTTTGTAATGGATGTCAAATAAGGTTGCCTCTGCACACCAGGGAGAACATTTATCTAGACATTCCAATAAGGGAGAAAAAATATACATTTGTACATATATTCCTATAGTTATATAATGCTTCTATTGAGTGCTCTTCTTAGCTTTTGCACACATAAGAAAACGTATTTCACTTTGTTGTTTTAATGGCAAAATTAGTACAATAGTCAAAAACTAATCTAAATGACTTTTCCACCCCAGTTGGAAAGGGCCTATGAAGGCAGCAAACACCCGAATTTATGAGAATAATTATATGAAATCAAATTTACAGTATTTACACCACGGATCCAATTTAGTGCAAAAGCGTGTATGTTAACTAAACATGTCACCCACAATCTCTTTTTGTTTGCTATCCTTGTTCCTCCAAAACAAACTTTTCAGAACAGCCCAGCTGTGTGGAGTGAAGAAACTGAAGACCAACAGATAAGTCAGTCGTTTAAAGGCCTGTATTACACAAATACAGGCTGCTGTGTTTACGTTGTGTTTTTCAGCATTTGGAAGTTGTCTTTCTGTCTTTCAACGTGGTTATTTAAAAAATAAACTTCTATCATGCTGACATGAAATTGGACAGAAAAAGATACTGTGTCAGCCCAACCAAAACTGACCATCACCAAGATGATGTGGGTGGCATTTAAATCACTTGCGCATGTGTATGCTCCACAGGAGTAAAAGAGGCCTAAATTAGACTATAGATTAAGATGAATTCCCAACAAAGCTGCTCTCATTCTTCTATTATTTTTATTCCTTAGTCAGACTGACTGTAATTTAGAATTGACCCATTTTGACTGTGTCAACTTGTAGTTATTTAAAGCATTTCTAAGCTGCACTAAAACACAATATGTTTTTTTTCAGTGCCATCTGAAAAGCAAAATCAGCATTTAAAAATGTCTTTGCCATTTTTTTATCTGTACTTGCACGGAAAATGATCTCCAGTGGAGAAGAATGGAGGCAGGAGAACGTTTTCTCATACAGTCCAAGAATGGGAATGCTTCACTCATGCAATGTTGACACCATGACACTGATAAGTTAATAGAAACGGCATGATACATTTCAATGTGGAATGACCAATGTGTAGCTTTTATTTACAATACATTAGTTTTTTATAGAAATGAGGTCTATGGCAAAAAAAAAACTTTTTTGGTTGAAAAAATTACACTGGTAAGTCATGTTAGCATCTTTCTGACTAAAGGTGTTTTGCCATTATAGAACCAAGCTTTTGGAATTACAGAGTTCTTAGTGTTTAAAGTCTGCTGAGCAATGGGATCAACTGCAAATTATCACCTCTGTCAGTTTGTGTCTTTTTAGAAAAATGCCCTTGAGTCTCTTTTAGCCAACATTTCCATGATCTTTGTATGCAAAAAATAGAAGATAAAGCATTGTTTTTTTATATATTCCATTGTTCAGTGAGCACAGAAAAGACTAAATCCTATCAGTTTTCCATCTGAAACACAATTAAGCTTCATGTGTCGTTCCTCATTCAGTTTCATCTTCCAAAAGTAAAAGGAAAACAACATCATATGAGGACCTTAGGCTTACTGTTGACGTGATTCTATACTTTGTCATATTAACAACCCATGTAAGTGTATTATTTATAGCAACATCAACTCAGCACTACCTTCCACTGAATGTGTTTAAACATGATGGTGGTGCTGAGTAAAAAAAAAAAAGGGAAGCAAGTTTTACAGTTTGTCAGGGTGAGGAAAAAGGTAAGAATTTCATAACATTTTTGTCTTTTCATTTATTGCAATGTCAATAAATACTTTTATCAATTTTCTTTCCTCAAAAGCAAAAGTCTGGATATGGTCGATTTTACCCTACATTATCTTGGCTTTTGACCATTGCACGAAAAATTCATGATGTTTCCAAAGTGATATTCTACATGTACCTAGAGCTCTTGAAGGCAGTGTGTTGTCTTACCCACACCCTCCCTCCATGTAAACTACCCTCCCTCTATGCTTGGCACAAAAATGAGGTTCCCAGTTTTCCAACAATCTGGAGGACCTCTATCCCACCTTGTGTCCACACTCGAGCTTCCTTACTGGTCTAAATTTAGTCCCGGTCCCCTCTGGAGGCTGGAGCAGGTGGAGGTGACGGGGGCCTTGGCCTGCACTCATGGGACAGACGGGTGAACGCCATGACCAAAGCCTCGGACCACACAATGCAGTCATGAGACTCATAATGAAATCCCCTCCTCAGTGCACACACACATACGTCTAAAACGAGCCTGTTATTGCTTCAAACCGATTATTATAATCATGCTATGCTACAGTGCCAAGCTGAAAACAACAGATCTCACGGCCATATTGTAAAACCACTTATCAAAACATGAAAACCTCCAACCTTGCTTCAATATTTTAAGACCTCCAACATGTAATTTGAGACCAGCTTTGTGGGCACAATCTGCAAAGCCATCACTATTGTCCCTTTGACAGAGGAGAAAAACACATGAAACATGCTGCAGCTCCACCTTTCTCCCCGACTGACTTCAGTAGTAAAACACACTATGCCGATCCTCATCGTTTCTCATTTCAGAAACTTGCTGATCCCCATACTGCTGGCCCATAGACCAGGATGACATCATTGGTTCAGACAGTGCCAACTGTGCTCAATAAAACCCCGGCGTGTTTCAGTGTGGGCGTGCCTCTGTTGCACAGAGACTAGCATGACAGACGTGAGTGAGAAGATCTTCGCAGCAAATTAGTTGAGGCATAAATTTGAGGCCATTGCTTGTCAGCAGTATACAAGAAGAAGCTGAACTGTAAAAAGATGCAACAACGCTCAGGTTAGGATGTCAGCGATAAGCGCAAAAAAAATGAAGAGCCTTTTACTTCTTTTACAGAAGTGTATCAAGTTCATTTGTGGGAACAGTAAATTCTGTACGTTGCTCCAGGACTGTCTTTGAAAGAAAATCAAAGCATTGTATTACACTGATGGCTGGGCCTTCTGGTAGCCGATGGTAAATCAGGCATAACATTAGGACTATTTGAATGATAGTGAGACGGTCCTTCTATGTTGTGGGCAAAAACATCTGAGGGCATCCAGGAGTCTTTGGGAGATTAATAGTGGATCATTTGGGCCCCTCGGGTTGTGGACTGAGCCTGTCTTTAGATTTATATCTCTTTTCACAACAGTAATTTTATTCCATTGGTTGTGTATCTGCTTACCTTCAGTTGCATGTTTAGCCTCTTTTTAGGTAGTTCTGTGTATTTTAAATAGTTATTTCTTTGGGTATAATCCACACCCTTTAACCTGTTGTATGGCTGAACCTCCTGAAACCCAGAAATGCACTTGTTTCCCTTATATGTGGGACAGCTTTGATAATCTGTTTCATTTTGTGAATGAAATAAAATCACATATCATTGGAAAGTCCAGGGTGTTCTTTCCACAGACAATAGGTTTTATTCTTGAGAAACCCTTTTTATAGTAAATAATACAATGAAACGTGATGGTCATCTCTCTCCATAGATTAAACAGGCATAATAAAAATTTGTGTTTTGGAGAAAGCAACTTATTTGTTCTAACTTACCTACCGCTGAGGTAAATAATCTGATTTTCCACCATATGTAAAGATAACTGGCAGTCGACTGTGAACTGGAAATTGATATGTGTTGCTCATTTAATCACTTACAAACAGACAAATGTGGCAACATACAGGTGACCTCTAACTTTTTACTGTTCATATACATGGAGTACTCATCTTGAATATTGTGGGCCAAGGTTAGACTAAGACTAAAGACTAAGATACTAGATTTTTTTCCCGTGAGTTTATAGAAAGATTGGTGCATACAACCTTGCTGACTGAACTGTAAATTCAGGTTGTAATATTCAAACTACAGCTATTCAAGATGTTCTCAAGAGATATGAAGATACATCTTCATATTACATAGAGCCTGATATCTAATGGCAGCTTAGATATGGTCCAACTCTCATTGAACTCTGAATAAGATTAAGTAGGTACAGAAAATGTATGGACAGATGGATAAAATGCTTTCTTATTATCAGGCATGCTGGTAATTTGAATAAGGTAAGGGAAAACCTAATTACATTCACTTTATGTCAGTTCCTGTTAGTATTACAGTTGCAAACTGCTGGAGGGAAGTATGTTTCCATTCCTAATAGATTGTCCCAATGTCCAACGGAAAAAAATATCAAGTATATATTTTTACTAGACAATTTAACCGGGTTTTAACATAGCAGAAATGTTCATATTTGTTACTTTTGACACAGTCCTTTTTAAACTGGATTACAAAGGTTTCCTATTATATCTCTTACTGGGGACTCTGAAATTCTGGATCTATACTCTCAACTGAGCCGAGTATGTAGCCGCAAACTAACCTTACCTTCGGACAGTAACAAGTTATAGTGCGTTTTAAATTCCTGGCAAATTCGATGGCAGAGCTGTGAAAAGCATGTAATCTAAACTGACCACGTTCCAGCTCATCAAGCCAAAGTTGTTCAGCAGTGTTCAGCCAGTCCACAGAATATTTACTATTGGCAATACTAGTTGGTAAAAAAAAGAGTTATGCCGCACAGCACACATAAAAAACAACTACAAGTTCATGAACAGCCTGTCAGTTGGATGCTTTTGTGTGCAAGAGTGATTTTATGAGGCACAAACAGAAGTGCCTGTAAACTGTATATCAGCTTCAGCTTTTACCATAATATTTTATGCCCACAGCCTTTAAAGGCAGAAACCTACCTTTGAGGGATGAAATATTACACTGCGAATGTACAAATTCCATATTCTCTGTTCTAATAGAATGCACGATTAGCTCATGGCAGAGAGTAAATAAAGAGTAAATAAGCCCATTTCCCCAAATGCTGTTTTACTCCTCTAAGCGTGTTTGTTTACCAGAAATTTGAACCAGACTGTTAAGGCTTCATATATTTATAACTGTGTTAACAACAGACAATACAGCCAAGAGGAATTCAGACAGTCTGTGGCACTCCTCCGTGTAAGACTTTTTTTTATCTTAATGACAGTTTATGCCTGGGCTTTGTGGTGTTATAGTAGCAGCAATGTTGTGTAATTAAACTGACTCGCCCCTCAGAGCCGATCTCCTTCCTGAGCCCTCGCCACACCTCCACACTCCTCTCCCTGCCCTCACATCACGCCACTACCACTCTAAACATTACCTCGCCTCCTTCTTTTGTGTCTGTGTATGTGTTTTGCCTTCCTGGCAGCCCGTGTCTGCTCCTCTCCTTCTCCTTGACCCTGCTCCCTGTGAGCGCCTGTGCGAGCGCGGCAGTTTGGCCAAAAGTCTGAGCGTGTGACGGGTGTGTGTCAAGCAGCACCTTTCCACAGAGGAAAGAAGCAGAGCTGCAAGAGGGAGGACAAGGAGTAGGGGGAGGAGTATGTGTAAGGAGGTGGGGGGGGGGGGGAGCACACGTACTCATACACATAGCACAAACACACATACACTGCATGGTGATGTCATCTGAAATGACATCATCCCATGGAGGGGAGCCAAGGGACCTGATGGGTTAGCATCCTCCAGTGAGTTAAAGGGAGAGAACAAGAAGGAGACTGCGAGAGAGATTTGTAAATAAAGTACTGGGGGAACGGGAATGGAGACGGTGGGAGACACAGCGGCTGTGATCTCCGTTTCCATTCTTCATCTCCTGCAAGTCCGGCTTCCTCTTTCAGTTTTTACTCCACAATGTTTGTCTCCATTCAAGGAGTACCACTCTTCCATCTCCATTTGCAGGTGTTGTCATCCTCAGGGGGGGGGGGGGGGGGGAGAGGTATCCATGAGTGCTGCTAAAGTGCAGTTTAGAGTAAAAGTGAATCGATACCAGAGAGCTAATACAAGCACACACGTGAAGACATAATCTGCATGAGGGAGTACACGGCAGAGGCACAGGTACGGAGGGAGAGCTGACGCCGTGAGCCCGGCGACAGATTAACACCAGTCCGCACGTGAAGTTTGGTGCACAAACGAAACCCACTCTGTCTCACGCTGGGTTCGAGGTGGGGACACCTGTGTCTCTGCGTGTTCCATTGTTGTCCACTTGGCTGTGCTGTGCTCCACACTGTGCTCCCACCACGCCTGCCATCTGAAACCAGACACCTACAGACCAGCATCCTGCTGGAGTGTTACACCTCTCCTTCTCTGGAGTCACTGCCGATGCTGAGGGCTCTCCACCAGGAGCACGCTGATATGCTGTCTGTAAATGTGTCTGTTTAGAACGTCTGTTACCATCGTGGCTAATTTTCCTCATAGCTGGCCTTATCTCTGAACCTTTTAATGAACTGCCAGTAACACTCCGTGTTTCCCTTCAGGGGAGTATTGATAGAAGAGAAAAAAAAAAGCTTGAGTTTCTAATACATGATGATTCAATCTTCCTTATCACTCAGTGCTGTCAGTGGCAAACTGACTCAACAGTATAAATAGAGAGGCACGTAGTGTGGGACAGAGCGGAGCAGGGATGAGAGATAGGAAGGGAATGAGGGAGGGCTCTTCGTGATGTGAGGGTGTGAGACCACACAATGGAGCAAAAAATAAATAAATGAAAAACTGGTCCGAGGAAAACAAACAAAATAACCAGCAGAGATGAATCTGAGAGTATCTTTTTTCCTCTCTCTGTCACGTTGAATTCCTATTCTTGGAAGGGTTATTACTCACAGCCATATATTAATAAAGACCAGAGTCAATGGGAAAGGGCACAGGCTGCGTGGCCTCAGAGCCTCATCACGTCAGGATTTTATTACTCAAAAAGGCAGAAGTTTATCGCTGTAAACTGGTCAACTAAGATATCAAACAAGATGCTTTTGGAACACAGAAAAGGAAGCGAAAGAATTCACTTCTTACTTCTCCTTCACTTCATGGTGAGTTCTGCTGAGATGTCTACTTGCATGCTATCCTGGGGCCGGCTACCGAAAAAACGAGAGCATGTGTTACGCAGGCCCTCCCGTGAGCACAATAAGTTGATAATTCACAACCACAGAGAGGCATTTACACACACACTGCGCATAACATACGAACCATGCTCTTAAGTCTCACTCATGGCCTCTTTTAGTTTCAGTGTTCTCCTAAACTGAGATGTTTTACTGAGCTGCATCCCACCCCGTGCGCGTTGACTGTTTCTGGTCCTATTTGGCATGCCCATGCCTGATCCAATCACCACCCGCTTGCTCCCACCTTTTTTCTCCTCCCAGCGGAATTGGTATGGCAACATTGGCACAGGCACACTCCTACTCCTCTCTGATCTTAGTCATAGGCCTCACTCATGAGGCACCAACTGAAACCCTCCAACTGTTGATGTGTTTGGTCACTTCCGTGTGTTTTCTCTCTGCGCCTTTATCACTCACGCACACATTTACTGTTGCAAATGTAAATAGAGCCTTGGTCTTGCTCTCAAGTGAGAATGAAGAGGAAATGGGATGCAGCTGAGGGCTACAATCTCTCTCTGACGGGTTTTTAAGGTAAGTTGGGTTGAAGTGCGTCAGCCACCGTGAGCAAATGTCAGCCTGTACTGCTGCTGCAAGCTATTGTCTTCTTTTTTTTTTCGGACAGAAATTGTGTTTACTTTGGGTCGCTAAGTTACCTGTTGATTCTTATTGTGTTGACTAACTACGTAGGGTAGGACAGGGAACTTATCACAGGCACACTTGCTGTGCCTCTGAACAGCAGCACTGTTTATATGGGACACCTTTTGTGCGTGCAGTCATTATCCATCCAAAGTCCTCATGCATTTGAAGTCCTGTCGCCCCGGTTTAGGTTATGTCTATCTGCTTTATGAAACAAATGAAAAGATTTAAGAAAAGTATCTGACTTGGTTGGTTATGTGTCTCCGTACCATAGCATTCACATTTACAGGGGACTGTCCTTCTGTTTTTACTTTCATATAAGGCCTGTTTGCCTAGATTGCTTCTTTATTAGCAGGTTTTTTTTTTAGATACAAGTACATTTTCCTATTAATATTTTACTGATGGCTTTTAAGGCAACGAGCCCTTAGTGAGGGAACATGAATAATCACGGTGCCAGATGACAGTTCCAGTGTGCAAATAGGCGTCGGCTGTAGATTCTGTTGACCTTTTGCTAAGTATTTTAGTAAAAGTTCTTTCATGGCCTACCAAATAATTGCTCATCATTACATGCACAACCGTTTATTCACTCCAGTACTGAGGAGCTTTTTGGTCTTATTCTCTCAGGTCTCACCAATGCACCGAATGCACTGTTTTGTAACAAAAAAAAATCGAAATACAACCAATAAAAAGGAATTATAGACACAACCTACTGTACCCTAATTGACAGTTTCTGCCCATTTAGCATGTTTCAGTGTAAGCGGTGACAGAGACAAAGCGGGGAGGACTTTTGGCCCTTTTTGGCGCTCCACAGCCTCAGCTTATTCCAAAAGACATGGCTAACAGTTTGTTCAAGGGGACAAATAGGTCAAAGAGTCTCTCATTATCCCTCAACAGACAGGAAGCATTTCTTCTCCTGCTTTTTTTTTCTTTCTTTTTCTACTGTGTGTGATAGAGTTGTACCGTTCCAACTCACCAACCAGCCGTCTCTGTTGACCTAGTTCTGCCCTGGACACTGGGCCCTTTCGTGGGGACAGGCCTCACCAACTGTCTTCTTTTGAGCCCATGAGCACTCTACCCGGGACATACAGTAAACATAGACACAAAGAGGAAGAGAAAAAGCAGAGCTCATTCCCATCCATAACCTCTCTGGCATTTTATCCATCAGGTTAATTGAGTGCACCTCATTGATCTTGGATGTGTCCTCAGCTGACAAGGATACCATTGACAGTGTGACAGTTTGCATCCTGGCAGAACATTTTCATTTTGAATGGCAAAAGGTGAAAAGTGTGGTTAGACCTTTAAGACCTATGTGCATCGTTTGATTTTTTCTTTTTTTGAGAAAGCAAAGGGTTCATGTGGATTAGATTTTCAAACCTGAACGTAAAATATTGTATTTTGAACACCATTAGTAGTGTTTTCGTTTCACAAATAATCAGACAACTCTCGAATCTTAAGATGTCAGCTGTCTGTAAAGCTACTGCGAATACTGATCTGTGTCATAGGCGCGATTGTGCAGGCTCTCCACACAAACAAAATCACAAACAGACGCTGGTGAGCTTTTCGTTTTGAGTCATATAGATCCCTCCCACAGAGTGTGACCTTTCAGTTGCTCCTCGTATTATGAATATCTTAATTTGGTTAAACAAAATGTGTGAGGTGTTTATCTGTCCTGCTTTAACGCCACTGAAAGCGCTTTGGTGCGCACGGACACTTTTCCTCCTACAAATGGTTCCAATAAAAGAGCTTTTAGAAAACAATATTTTTCTGTAAAAACCGGTGCGCAGAGGGGGTCAGTTCAAACGAGTTGCAACAGTCTAAGGTGCTTTTCTAACATTCTTTCTTTCTACACCACTTTTTTTTTGACGAGTGATGCAGCAGGTGTCTCCTGCATCAAATTCATATTTTAAAAGATACGATCTGATTTTGGATGAAAACACATGCGGAGTTGTCACATATTGTTCATGAGTGAGACCCACCTACATGTTTTCATTGTACTGGTGTCCGACGGACGCTTTAAAATGTCTTTTGCGCGCACGATTCTCGACTAATCAGCGATCCGCAGTCTTTGAGCAATTATGCAGAAAAAGAGACAAAGAAACTCTAATGATTAACACGAGAGTTTTTTCTTCACAGATGACCTTTAAGGGGAACCACAGCCCATCTGATAACTGTGCCTGAACACTGTTTCTTCTTTACATTTTGATTCTGCACCAGCCCACACACCGGGCAAATATTCAAATTCTGCTGCATAACTGCGAGCGCGACGCGCCCAAACACACAAGCGCACGCGATTGCTCGTATTTAACTCTGTCATTTAACTCTCATTTAACTCTTCGGTCATAAAACAATGTTTGTAAAATTCAGCTGACACCATTCTGTTGCCTATATGTAGGCTACAACATTTTTCTGTGATCTAGGCATCAGCATTACACTAAAATTCAACTTTCAACCGAATCCATAATTAGTAGCACTATTATATCAAACTATCAAATACAACGTTAAGAACTCTTCTCGTCACGGTTAGAAATGTGCTTGTTTGTTTTTTTGTTTTGTTTTTTTTATTTCATGAGTTGCCTATGTGGGAGTGGGCTGTTTTAAAAAGCAGATACCCCAGCTCTTCTCAAAAAAATACATCTATTGACATGGATTTATCAGGGATGGACAATTACAAAACAATTCTGGCTTTACATCCATTAAGCTTTGGCATTTGAATTTCCAAGTGCTAATTCCTCACAGATTTCACACGAAACACTGAAAATGTGATCTGTTTCTCTGAGCACAGTATTTGAAGTCCTAGTAGAACTGGTTCAAATTCACACTTTACATGTTCATTTAGGGTGGGTATAGTTTGTATATGGCAGCCATTGCTTCATGAGAGTTGTTTTCCTCAGCGGAGAACAAAAATCTTTTTTGACTGACAAGTTCTCTGATGGCGGATCAGCGTGAGGCTCACATGTGGACGCCGCACCCCCTTTCACATTTGGATACGACACCTTGAAAAGGTGTAGGCACGGCTTGGGGACTGGAGTGTAAATGTCATATAGCCTACTTTCTGCAACAAACAGCATTACTGTTCCCTAAAATAAAAAAACACCGTCACCAGGCTGTTACACAGTGAAAAATTAGGACTTTACAAAGCTCGTGCAGATCTTTTTACGCAAAAGGGAACGTGCTTGTACGCCAAGTTAATTTAATAATTTCTACAACCTGTGGCAACGTGTGTTTGTTATGGAGCTGGTTTTTGCTGATTAACTAGAGCAGGCCTCCAGTTTTGCTCTGCTGCTGTTACCCAGCTGTACTTTCACTTTGCAGGGACACTTTTGGAAAAGCTCAAATAGGCCCGTAGTTTCAGGCCCACTGCTTTAAAAAACAAAAGTGTGATAAAGCTTCCACACCCTTCAGAAAAGTGTTTTCACGATCGCGTCTTTTTTGTTTTCATTCCGTCTGCAGCCTTTGAAATGTACTTCCTCCACACTGACACATGCAGCAATTTCTCCGGTCCACGGCGTTAGGCATGCTGTCACCGCCTGTCCTCACAGCCTGCTGCCAGGTCCAAATATGTCGGAGCAGAGGGCAGGACGGCGTTTGATTTTAGCGTAAAAAAATATCCGAAGTGTTCATCGAGAAGGTGAGGGGGGGGGCGGAGGGCGCCGTGTTGGGTGAATGCACAGACACCAACAACTTCCTGACGCAACGCCACTGTAACAGCGTCGGGGAAACAGGGCTCACCTTTTATCCGATGAACCAACATGATCCTATTTCTGCATAGTAAGCCGTCTCAGATGTCCCTCCCCTCGGTTCCAAGAACGGTGACGGTGTCGTTGCATCAAAGAGTTGTCCGCTTATGCTTATGCGCTTTTGCAGTCACATAGCCGACTTGTTGCATTATGTGCTCTTATGGGTCCTCGGTTCAGGAGACAGGAAGTCACTTCACCTGGAGCATTAAGTGTCCAAATTGTCCCTGTTGGTCTTTGCTCGATAAAAAAAACTCTTCGCCAAAGGAAGAGATAACTTTTTATATAGCTGTTTATCATATTTGAAAGGGGGGTAAACTGACTGAAGTAGTGGATCGATGGGATTCTAAAAGGGAAAACTCTTATTCTGCCTATTCTTTATGTCGTAAAGATGGTTTAATGTAATTCTAAGGATTGTCTTTCTGCCGTATAGCGAACTAATATATCTGCTCCGACTCTCTGCTGGTGGTAGCCAGTTACTCAGCATTTCCTTTACCGCCCTGCACTCACCGGGAACCGGGAGAGTTTGAGGGCGAGAACTGCACACGCGTTCTCCTTTTCCAAGAAGCGACCAAGTGCGTTAGCGAAGGGCTGCGGGTGGTAATGGGAGCCCAAACTGGACCAAACGGCTGTTTTGAAATGGGTCTGTGCGGAAATCCGCGCTCCTGAGCTGAGCTGCCCTATGCAAATGCGCTGTGCCTGTGCGCGCTCCGACCTGTAGTAGCCTGATCACGGGTACAGCCCGTCGGACCTGTATGGGCGCTGTGCGCCGCGCAGCCTGTCTGTTTCCCTCTGAAGGGATGCTGGTCGTCCCGGACACGTGAGCTGAGCTGGTGAGACGACTTTGTCGCGGATTTGGATGAGGGGCTCTCTCTGTGTGTGTGCTTTAACGGCCAGGCGCGCGGCTGGAGCTCCCGTGCGCTCAGATGGGCTTTTTTTTTCTCTTCTTCTTCTTTTTCTTTTTTTCCTCCCTCGCTCGGTCGCTGTGTGTATCCACCGCTCCGCCTCCCCCACCCCCCCCCCCCTTTTCGCAACATTGACGCAACCAAAAATACTGGAACAAAAGAAACAACTTCCTTGAAGCTTTGCTGAAACTGCACTTAGTCGGAGAATGGAAGCTTGTTGTCAACTTGCCTGGATGGAAACGCCGAGGTGAGGGTGTCACCGGCGGCCGGCGGGAGGGATGCGGTCGATCACTCCGGAACGCACCCAGGCGACCGAGTAAGTGCCATTAAACAGTCACTGGAGTCATTTTAACTTTTGCCGTGTGACCTCGCGAGTAGTTTTTGCCGAACAGTGTCAGTCATCGTAAACACAAAAGTAGGTCTCCTCGATCCTCTGCGACACTTGGCTCAAAGTAAACTCCCTTTATGTTCTCCAATTGACCAGGCCGAAAAGAAGTTACAGGCCGAATCTGTTTATTGTGTGCAGGGGTGTTTTAAAAAATGACAAGTTTGTAGCCTTCTCGTGGTATTTGGGTGCCATTGACAACGGCGGGTTTTTTTTTTTTCTAAACTGTCAGTCTAGAGGACGGGGCTGTAGCTTTGTTCCATCTATCGACAGCCAGGTATCGGTTTAGGAGAAGTGATTGTGGAAACACGCCGTCTGATCAGATGTGTTCTGCATTCACGAGCCATCAACGCAGGGTGCCGGTTTCTCATCGTTATACACGGAGCAGCCTTGAGCGGTCGCCGGTTGCGAGAACAGGGTCCCGGGGATCAACAAACACGTTCACAACCGAACGCTGTGCGCTCTTTTTTTTTTTTTTTTTTTTGTCTGTGCTTGTGGTGCCACGGTTTTTAAGATGAAGTGTGCAACTTCACTCCGAGGTTCGAGGCGCACTTGGGACGGACGGCCACTCCGCTTTGTCACGTCGGTGTTTTTACTGCATGAACAAAGGACTGGATGGAGTAGTCGGCTCGGCACAGAGCGTCGGTGGAGAGCAGGCGGGCTGTTTACAATAATAACACGATTGCGGTGACGTCACGGCGAGTGACAGCGGCCGCGGCCAATGAGCGCGCGGCACGGCCTTCAGCAACACGCTATATTTGGAAAACGGTTACATCATCGAGGTGCAACAGCCGACTGTCGCGGGAGGGACTTCCGCAGGAATTCTCAATTTGTAGTCCAGAAACAGGACAATGAATAGACCACTTTTCACTTTGGAGGCTGAAATCTGATGTTTTACTCATTTCAAGAAGCTGTTTACTCCCTCGAGCGGTTGGCTTTGCTTTGGATACTGATAGTGACTGAGTCATTACAATAGCAGCAGAGTATTATTCCCTTTAGTCTCATTAGAAAATGTAAATTGCCCTATTTGACACTTTTAATGTTAAACATGCATTCTTGGAGAGTCTGGTGTGTATTTGGAATGCATTCAGGCAGAATCTTTATTAAGAAAAAAACTAAGCAGCTCCAGTGATACCAGGCTAGTTTACACTTGTAAATAAATTACAGTTTTATTGCTATCAAATCCACAGATTTTTGACGGTTTATTTTATAAATGCAGTCCCGCTGCAGCGCCGTAGTTATCCAGTACTGTTTAGCAAGAATTGTAAGGTTGGTACACCTATCTGCACATCCAAAATGTACGTGGTGTCAATGTGCAGAGGAAAAAATTGTGAGATGCTAACAAATTATACCGTTTCACAATTAAATTTAATGTACAACAAACCTGTCATAAAACATATTTTTTTGGTGTTGTACGGTACTTTTGTAAAACAGGCTCGAAGCTTCTTTTGTGGCATTTTGGTTTGCAGTGCCACCACTCATTCTCTCCTACCTCTGCAAGAGCACTACCGAACACGCAGACGTTTCTGAAAGTTTCATGTTATGGGAAACAATAACTAGTTGCAATTGGCAAAGAATTTTTTTTTCAAGTAACATCTTAGGATCCTTAAAAATAAACTGAGGTTATGTTCCATTTTCTGTGCATGTATAACGTTTTAACATAATGGACATCGTAGGTATGGTACAGTTTCGGAGCTCAAAGGCATGCACTTTTATTCAGAAACTGCGACCTTTCATGCTGTTGACCAGTGTAGGCATTACGCTGTCTGTTATGCGACTGCATTGAGTCATCCAATATCAACAAAAAGATGATGTCTCTTGTTCTCAGCCTTCAGCTCCTTCTGTGTTACTAAAGGAGCTGAAGCTTCAGTTGTGCACATTTGTTCAACCACATCAGAGTAAAACTTAAGCAGGCGTCTGCAGAGTTGCGACATTAGACAGACAGAGTGTATCAAAAAAGATTTTCAACAAGGCGCCTCTCCAGGTGGAAGGCCCACAGAGTTTTTTAGACGCAGAAACTCCCACAGTGCATTACTGTTTTCCTAATCATATGTCGTTTTTTACAATGAAGTCGTTTATTTTTAATTTGTTGTTCGCCTCAGACAGTTTGGAGATGGGCGCAGTGACAAAATGAATGCAGATCGAAGTATGAGCTCCGAGTTTAGAGCTCCACCGTTGGCATGTTTTTAATGAGGGCCGGAGCTTCGGAAAAGGATGAAGGGCATTGTACATTTTTTGTACGTGTTGCATGTGCTTTCATTATGACAGTCCTGTTTTTTTGTCATTTTGTCAACTTGAACATTAAGAATGGAATGTGTGTTAACTGCGGCTTTGTCTAAAAACCGTGATGCGTTTCCCTTATCTTGTGGACTATTCAAAGTGCCTCTCATCTTACAACTTTTCAGCCTGTACTGTGGCTTTTTTGCATGTGCTTTCATTATGACAGTCCTGTTTTTTTGTCATTTTGTCAACTTGAACATTAAGAATGGAACATGTGTTAACTGCGGCTTTGTCTAAAAACCGTGATGCGTTTCCCTTATCTTGTGGACTATTCAAAGTGCCTCTCATCTTACAACTTTTCAGGCTGTACTGTGGCTTTTCACACAGTCCTATGCAGAGCCATGAAGAGGGTTCCGTGTCTAAACCCATGGGCTCTTCAACATGTGGTCTACGAAAGCCAGGGACTGAACTATCAACCATCCGACAGGCAGACTTAGAGCGCTTTTACGGTATTAATCTCCTGTTGAATTATCTCTGGCTGCCACATGCAGGCAAGCATGAGATTTTCAAGATGCTGAAGTTTGTAGTTTTCAGCTCTTAAGTGTTGAATTGAATTGCGTGGTTGTTGGAATTTGTTGGAAATACGGTCACATGGCTTTGCCTACACACAGCTAAGCTCCAGTTAAGTGATGGAAAAAGAAACTGAAAGCACGGCAGAACCCGCAAAGAAACAAAGTGTCAATCAGAAGTCTTCTCCGGGCAGTAAGGTGGCGTGCTTCTGCTACATGTTACCGGTTACATTTTAAACACCATCAGCTTCGGTGTACACGCATTTCCAAAGGTTCCCCTGGGGCCCGGGGACCTCTCCGTGGGAAGTTTGCATGTTTTCCCGATGTATGGGTGAGTTCCACTCGGGTACTCAGAAGTCGTCCCGCAGTCCAAAAACCTGCATGTTGGGTTAATTGAGGACTCTGACTTGCCTCTGTGTGCCCTTGTGTTGAACTGACGATTTTTCCAGGGTGTACCCCAACCCGTCCAATGACAGCTGTGATAGGCTCCAACCCCCGCCCCCCTTCTAGGACTATGTGGTATAGGAAATGCATGGGTGGATGTAAGATTATTAGCGAAAATTCCTGAGACAACAATTCGGTCCTTAAATGTCTTAGTTTTCATCAGATTGCATGCGTACATGTATTGTTTTTATATCTGGTTTTAGTTGTGACATCTGGTGTATCTGCTATTTTCCGTAACAGTACTGTCACCCTCAAAACTTATCATCGTTCGTCGACTCCAGGAAAGAAAAAGTACAGTCGCCGGCCTTCAAATACTTTGTTTTTTCAAGGTAACGCTGGTGGCCTGGGATTAGATGTTGTTTGTGTTTAGCCCGAGTAATCCCTCTTAGCAGTCTGCCTCAATAAAGAAAAAATGAGGGGTGTGGACAACTCACTCAAGATAAGAAAAAATACTACTAGACCAGGAAGCAACATGAATCATGTTTTGTTAGGGGATTTAAACCTATCTCAAAAGATCTTTCTTTGGAACGGAAAACTGGCCTCATTATTTTACTCACCAGCAAGGGCTCCGGCAGCCTCACCGTGGATGCAAAAAATGCATGCCACTCAGGTTATTAGTCAGGTCTTTCATGCGTCACACCAAGCATCCTTGGGCCTTTTGGCACAGGATTCCATACTGGTGCAGTCAGAGTTAAATTTCTTAGAGGGTTAAAAAGATAAATATATTTCCCACGCTTTAACAAAAGAAAATTTAGGTCATGGCTCTGCCTTTTTTGAAGCCCATGCAGCTGTTTTTCTGTCGACTGTGGACATTTAGCTCATTCCTCTATACAGTCTTGCCTTTCTTTCCTATAACTGAACGCTTTTCCTCTCCTCTGCCTTTGTAACTAGTGGTTCTTGTGGAGTTCTTCAACTTTAATTGTCCCTTGTAAGTTATGTAGCCTCAGCCTACTCCATGAATTATGCCCACTTAATTTGATTTCTATGTGTGAGAATGTGTGTAAGATTATGGAGAGACGAAGTAAAAAAGGGCTTCTTGTACTGTAACATCTGAACTTTCTGGCCCGGCATGTGATAGTGTTTAGCAGGACTCTGGCAATAAAAGCCTTTTTTTTCCCACTTTCACTTTAAGCTAAACAATTTATGTCATGGGATTGTTTTTTTGTGTCACTTTTAAGGCAAAGTTTGTCAGAACGCAAAGTAAGTAGCAAAACTTTTAAATGATTTCACACACTGAATGACATGTAAAGATATGTAGGACCTTTTTTTCTTTCCTTTTTTTTTGCCGTGCCCGAGGGGTTAATGTGACCATTTCGCAGGCTTTGTGCTAAAAAGAGGTCATAGGTCGCTGTTGTGTTTTCAGGATGACCTGCTAGTGACTATTAGTCATTGATAAATGCGATGTCCCACAAGTGTGCGGGCCAGACCCTTCCAAAAGGGAGGGGTTGTCACTACACGCCCCACACTAACCTCCCAGCCTACCCCACCTCAAACAGTGCATAGACACATACAAACACACACGCTCTGCCCTGCTGACAGGAGCACAAGGGGGCAGCTGCTACAGATGTCTTAGGGGGGGAGGGGAGCTGAGGAGACATCAATGGAGAGTCTCTGTAGGATGGAGTACTCTGTGGCGTTTATTGTGTTCTCTAGAGACCGAGACGGGGGAATAGGCCACGTTAATATAGTTAGCTTATAGTCTTTTAGCGATTTTATTTGGTTTATTTACTTCATTTGGCCAGAAGAGCCTGAGAGAGAGTGATGGGATAGAAGATCTTAGGTCTGGTTGGTTATTCAGAAAAAAAGGAAAGATGACTTAAGGAGTTAGTGCGGAAAAGAAAAAACTGAAGTGTAGAGATAGTGCTGTCAGACTTCCTGTTCCCATATTTATATACATGAATAACGGTTTGAATGAAATATCCTAACACCATTATGAAAACTGCATGTGCAAGGAATGGTGGGTGATAATGATCTCCTATCTTTCCTTACGGACAGCCCGATGTTTCAAACGCTGAAGGAGACCATAACGTGGCTCTTTTCTTTGTGCATTCAGAGTATTTGAACAGCTCCTATTGCAGCTGATGCTTCGATACGTCCAGGTCAGTTCGTTCACTTAGGAAAAAGACTACTCATACAGATTCCTCTTATTCTCAAAATATTCCTAAAAGTTGCATTTGAAAGATGATTTCAAATATTAATAAAATCAAAGGAGAGCGAGACAAAGCAACACTTTCTACTTTGATCAACTGTGCAGTTTAGAAAGTTTTTTTTATTTGGTGTGTAGTCTGGAGGTCTTCAAATAACAGACTGGTATTTACAAAAAGATAAGTAAGTATTTTCTCTGCTTTATTTATGAATAGTTGGAGGCTATAACTAGGTCTCACTTCGGTTGGTGTGTCTGAAAGTTGAACCTGAAGAGGAAGAAAAGAGATGGAAAACATGTGAGGTCACCCGCTGATGTGGTAAATTGGCTTTCGGTGGCATACAGGTCGATCCTTCTTCAAATTGACCCGTCAGTCTTTTTGATCCTTTTCTGTTTTTTCAGAGGGTCTTTTATGATATTTCTGTGTCAAGTAATGAAGGAGAATTTTGTCTTGGCGGTATTTCTCTGCTGTTTGATGTCATGCCGGACCGTGACCGGCGATGGCGTGAAAAGGCCGCCTTTTCAGTCAAACAGGAGAAGAGAGAGCCAAGTGTAAAACTCTCAGAATGGAAGGTAGCTGAGTTTAACAGCCAACCATGCATGCAAGTCATCTAACATGAAATCAAATTACACTGAACTAAAACTACCCCAGCATGGCAACTTTGCAGCCGGGTTAGGCCGCTGTGGCCAAACAGCATGATACATGACACTGTGGCTCTTGTTCAGCTCCTCTACCAGAAGACAAGGGAGAGCCCTACTCTGCCTCAACCCACCTAATGAAGAGATGCATTATGATGTGATTTCATTTAGGCCTGCAAAAAAAAAAAAAAAGAGAGAGAAAGAGAGAGAAAACGCTGCTGTGGATAACCGAGCCATCTGAGTAGCATGGTTCATTTGTGTAGTAACATGTGACTTGTGTTTTCGTGAGTCATAAGGATCTCCTGCTTAATGGAACACAGTGTGTGCTCATGTGACGGTGACACAATGCAGGATGAACTGTATAGTATTCACTACAGCCTAGCTTAGCTGCTGTTTTTGGTGCTGCTACCACAGACCCACAAGTGTCTGGCTCATTTTTGTTGTAGCGAAACATAAGAAAATTTACTTTTTTATTCATGTTTTTTTTGGGGGGGCGGGGGTATTTAGGGATAAAGGTTGCTTTAAAATTGACTTCTTAGTATACTTGGTTGCAGAGCTGGAAGGATTGCATAAGAGCATTGTGGACATGAATGTGCACACTATGCTGAGCGATGAGTACTGCATCATGATCTTCCTATGGTCACAGTGGTGTTTTTGCTGGCTCATCCCTGCCTCTCCACATGCCTGTTTAACAAACTCCTCCTTACTGGCTTCCTGTCCAAACCAGTTTATCTGTAAACAAGTGTGTTTTTTTCCTCTCCACCCTATTGTCCACACTACACCAGAACTCATATACAATGGGCGCCCTCTCTCTCCCAGTCTGCTTTTGTACTCCGAAAGTAGAGAGCATAATGTTTCTTCACCAACATGCAGCAGTGCAAATAAATTGTATGCTTATTTAAAAGTTCTTACGGGAGATAATGCTTAAAAATGTTGCTAAATTACCGTAAGGGGAAAAATAGAATTTTTGTAAAAGACGTGTTGAAAGGAACACACATGACACATAACTGACCTAAAAGTGAGGTCAGTTCATTTTCAAGTGCTCCCTGTTGGAGCCAACTGTACAGCACGTAGATGATATGTATCGTTACTATGTGTGCATTGGGATAAAACCACTGTTTATCTTCCCCTCGGTACACTGTGCCACCATGGATATGATGACAACAGGTTTAACCTGTGTGTGTTCTATGGCTGCTGCATGTACTGTGGTGCACGTGTGTACATGTGCTGCATGCACTGTGGTGTTGTCAACCTGCCCTTAAGCTGAGACAAATTAGCGGTGACACAATTTACTTATGGTATGGGCTCAATTAATCTCCACGCCAATCATTTTGAAAGGTATCAAAAGCAAATCAATGAAAAGTTTTTAAAAATGATGCAACTGAGAGGGGGGCCTAATTAAAACAAGAGGCAGTAATATGATGTCATCGCATTTAAAGATAGGAAAGCAATATCCTCATTTAAACTTTGGAAAATAGGCTGTCATCAGAACACTTTTTGAAACTTTTTATTTGCATCTCCTAGAATTTAATAAAAAACAAATATTGTATGTCATCTCATGTATCTGGCTAATGTATCTGTTTATTGTGTACCATGGTGCTGACTACTGGAAAAAAAAGCTAAATATAAATGTCCATGCCTGAGTGCCTGTGTGTGAGGAAAAACAGTGTTTACATCAATGATGTAAACAAACATATTCAGAGGTATTTAGTGCTCTTCCTCATCAATAACATGTTGTACTTTACTAATACCCAAACTGTTGTAATCATGTGCAGCCTCAGTTAAGGCTGCACATTCTTAAAATAACTCTTTTTAACCTGCAAAATAGAGATGAGGTGCTGATAATCAGGGAGTAAAAATGCAGTGGCAGACAGATGAGTAATTTGTGTCATCTTGGTGAAGCATAGCTACTACCGTAACCCTGAGGTTAAAAGTAACTCATTGCAGTGCTGGTGTCCATCAACTCACAAGCATATATTCTGCTTACAGACACAAGAAGCTTTCAATGTTTTATCCCCGTTGTGTGCCTGCACAATTTAGATGAAAGTTCTTGATATGGCATAAGGTTGAGGGATTGAAAATAATGCCTATGTAACTAAATATATGCACTGGATTTCACGGGTAACTTGGCTGTTGTGACCTAAGCAGCCATAAGTATTGATTTGAGCACCTTTTGATTTCTCTTATTCTTGTGCCGTGAGAGAAGCTATTAGTTGTTATAGTGGTTATGAAAGCTGCATTGTTTTAGTAGCGCCATATATATAGTCCCCACTGTGAATGGCGGCATTCAGTTGACATAAAAATCCTGGTCCGATTAAGTTTGAACGTAAAGGATTTCACGTCAGTTATTGCTGCAAAAGCCACTGCGGCACTTAGTGAGTTAAAATCTGCCCGTGTCTGTTTATCGCTGTGGTGGGCTGCGAGATCATTCGAGAGTGCATTTTCAGCGTCCAATCAGCTGCGCGGAATCCACCTCGCATTCAACCAATAGGGAGAATGAGAGGCTCTATCGAATTTGAATGAGGAGTGTATCTTTCGGCGCCATTTTCGAGTGAGCAGCGATTGCCTCAACAGCTGCGGGGAGGATGCTGCGAATGTAGAAAGCTGTGGCGGAGACGGAGAAGAAACCAAGCCGTTAAAATCAAACTGCGCTTTTAGAGGCAGAATCGCCTCATTTCCGCGGGGACGCAGGTAATTGCAGCCGCATACTTGCGAATACATTTTATCTGGACAGTTTCGGCGGAATTAAGGAGAGAAATGCGTGGTAAAACGGGGGGGAGCGACTGTGGCGGGGAGACGTTAGCCGTTTGGCCAGCTTTGCCAGCCTGTACTACTCATAGCGGTTAGCTTGCTAGCTTAGCGTGCTAGCCCGTAGAGAGGGATTTCTGACTTTGCTGCGCTGTAACGGTAGAGACAGAGGGAAAAAAATTCGCTCACACAGCGGGCTGTTTTATTCAGGAGACGATGAGGACTTATTTGAGGAAAACGCCGACAGGGTGGAAAATGTCATCGCATGAAGGAGGAATATAACTTTGATGTTATTTATCAAAGTTGAAACAAAATTGACAAATTATTCCGTATGGGAAACCCGGTTTTGAGCGGGAGGTGCCAAAGCAGCCAGGTTCGAACAGCGGAGAGTCGGCAGTGTCAACAAATGCACACGGCACATACACTGGCTTGGGAGGGAAAAAATCAAAATGAGAGACCAGAGCAGACACGGTGCCTTTGGTGGTAACTTAATTTTACCAAGCTTGTTAGCAAAGGCAGACATTTTGTCCGAGCTGGCAAATTGCAGATGTGTGGTTGCAAGCGCTTTTTAATTTTTTTTTTATTTTTAATTTTTTATTGCGAGAAACAAAACCCCTGGTAAGTTTATCGTTTTATTGTAATTTGACGTTAAATTCAGTGACGCTTGGAATGACGATAATGGTTTAGCCCGTTTGCGTCCATCTGTTGTAAAGTGTTTTTTAACGTTACTTGTGACAGCTCGCTCATTAACATATCTCCGCTGACTGGTGGGAAACGCAGGACTTGAGCACCGTTTCGTACTTTTCTGTGTTAATCTGCAAAGATGACAATACCTCAGATGGACGTTAGTTGATCTGTGTGGCTCTCTGCCAAGTGACAACAATCACAGGGCGCAACTTCTGATGGTTCAACTTTGATAGCTGTTTCAAACATTAGATGACCGGTTGTCATAAGCGCAAACGATGCCATAATAATGCTGCGTTACCGCTGGTTAAAAAAATATGAGAATAGAATAGGGAGGTGTTCCTTTTTTATTTGCTAGACGTAGTTTGATGAAGACTTTCACTCGGTACTTTCCGTCTCCTTCAGCCTTTTTTCTCTCCCCTTTTCCCCCGCTTTTGCACACTAGCATCGCCGCACTTCAACATGTCCCGAACCTTGATCAAATTTGGTTTAGTGGAAAGAGGGGGAGAAAAAAAACTCGAGGTCTTGTTGCTGTAGTGAAGAGTGAAAGAATAAACGCAATAATTAATTTCTATCTTGGCTGTTTGTGAGGCTTTTTATGCGTATGTTTAGCCGTTTTGAAAAAGCACGATCAAGACTCCTTGACAAATACAGTGTATGAGAGGACAAGAGGCTCCATATAATTGTGCGTAAAAACCCGCCCCTTCTACTTCCTTGTAAGTAGAGATCGGTTTTAATGTGTTACATAATGTGAGGCCTTCCTATCTTCTGGTGTTGCAATTACTCAAACAAATAAATATCCACATATTCAAATATCCTCGTAGACATTGATGTTTTTTTATGTTTTTATTTCAAATCGCTATTTTGGAGCAGACTGGCACATTTAGAGCACTTCTGTACACTTTCTTGCTCTGTCTTTTTCTCTCCCTCTTTTTCCTCCTAAGACACATCAGATTTGACAGTGTGCTTACTAATAGTATTTTTTGCGGGTTTTTATTTTCTCATGCATTCTGCAGCAGTAAGGTAACAAGCTGTGCCTCAATTTCAGTCACACATGGTGTATTTGGATGAGAATTTAACTAAAATAGCATTGCCTTGTTATCTGGAATTGTACTGTGATATTTGCTGCACAAATGGGGCATATTATTCATTGTGAAACTGCTTTGCTCATCTAGAAAGATTTTTGTTTATATTTGTGGTCATTTGGTTGAGAGAAAGAGAGAAATTAGCTGATCTGATATGATGGAAAGACCTTTCATGGACACGTAACAAAGTTACTTGGGTTGGAAACTACTGTACTGTGCGTATAATTTGCCATCGGGGCCAACCTTGTGTGACATGCCATGTAAATTATTATTTGGAAAGGGATGTTATTTAATGAAGAATATTTTAAGGAATTTTTCAAGTGAAAAACTGAGTGACTTAGTCATAGTTATGGTTGGTTATTTTGTCTATTCAGCCCCCTAGTTCTTCGGTTAAAGATGCCTGGTGCTTGACTATTTAGTTTTTTATTTTTAAAGGTGTCATCCTTAAGTCTTACACTGTCTGAGCATTTTACTGAAATGTCGTAATGTGTATGTTTTTTATTTATTTATTTTTTAGATTAATAGATCAAATATTTTTTAAATAAATGTAATGTCCAGAAGCCTGCAGAATGCAGACTCATAATTACTGTTACCATTCATAGTTGTTAGCAGTGTTTTCTCTATAATACTTGTGACTAGTTTAGGTTGGCATTGCAGTGTGTCCAAACAGGTGTGGTGTGTGTGAAATCCGTGTACATCTTTGAGAATGACACTTTTAGACTTGTATAATTATTTTTTTGCTTTTTTTTCCTGTAGTGCTAACAGTTAATCTGATTTAAATGCTACAGGTTTATGTCTCCCCACTCTTTCAATTCTTTGGTATTTGCCTTTTCACTCTGTAAAGCACTGTTGTGCTGTTTCAGTCTGTTAGCATGACATAGTGTGACTCATCATTCTGTCTTCTCAGACCCCTCTGGCAAAATGGGCTCCCACTCCCATTTCCTGGTGAAATTGTGCCTCTCTTCTTGTACTTGCTCGCATGTGTTGTAGCCAGACTGCAGAGACCCCCCCCTCTCCACCCCTCTCCTTTCTGCACCACTCAGCACAAACTTTATAGTACTCAAATTTGCTGCGATATGAACAGGTTTTCACGGGTCTTGTTGGTTATTTTCCAGGTGTTGGCCTTGGTTTCAGCTCTGCATCTCAGAAATGTACAACAGAAGCTGTCAAATGGTCAGTCAGTGTCCCCAAACACACAATTCAAGTTTTGCTATCACTTGAATAGTGATCAGTCTAGATAAGACTCTAGTTAAGATGGCATTTGAAAAGAAAACTTCATTTTAACTTGATTTTAGATGCTGCAAATTAGGGTGTATGCTTCTTGCAAGTATATGCTTCGCACCGGCTTTTATTATTCTTTTACACTTCACAAAGAATCACACCTGTGTTACAAGGGTGAAATTATTTCATAAAGGGGTGTAATTTTAAAATCACAACTGTAGTAACACACTTATGTATCACCATATTTTCTGTAAACCAATTTAATTGAAATTTATGCAGTTTTTAGTTTTTTATACACAAAGTTCAGGCCATCTGTTCTAGGTGTTAATGATGTGTATTTGGCCTGGTCAGTTTGCCTATTTTTTTTAGTAATTGTATAGTAATAATTAACGTACCTTTAAGATTCAAGCTCTGTGTGCCGCTGCTTGTGTTGTCTGCTGTTACTAGAACTGAATTTTTTTATTTTTTTATTTAATTAGTTAGTTTTTGCCATATAGGTACTTATGGACTTTGGGAATGTGTTTAAAAAGACACTAGCAATTGCAGTGATGGTTACTTATCTGTTTGATAATGAATTTTTCTACAGTAATATGATAACCTTCAACAGCACTGGCTGTCAGGTCGTGGCATGGTAAGAGCATGTCTTTTTGCTGGACACACATAGGATTTTTTCTTTTACCATGAGCCTTTTTGTCAGTTTCGGGTGCCAGGTTAGCCAGAAATGTTCAATTATGTAATGGATCAGAACGATTTATTACAATCCAGAAAATGCTCGTTTTAGTTTCATATGATTTTTTTCTTCTAAATATTTTTTTTAAACTCTTGTATGTCATTACGTGTGGTGTAAATGGGGGCTGTATATTTTGCACACTGTGCTTTAAAGTGTGTCTGCTTTAGACGTTGAAACTAATTTGGTTAATTTCCAAAAGTGATATGAGCATGTGCAGTTTTAGAGTTGGTGTTAAAGCTGATGCTGTGCTTCTGGTGTGTATTTGTCACTTTGTAACCATAGCATTCTTAGTTGGGAGGTCAAGCATAGAAGGGAACATGGTGGAGCCAACAGAAAGCCAGAAGTGAATTTGTTAGCCTGAACACAAGAGTCATGATAAAATTTCCTTTTTTTTATTTTTTAATGTATTTTTTCTAATAGATAGTCAGGAAACTGTCACAGCAAAATATTAAGTGAGAGGAAAGCCTTCACAATGTTTTCAGCATTTAAAAAAAAAAAAAGAAGAGCTTAGTCCAGCCCGAAAACCAATATTTTTATTTATGTATTTTTAGTGAGTTAGAATAATGTTGGTGTCAGAATTTAAACTACACATTTGAGTCATGGGTCTTTTCTGTTGGTGCATTACAAGTGTATTAGTGTGTGTGTGTGTGTGTGTGTGTGTATCAACTTTTAAACTTTGCCTTGCTTCCTCTTTTTTTCTTTCTTTCTTTCTTTCTTTCTTTCTTTTTCTTTCTTTCTTTTTTTTTTCTTTGCATATGTGAGCATGCACATATACTCGTACTTATATCCCAGTTTCGGATTTGCTGATTTTTGTAATTGGAATAATTTGTGATCATGGCACAAAGTGGTGGACGTCATTTTAAAGGTCTAAATGGTTGCATAATAAATTGTAAAAAAAAAGTTTTGCTACCTTCCCCCACCCAAACTGCTGGTCATGTGTAAATCATGTCTCCTAGTTGTACTTTTGAAATTGCAACATTGTGTGCTGCGTTGTCTGCATCCTGTTTATTGCAGAGTTGTCCCTATATTAGAGTTGGAGGAAGCTGAACATGGTTTAAATGAAAGAGTAATTACTGGAGAGATAAGGAATTAATTTGTTAAAGACAACAAGACTCTTTTAAAATGCGCTCTTTGTGTAGAAGAAGCAGGGACGGAATTTATGTGTTTGGATTATATATTTCACAGCACTCCGGACACCACTGGGGTATTTAGGTGGCAAAGACTGTTGAAAATCCTGCTGTGTTCTCATAATGTGCTCCATACACTCACCAGAAGTGGTTAAAAATGACAACAGTCTCATTGATAAATCTTCAAAGATAAAGTCACTCCTTATTGCAAGACATTCTGTCGGTAGTTCAGTCAAACCGGCACGGCCCATCGAATTAATAGTTACCAGTTGCATCAACCTGGTTTCTGACACTGGCTATTACTATTCCCATTGTAGTATATATCTTTTTTTTTATAATTAAACTTGTGTTCCACTTCATGAAATAATTTTCAGTTTGAGGTATACCTTAAGTGATTTTGTCTTGTCTTGTATTTTATTTTTTTTTTACATCTGACTATAAAATGAAGTGGTATGTAACTGTTATCTGCAAAAAAAAAAAACTTGAAGGTCACTCGCATACCTTCAGCTGTTGTCCTGTGAAATGAAGTTGCGCACAAATGCCAGTTGTTCGTGTGACAAGGTATGGCTGCAGCCTCCAGGGAATCCCTTTCACCCCTCTGAGTCTTTGCCTTTACATGTTCCACTGGGTGTGCAAATGTAAAGTGCTTTTCTTGGATTAACCCCAAAGCATTAGAGCTCTAGTGTTTAGTTGTAAACAAAGCTGTTCACAATTGCTAGCATCTCTTGTCTACATCTCTGGGTACCATCCACACTTAGAGGGAAACATACAAAAAAAAAATCTTTAATTAATTAATTAGATGAATTTAGGTTGTACAGTGATGTTGAAATAATTCACAAGGATATACCGGCTCAATATATGTAATCTTAAATTCACCAGTTGGGACTAGTTTAACATATAAGTTTTTAGTGTGCTAACTTGTCTTTCCAAAAGAACCTTTACAATGACTTGGCTAGCCTAAAGCCTGGTGTTTATCTTGCTAACACTGTAAAAGGGATCGAGTTGTAAGTGTAAAATGATGAACTTTGTTTGCATACCAAAGCTAAAAGGAGAACAAGCTTTGTATGCATAATCCATTTCTTTACACCCTAAATAGTCTAAACAGTATTAATCAGAAATACTTAAATATACCTAAAACCATATTAAAGAATGGAATATGCTGATATTGATAGGTGGGATGTTCACTCTGATCTTTCCCTGTTTCGGAAGTCATTGCAAATCTCTCCTGTGTTTGTGCTCCTACAGGCAGCACGCGGTGTAAAACACACCAGAGGAGACCACTTGATCTGGGGAGGCGATGGGCTGTCATGTCCACGTCCCGCAGCCCGGCAGGGTGTAGGAGGTTACTTGACCTTTCAACCTTGGGGTCAGGTGACTCTTTGAGGTCATTGTATAGGGAGCAAGTGTCAGGAATGGGTTAAAAGGCTGAGCAGTGAAGGTGACATGTCTGGGCATGCTTCCTTAAAGCTGAGGGAGAAAAATAGGGAGAGGTTAGAGCCATTGATGTAAACAGTTTTCAACTAGACTTGTAAAGGAATGATGAGCTTAAAAAGGAAATGATGCAACTTACCTATATTGTTCTTCTGGAGTGTTTTTTTTTTTCTTCCCTTTTTTCTATCTGGGGTGGAGAAGGTAAACTGCATTTTTCATTCAGGTTTAAGTTTAACCCGCAATAAAAAATTTAACTTTAGATAAGCACATGATCTGGCACAAGTAGTTTTTTCTTCAGCAAAATAACAGTTATTCAATAAGAAATTAAAAAACTGAAATTAAAATGGAGCAAACATTTCTCTTTTGTTGAAAAGGATGAAGAGAAATTCTCTGAGTTACACAGTGTACTTTTTCACACCCCTTCTGACCCGCATGTCTTCAAATGTCTTGTGTAGTTAACAGTCTGAACATTGAATGTAAAGAGGAAAACAGCTCAGATCCACATGAGGAGAAAACAGCGGTGTGTGTGATTTTGATGTATTTATATATATTATTATAATATTTTAAAAATACTGCTGATGTTTAGCTTTGGTGTTTTCTGACCAGAAATATATTTATTTATTTATTTATTTATTTTTAGAGTGCCTTATGCTCATTACATGACTTGTAAATCCTTGATGTGAAGTTATAATTTTGCTACATAATGGCATGGTACAACTCTTTGGTACAGGGTGTGATTCAAACTGTAACTTTTTCCATGTATCTTTAAATTTTGTGGAGCTAATTTGTCACCGGGAAGGGGCAAAATCTAATCCAAACTTAAGTTTGATATTCATTTACTAAATTCATATTTATAGTTGGTCCATTTTGTTTAAGTAAAGCCACATGTTCATACAATATAAGCTTTTAGTAGATTTTTGCTGTACAGTTCTTTGAAATATTTTTTTCAAATATTCTGTTTAAATATTACAGGCTCCTGCTAGCGTGTAGCGTCAGGCTGAGCAGCACCGTTTGCCCTTTGTTCCCCTCAACAACTATCTCAGCTGCAGTTATTAAAGTCGATAATCAGGGAAGACATTTATTGTCCCTTAACAGGATTGTAACACATCCTTTAAATACATCTCTCTCTCTCACACACACACACACACTGTCAGCAGTGGTCTGAGACTTCCCTCAGTTCCCTGAGTGTTATCTGAAATTAGAAGCACAGTTGTGTAGTGATGCAGTGTCGACAGGCTCGGCTTATTTGTAACTTCCTCTTCATATTTGTATTTTAGCTTTACTGCCGATTGTGCCATTGACTACCAAATTAACCTTGGTGTGTAGTTGTTTCTGTTGACTGGAATGCAATTGACAGAGAGAGCCATTTTGTATTTGAACAAATACAGGACGGTGACCTAAGCAGTTTTAGTCAGACTAATTTAGAAATACAATTCTTTCATCTGTCCTCTGATCGTCAGACAGTAGAAGGGTGGTGCATTAGTACATCTGACCATCTGCGCTTCCTGTTTTTTAAATGACAAATTGTGTGAATAAAAGGGAATTAAGTGAATGAAAATGATTCCTTTAGAGACGATCCATCATTTGAACAGTGCCAGATTTTTAGGGGGTGGGGGGTTGGAGGAGAGGGAAAAGAAAGAAATACATGACTGCCAGTACCTCGATGGAAGGGAAGTATGTTGGGCATGTTATTAGATTCTGACTATCGGTCCATTTCAGACTAAGATCATAATTGCAGGTCCATTGAGACCTCTAGTGGCAACACAATTGCTACATTCAATCTCCATTGGGATTATTATCAGGAAGAAACCTGTTTAAGCAAATTTGCACACAAGCAAGTTAGTTTCCAGGAGAGACTGTTTTAGAATTTTAGAAACGCAGTTGATGTTAACCCAGGGATCCTAAAACATTTACAGCATAAGCAGTCATGCCCTGAGTAGATTTGGGTTATGTATGTACAGATTCCACTAGTTAGGCCCTGTCTTCTGTTTCCGTGTGTGTATGTTTTCAGTTGCTTCCCTTATTTCAGGTCGCTCTGAAAAGGTGACTTTGTTGGTGGAGACGCTGGGTCAAAATGTACAAAACAAAATGTCTTCTAACACCTCGGAGGCCTTGACTAAGTTCTAGGTTTCATTGTTCTTGCTTTTTTCTCCTCCTTTAAAGTTTCTACACAGTTGTCAGGCGGCGCTTTATTTACTGAGGCCAGTTAGTGAAAGAGAGGCTGCACTCTTCTGGAAGGCATCTGCCCATCATACAGAGAGGCAAGCCTCTTTAGTTACAGGTGCTTGGTAAAAACCCTGTCAGAATGCTCTTTTATGTAAAAAATAAAGACATTTGAGCTAATTCAGGGAATTGATACATGCACGTTGCTTTTGTTCTCCTTGCTAAACTAGCCTTTTACATTTTTTATTTTATTTTAAAACCAGTATATTCGATTAGTGGTTAAAAACTTTTCAAATTAGGATTTCTTGCACTGGTTAAGTCCACATTTTGTGAAACCTTTGCACAAGTTAATCGGTTTTAACTCGAATGCATCTCGTGTTCATTTCCACGCTCTGGATAAGGGATCTGCGGGCCCATTGCTGCTTCCAGCCAGCCATGTGTCTAATCTGCCTGGTTTCATACGAGGTCTTCCAAATGCTGAAGCACGTGATGACGATAATCTCCATCACCTTTGTGCATCCAGTATTTTGGCAACACTTTGGGAACGGCCCTTTCTTCACGGTATTAGCGTGCGTTTAGAATCGTCCATAAAGAATAAGCAGATGAGCATAGAATGTAACGCTCCGTCCACATACTTTTGACTTTGAGCTCTTGGCAAAGCATGAAACGCAGTAAACTTTTTTGTGTTCTTTGTGTTTCAGACGAAGAGCCTCGGTGCCCGCTAAGGACCTCAATCCGGTACAGGTGATGATCTGAATCACTGTGGGACGACAAAGAAAAGTCCAGGTGTAGTTTGGGTTTTGGAGGCGCACGGATGAGGAGAACTCAAAAGATGAGGCTGAGAAGGGCACGACTGGCACGTCTGGTGATGCTGTAGCAGCACGGAATGGTTTGTGGGTTACTCTGAGATGCAGGCCATGCTGTGCTGCCGCAAAAAAGCCAGAGAGTACGGCGGACCGGCTCCTGTCTCACCACTCGGTGCGCGCCATTTGCTTTTAGTTAATTATTAAGGGTCTGGGCGGGTGCTGCTCAGATGGTTGTAACTTTTAGGGACTCCTATCACTGGTGGCTGTACTGTAGCAGCACGTAAATATTGGAGTTAAGACTAGATGAAGTCTCCAGTATTAATCGTGCTGCTGAAGCAAAGCTGACCACTGCTCAGTATCCGGCTAAAGGGTGGGTGCGCTTTAGGTTCCTCCTAATAATCTGTCATACAATCTGATACACGGCTATGTTGCAATAATATTTTTTTGTTTTTTCTTTCTTTGCCTGGGGAAATAAAAGTTTAAAGTGCTTTTGTCTTTTTATCTTTTTGTTTCTTTCTTTTTTTCCAATCTTTTATCACATTACGGTGAACTCGCTGCCCTCTGAAAATGCTTGTCTTTCGTTCCTGGGACCCCCATAAGCCGGAGTACCGCCCCGCGCCCGGCCTCACCCCGCAGCCGGCCGGCAGCGCCTCCCGGCCCGCGTGGCCCCGCGGAAGCGCCCGGTCACCAGGACCCGAGACCCGGGACCAGATGTGCTTCCGAGTCAAAAGATTACAAACACGAGATTTAGTTCTGGAACGTAAATTGCATATTTCTTGTCAGAAAATATCCCCCCTTAAAAAAAAAAAAAAAAGGATTTTGAATAATAGTATTTTAGTATTATTGCAGAATCTTCCACGAGAAGCAAACTGCGGTTCTTCATCTATTAAAATGGCGTCCTGCAAGACTGACTTTAATTTCCCCCACAAGTAAATAGAATTCACATACCTCAGAAGAAGCGCTTTTAATTTTTTTTTCACACATCCAGGGATAAAACTTCGCTATCCGATGATAAACACCGGAGCTTAATGTGAAATGCTGGCCTACATCTGGATATTATGATACGATCTTACAAATGTCTTATTCATAGATTCGTTAAACCTTTTTGGAATATATATAACTAAATTGAGGGTCTTCTTCGATGCCGATACTATTTACATTAGATTGAAATATTTTACAGATTACGATCTAAGTGATTCGCTTCTGAACCGTCTTCAAACCGACACGTATTTAACGTGAGGCCCCGTTTCATCCTACCGTCTATTATATAGAGAAAAATGCACACTGAAGAATTTTTCCTAAATGTGGCCCTTTTTAGGCCTTTTCTGATTTAGATCTTTTTTTTTATTTAAGAAGATTTGCGCAGCTATAATTACGGTGAGTAAGGAATTACGGGATTTGGCTGGTGTGGCTTTCCTTTCTTTTTTTATTCATATAATTCCCGAGATAAAATGACCCATTTCACTAACCTATTTTATTTTCTTATCTATAAACAAACGTCTACGCAACAGCTTTTTTAAAAATGGCATTCGGTCGATTTTGCTGGACATTAAAAAAGATCATTTTTTTCTCTTAATTAGTATTTTTTATAATCGATTTACGAAATTTATAGGAGACTGCTTTTCCCATTTTGTTAAATGAAATTAATTATTCTGTGTATCCTGTCATCACAGATTTTTTTTAACGCACCCTCATCTCTCGGCTCGCATCTAAATATCTTCAAATCGTTTATTTCAATGACTTAAATTGCATCTTTTTTAAATCACACACATTAAGACCTATTTCTCCTTAGACGTGGGGGTTATATAACCTGTACAGTTAAGAATGCAGAGAAGGTGACTTCACCCCCCGCCTGTTATTCGGTTTTTACATGAATTATTGGCTTTATTTCAGATCTAAATTGTCCTCCAACAGTTTGAAATGAAATACAAACTTCTCTTTTAATTGCAGGCCTGTCGTGACTTCTCGCAGCAAAGAACGAGTGTAGTTAGGTTAAGATGATCATCACTGATGGTTGTTTTTCTCATCAGCTCTCATCAGGCCCATGCTGGAGGTTTTAGATAAATCTGCAGAATATTGTTCTTTTAGCCGTTTTCCAAGCATGGATCATAAACATTTTTCCCTGGCTGCATTTGATTTGTGATGTTTTGCACTTGAAATATAAATGTGGGTTATTTCCATCCTGCATTTGCCTGGCAACACAAATCTATATATATATATGTGGCTTATGTGTGCGTACGTGTGAGCTGTATATGACGTAGGCTGCGTCCTGAACCACGGTCAGCGCTGACATCGCCGGATGCACTTTGTGGCTTTAGGATTTTCCTCCCATCCCCAGGCATCCCAAACACGGGGGGGGGGGGTGGATAGATTGGGCAGTTCACACCTCACAGCTCCCAAAACTGATCAAAAGCAAAAGAACATCAATCATCTGTCTACCATTCCCCACCCAGAGACACTGGGATGATCAGACTTTGAAAGTGTCTCCCTTCATATTTCTGGCTGCAAACAAGCTGCAGGTTTTCGACCTGATGGGTCGGAAACGTTACGTAACAGCTGAGCTGCGCGAGCAGGGGATGGAGGAGTGAGATGTTCAAAAAAAGACTGCTCCTGAAAGGGAGTTTAACCGCTGATGTCGTTGCTTTCGGGTTTCCCGAAAAAGCATCACACAGAGGTGTTTTTTTTTTTTCATTTTCCCTCTCGCCCTTTTTTCTTTTTTTTCTTCTGCAGGATGCTGAATCTCTCACGCGGACCCTTGTTACGTAACGCGCGTAACCTTGAAGAGGAGGAGAGGGCCGCGGACTGCGCCTCACAGCAGCTGCAGGTTTGCTCCCAATAAAGCAAGCAGAATGGAAAGGGACCAATTTTCTCAGGTTTATTTGTCGAGGTCAACTTTTTTGACAAGTAGAAAAAGAAGTGTAGTGGTCGGAGTATTAAAAAAAGGAAGAAGAAAAAGAAATGCAATAGTGTGCACATTCGTTTGAGGTGATTTGTTTTAGCGTCAGCTTTTTGTAAATCTATACGCACCTCTGAGGATTTAGGGTTGATTTTTGTTCGATTGTACGTGAGGTTTCAATTTGAGCAACAAAAAAAGGGCAAATGAAATGAAATCAACAAAACTTAAAACACACATAAAAGACGCTGTAAACACGTTTCCTTACATCCACTATATCTCGAGGGGTCCCTTGGGAATTATCATGTCGCTGGGGGAGGCAAAAAAACCTACTTGGAATCACTTTAAAGTGCCAGTGAAGTGGACAGTGGAGTCACTGAGCCACTCCATCATCCTCTGGCCACTCAATCAGCCTCAAGCACGCGTCGGTCAACTTCCGAAAGCGTGAAGGATCGGAACGCGCGGCCTCTTGGAACGCTTTAATCATGGAGGCCACGTCGGATACAAAGTTGGTGGACAGCAGCAGCAGCAGCAGCGTCAGCGCGATGAGCAGGAAGGGAACCAGCCACTGCGCGAGCCGCTTCGGCGCGGCCGGCCGCGAGCCGCCGGTCCGGTAGGACCCGCTCTCGTGGGGGACGGAGATCTTGTCCACCTCCCGGAGCCGGAGGGAGTCCCACTGCTTGACGTCGAAGTTGCAGACGAACGCGCCGGCGCGCGCGTCTTTCCCGGAGGACGGCGGGGTCTCCTGCAGCACCTGCAGCCTCTCGCGAAACTCCTGCATCCGCTGCAGGAAGCACAGGGGGTCCGACACGCCCCTGACGGACTCCGCGAGGCTGAGCGCGCGCTTCTGCTCCTCCAGCGCCGCGCTCAGGCGCGTGATCTCCGGGTCGTACGCCTGCATCACCACCAGCCGCAGCGTCTCGAAGTCGGACGAGATCTCGCTCCTCTTGCTCTCCAGCGCGCCCACGAGCCTGTCGAAGTAGTCCGCCACCTTCTCCGCGTCCCGGCTCACCGCCTGCAGCGCGCTTTTCTTGGCGGCCTGCAGCGTCTCCAGGCTGGACAGCGCGTCCGCGCTCCGCCAGCCCTCCACGCCGCGCAGCAGCTCCCCGAACGCCGCCTTCTCCCGCTCGTACGCGTCCTCCAGGGAGCTAAACGCGTGGCCCTTGTGGTCCCCGGTGGTGGCGCAGAAGCCGCAGATGAGCTTCAGGTCGGTGGCGCAGAAGATGTTGAGCGGCTGCTCGCAGTGCTGCTTGCACACCGACATTTTGGGCATCACCTTGATCTTGCTGAACTTCTCGACGATCCCGCGGAGGGAGTAGTTGATCTGCAGGCTGCCGGCGCCGTTGTGCGGGCTCTCTTTGCGGCACGTGGGGCATTTCAGCGGCGCCCTGAAAGCCGGACCTCGGTGCCCCTCCATGAGTCCCTCCAGGCATTTCTTGCAGAAGCTGTGGGAGCACAGCAGCACGCGCGGGTCCTCGAACAGACCGCAGCACACTGGACATGTGAGCTCCTCTTCCAGCTGCTCCATCGCGCCCTGCAAACACATCACCCGCGCGTCAAACAAGTGCTTAATTTAGACAGAGAAAAACCAATAAATCAGCACCCAATAAAACCAGGGGGGGGGGTCGGTAATACGCACCCACACGCATGAGGGATGCTGACCCTCTGAGGCAGTGAACCCGTAAATTACACAGGGGGAAACAACCGTAGCATCGCAAAGGATACAGACATCTGCAGTCAGCTTCCAGATGTGTTATTCCAATCCTGAAAGTGAAACTGAACCGCGTCGCCGCGCGCGCGTAAAAGACCGACACGGGTCCTTCCAGGAGCTCCGCGCGCGCCTTTGGAGGCTGAGCGACATCCTGCTGCTCCGGTGGCTCTCCGCTGCCGGAAAGCGCCCGAAGAGGCTTGCGACAGCCTCAGAGAGTCTCCGGCAACTTGACGGGACGGATGTAAAAAAACTCTTAAAATCAATGTCGATCTTCCGTCGACATATCGTTGCGCAGGGCGGCAGCGGGACGGTTGGTTAGCCGAGCTGAGCCCTAAAGTTTGCGGTCTCCGCCGACCAATCCGAACGCGACGAAACTACCGACGAACGGGCGCTCGCGCCTTCTCCCGCTCCCGTTGGCAAGGTACCGGAGGAGGGCTGTGACAGATTTCGCGAGGCGCATAGTAACATGCAACCACTGGACCGAGAGAATCACTCACCAGCTGCTGAGACGCTCAGCGCGACGCAATCATGGCGCTTGTTGCTGTGCAGACTTCGCCCTTTTCCGGGTGCGCCGTTAACCGTTTAGGCCGCGCGCCGATCCCCGAACCGGCCCGGATCGCGCGCGTCTGTGCGCGCGGACGCCGCGGTGCGCCAATGCCCCCCGTAACGCC
>JABUIW010000214.1:1920094-1997651 GCA_013363375.1 Menidia beryllina
CGGTGCGCCAATGCCCCCCGTAACGCCGAGCACAACCGCACCTGGGTCTATTTTTACTTTTTTTTTTAACCGATTCCTATTAAAGTATCTGTGCTTTTACGTTTTTTCAACTTCTGGGGAATTTGCGGACGTTCCCTGCCGGTCGGGGTTGGATGGAGGGGGGAGGGAGGGAGAGCAGGAGGTGGGGGTGGAAGGGAGGGGGAGGGAGCTGTTGCTATGCAAAACATTACAGCGTGAAAAACTGTCAACGAGATCGCAGTCCCACAGTCCGGAGTCACGAGTCTCAGCCGCCTCCGTGGCCAGGCATCGACAACCGCAGCTTTGGGACGTTAAGGTGGCGAAAAAAAGAGCCAGCGTGGCTGCTCAGCTGATTTTAACTGACATTAAAAAAAAAGAAAAAGAAAATAACACCGAGAGGCCCTGAACAGATGGGTTCATTATCCAGGCTCAGTGCGTGTGAACGTACACTTAAGACATCTAAAACATGTTGTGGACCGGCTCCATCGACTGATAATAAACTTTCTGAGTGGGCAGTGGCAAGTGATGACCGCTGACGTGATCGACCCCGCAATCTAAATGCACCATCTTTATCCCATTATCCACTTTCAGTTCACACCGGGTTATGTAACATCGACACCCAATAGTTACTTAGTCACGTGGAGAAATTTTGACCTTGATTTTCTTCCCTTGTTTCCATGCCATCAGGAGCAACTGCCTGTCTTACCCGCTGTGATTGGATACACTGAGGAGGTAAGGGGGCTTATGCCACGCCGCCCTCCGCCGCCGGGGGTCGCTGTTGCGGCGCCGGAGGCTTTTGGCGTTTGACGCCGAGCGCTCGTTGGTTTTTTTTATTTTTTTTTTTTACGGCACGACATTTCTTTCCGGATGTTTGGTCGGCGCTCGAGCAAGAATGGCTGCGATGTTTACGTGTTGCTTCGGCTGCTGCGGGGAAGGCGGAACGGGGCATATTCCCCTCAAAGAGATGCCCACCGTCCAGTTGGATACCCATCACATGGGTAAGCGTTTTTGAAGTGACTTATTACGGTTGACACGGACACGCAGCCAGTTTGCCTCAGCCAAAGACACGTTTAGCTTCCGCGCTAATAGCTGCTCGTGCTATCGTCGCCTTGAATATGCTGTGGCGTGGTTTTATATTTTTAATTTTTTTTTTTACATACATCAATTGAAGATAAATATCTAATCATAGTGGTTGTGTAGACTTTTATGTTCGTTAAATAGCACGCAACGCTAACTTCGGCAGACATTGAAACCACGTTTGTAATGGTCTACTTTTCCTTATATATATAAAAATTAAAGCATTACAGCAAGAAACATTAGACATATAGTTTATTTTGCTTTTGTAGAAATGCCACATCCGTGCGTCTTGTGCGCAGCAAACATAAAAGTAGTCAACACAACCTAAACAGCACGTCAAAACCATTAAAAGCCAATGGCAGAAGGAGGGATATGTAAAGCACCACAAGCTTTAGAGTTATACGTTTATAAGACGTACTTAAGTAAAAGTATTATCTACTTTTTAGAATAAAAGTTAAAATGAGGAAATATCCGTTCTTTAGTGATTCCTCTTACCAATATTATCAAATCCCAACATACCCTTGTTAGCAAGTTTTTCTTATCAGGACATCATTTTAAATAAAAGATCTTTTAACCTCAAATAGACAACATGTGGCATTACATCATGCATTTTCCAAAATCTAATGCAAAATGTAGATGTCTTGTGTGGTTTTACTAAGCCTTTCTTCACCAAACCATCTTAACAAACCATATTTGTTTAGTTTTTTCTAATGATAAAGCCTTAAGCTTTGACCAGAAACAGTTGCCTTCGAGGACTTGTTTTGGCGTTGTGTTGATGTAAAAGCAGAAAAGTAAATGGATAGAAATGGAAATTTGTGGGTTTGACACAGTTTTCTTGCAGGCACTGATGTTGTCATCGTAAAGAGCGGCCGGAGGATATGCGGCACCGGAGGCTGTCTGGCCAATGCTCCTTTGCACCAGAACAAAAGTTATTTTGAGTTTAAGATCCAGTCCTCTGGTGAGTGCTTAATTTTAGTTTTTGCTGTTATTTTATCAAAGTGTCTTTATTCTCCATCTGCCAAACGGATTTTGTGGGCATTATCTGCTGCACGCTGCAGTTTTTTTAATAGTCACCTCGCCCTGTGACTGCACGCTGCTATGATTCAGCCTCACTGATTCAGCTCCCGACTGCTTCTGCGAACACCAATGCTGTTGTTTTCTTAATATAAGTGCACTGTAGTAATTGTGTTAAAGACTACTTTTGTGCTTTGCCATAAGGTGTGTGGGGAGTCGGTGTGGCCACCCAGAAAGTCAACCTGAACCAAGTGCCTTTAGGCAGAGACACAAACAGCTTAGTCCTGAGGCATGACGGCACTGTGTACCATAACAACGAAGAGAAGAATCGGTTACCAGCGAATAGCCTTCCCCAGGAGGGTGACATTGTGGTGAGTGTCCCCGATTAGGCTTTTTAGGTTCAACAACTCCAGCTCGGGAGAAGGTTTAGTGATGCAGTAGCTTTGTTTGGTCAAATCACCCATGAGTCATGACATGTTAATACACAAAGGGCTTAAAGTGATCAAAGCAAAATGGGATGCAATAGAAATCTATTTTGTCTATTCTTTTTTTTTTTCATTTTATTCCGAGCTGCCATTTGCTGCACACACACACACACCTATTTTTCTTTTCCATCAGACTGTGCGTCACCTCTCTGCAGCAATGCCCACTCAAGTTGCTCCCCATCACAAAAGCGCTCCCACCCACTTTGGTTATGACTAAACAGCAGAAAGATGAAAGCAAACTTGTCAGTGCTCACAAAAGCATTGTTAGAATATGCTAATCAGTCATCATTTATCTAAACTAGGATTTGCTCATTCCCTTTTGTTCTACGCCTTTATGTGTTGATGGAGAGGCCGGTTCAGAACAAAGAAAGTGCCAATGTGACATCAGCTTAAGGCATTGAAATGAGTTTTTAAAAATTCTGTTAGTGGCGTGACTGTTAACAGCTGCTCTGCAGACTCCAGTTCTCAGAGAGTCACAGGGCAGGAATACCAAGAGCAACACGCTTATGCCAGATCTTCCTCTCTTCTCCTTTTATCGCATGATAAATGAGCTTATGCTGACCACGGCCTCTGACTGTTCGCCTCTGGGCTCACTGGGCAGCATGAAAAAAACCCGCATTCACAGGTTACATGCTCACTGTAATAACTATTTCTGGAACAGTGGACAGAGAAAAGAAATAAGCCAACCCTTGATGACAGTTTCTCTAACTTTTTTTTTCAATGACTAATTTGTGTGAAAGTAACTAATGTCATTGTCATGCTGTTATAGTGACTTTTTTTTATTGTAAAATGTTTCCTGACCCCCTTGGGAGCCAAGCTGTAGGTCCCATTTTGTCAGCCTCGCTGTATTTGTGGACCAACAGTTACAGCTCATGTAGATGAGAAAGCAGCTGCTGAAAACTTTATAGCAATGTATAATTAAGCTAAAAAGCCCCCCAAAAAAGTCATGAACCTTCATCTTTAAATATGCAACAGTCTCTGATGAGCCAGATGAGAGAATGACTGTGTGTGTTTTTCACAGAAAGACGAGGTTATCCGGCATGCTGTGTGCTCACATGTGTGTCTGTGTTTTTCAGGGCATCACATACGACCACGTGGAGCTGAATTTATATCTGAATGGGAAGAACATGCATTGTCCTGCCTCAGGTATCAGGGGCACTGTGTACCCCGTTGTTTATGGTAAGTGTACTTCATATGCTGACGTGCTTATCAAGGTCCTGTGTTCGGGTTAGTTTGAGCTGGCTGTTCATTAGGAGTAAAACTCAAAAAGCTGTTGGGGAATTTGGCCCACAGTTTTCCTTTTCTTTGCTTTTCCTGTATTTTCTTTACTGTGCTGCACACATAAACCGAATTTGCCTTTAGAGGTACATAGTTAGATATGGAAAAAATGTTTTTAAATGTGACAGACAATTTACAATATTGTTTCTAATTTGTAAAGTTTATCCAATCCAGGTCAAATGTTTTTAAATAATCTGGGTATTGATTTCTTAAAAGATTTAAATTTACATTTATAGATTAACAGTGAAAATATGAGATACAATTAGACTTTCATTTGTCGTTTATTTTTAATTATGAATCAATGCAAATAGTCCACATAACCAACTTGAATTGAACTTATTCAATAATATTAATTTTCAATATATATTTCAGATATTCAGTCTTCAGCCACTAGCATGTTGCAAATTGGGTTTTCCATCTAATATTATGATATAGTTGGAACTTCGTCCTTTGTTTGTTTGCTTCATTAGCTTGTCATCTGGCCGAATGACAGCAAACAGCCACCGTTGCTGTTTTAAACCAACCAAATATCCAACTATTCACATCACAATTTACATCCCAGTTTTACAGATGTGCAACATGGCCCAAAATAGAATGATTCACCTTTGATATCTGCAGCCTCCCTTTAATTTATTTAATCTTTTTTATTCAGTCTTTATGGAGGTCTGCTTGTTGGAGCTGGTGTTCTACAGATAAGATGCCATGCAGTTCACGTGTCATCCAGTAGAGGGCTGTATATGTGCACTTTTACTGAAGAAGTCTTAGGGCTTCAACTGGCTTCAAGGAAAATTTTATAATATAATCAAATAACCATCTCTCTGAACCTATGAAGAAGCGACTCTTTTTATACTAAATCATGGACATGTTTTATTCTCATTTTCCATAAGAGCTGTTTGTAAATGAATGGAATCCAGGACAGCAAAAAAAAGAAGAAAAAGTTAATCTTACTGCCCTGCAGTTAGTCCTGCAGGCAGATGAAATAAACTTAAATCATTACATCCCCTTCATGGTGAATTATATTATTGTCTATATGCTGCCACTAATGTCACAAAGTGTACAGTTTTTGATTGTTTGGTCACATTTTTTTCTGTTTGACTTTCTTCAGATGCCATTTATAGTGATATCAGCTGTTTAAAACATTTTTAAACTAATATCTGGCCTTCTGCAGTGTGTGAGGTGCACAGCCGCAGTGGAGTGGAAAAACCTTATTTTTCTAGGATTATGTTTATTAAGATCCTCTGATGTCCACTATCTGCTGAGCTCAGGCTGATAATTGGTATGACTGAGTGTCTAGACTCTGGGAAGTGACCTTTGGCATAACAAAGAGTGGGTTTTGAAAGAGCCGATGTCTCTTTGGTCGGCTGTGGCGCTTTACTCTCGGGGTCGGTCGCAATGGCTGCTTTCGTCCATAAAAAGCCGGAGATGTTCAGGGGAATGCTCTCGGTTTGGTTTGGATAAGCCAACGTTTGCACAATCTCATTAATCTTCCAGATATTAAAACTCTGAAAGAATTAATTTATCCGTGCTGCCCTTCTTGGACATTTCTGGAACATTTCAGGGCCCCAGAGCATGTGTGGAAATGGCTTAAAGAGGAATTCCAGTAGCTGAGAAATGACGTTAACACACTGATGGAATCCTCTGATTAGCAATGTCCTCATTAAGAATACAGTTTCTGTTATGATGAGCCAATTTGAATTAGCACGACCTACAAAAAGCCTGCTGTGTGTCAGTGTGGTGGTTATTTCATGTTAGTCCCATATCATTTTTTTCCTTATAGGAGGAGCATAAAAGTACTGATCTGGGTTTGCCTGCTGTATACAATTTCTGAGCTGGTGTTTAAATGTCTTTCCTCTATTTGTTCCAGTGGACGACAGCGCCATTTTAGACTGCCAGTTTAGCGACTTCTATCACACAGCTCCACAAGGATTTGAGAAGATCCTCTTTGAACAACAAATCTTCTAATTGAACACCTCAGCCTCTCAATGTTTCGCCGCCTTCTTCTAAAACCTCTGTAACACTACAGTTTGACCTTGATTGGTTATTATTACATGTGGCTTCAGTGCATCCTATGTCGCCCCCCCCCCCCCCTCCCAGATTACCCTGTCTATGTTTTTCTTTTCCTTCTTTTTTTTCTGCTGCTGGACCAATGTCGGAGTATCCTTGAAGAAGTGTGGATATCTAATCACTGGTTGGCTGCGGTGGGTTAGACAGATTTTTTTTTAAACAAAGAGAGAACTAAACTGTAAAATGCCATGTGTCAGCGTGAATCACGATGTGTTATCCGAACAACTTGTCGCCGCTCACATCCACGCTGTGTGAAAACGTGCCAGGCAACAGTTAAAGCCTTCCCATGTTCCAGGATCGGAAGCCATGTTTTATTCCCATTTTCCTATTGAGTATGTAACCTTCTAAATGCTCTACTGACATCCAAGCATACATCTTTTATTTATTTGTATTTATTTCCCTCCCTGATCAAAGCGACAGCCCCATTTCATGTCACCGCACAGAGATGCAGTAAAACTAACGTAAACCAGTTTGAGTTACCGTGTGGTACCCGGTGTCTCACAGGGTTGCAAAAGTGAAGTACTTTAAAAAAAAAAAAAAGAGTAATCCCTCTGAATAGCTCCCCTGCTGTCACCGAATCTATCTGTATTTATTCTATCAGAATATTACCAGAGCTGGCGCTGGTTTGTCTCTGATCAGAGATATATTTAAAGATGTCAATCTGTTGTGTTGTATTGACATTGCTAACGTGCTGCTGAAGTGTGACAGTCATATATTTCAAATGCTTGTCTTTGTTTGCACTGATGATATTCAATCCAAATATTGTTGATTCATTAAACTTTTTGTGTTCTGGAGGCACCAGCTCGGAGCCATGTCCTGATTTTTGTAGTAACAAATTACCTGTGAGTGGGATTATGTAATCAGATTGCAAAATATATCTGTAGAATAAAGTCAAATTGTTTATGTGGCTTAACCTACTGCATTCATTGCTTTTGTTTTATTCATTATTATGTTAAAGATAGAAGATATAACATACCTATGAGCATGTCCTCTTTTATTAGAGGAGTCGAAGACCTGTATGTGGTGCTTCAAAGCATTACCAGCAAAAGTAAAGCATCTAATCTACAACGCAATGATAGTTACTGTTTAGTGTCATTAAATTCTCGTCAATCTCAGGATTAAGATTGTTATACACACAGGGGAATATGGGTGATACATTTTACTATTTAAATAACAAAATGGGTTTCTTGGATTATGATGCACACAAATCAAAAGATCACCTTAGAAAGAGCAAGAGTCTCTCACAAGAGAGATCACAGAGATCAACACGGCTTTAGTACTCTGCAAGAAACTAAATATATCTATAAATTATAGAGCAGTTTTAAAACGATGTCCTGTTAAATTGTGAAGACTTTGAACACAGTTAGAAGTAGAACATGCAGAACACCCAACACAGAAGTGTTTGCTGATCACCACACCACCATGTGAACGTGTCAAGATGAATGCGAAGGACTGGTTTGTTTTATTTGACCAAACGCATTTTAAATATTCAGAGGATAGGGGAGAAATTCCATTAGACTTTTAGGGTTCTTTTGGCTTTTTAAGGGTGCTCAATTGGAAATGCTCCATCTCTTGTTTTGGACTTGAATGGGAGCCTATGAAACATACAGGCTGTCAGAGCAACATATACGATCCCACTTGTGTGTCTCTGATCAAAACTACAGAGGAAACAGTGAATAGTTTTAGCACTTTTCTAAAAAATGAGGAATATTTATTTTATAAACTAGGTCTATGCAAAAATAAGTGTAAAACACATATGAATGTCTTGGAAACAAGCTAAACAAAAAGGTGACTCTTTAAAAAAAGTTGCTAATTTAACACTTATTGCTTTATGGGCAGTCTAAGCAGAACTGAGAGTACAATAGGAGGAATAGAAGAAGATGGGGTGTGTCACAGGGGCCATGGAAATGCTATGGATCAAAATCTGGTGTCTGAATATAAGGCTTAGTTTCTCTCTGATCTGTTGATCGACTTAAATCATTCTACATTGCTTTGGTAATCCAATAAACCGCGTTGGGAAAGAATCAAATTAAAATGCAATCCAATAGCCGATGACGTGAACGCACATTTGAGATTCTGCCTCGATCACAGGTGAATTTTTCGGGACAGCTTCAGGAAAGCCTTGGAAACCAGGACAGCCCAACCGGCGGCAGAAGGTATGCATTAACTCCTCCCCTCGCCCTGCGATCTGTTACGTCCTCCTCCTCCTCCTCCTCCTCCTCTCCGAATCCAGCAGCCGCACAGAAGCTGCCGCCGTGCCTCGTCTTTGACGAAGGAGATACAGAAAGCCGGAGTAATAGCTAAAGCCCCGTACAGCCATGGCAGAAAACGCCGGCTTGGAAAACCACCGCATCAAGAGCTTTAAAAATAAGGGACGCGATGTCGAGGTGAGTCGACACGAGAACACGAGTGTGATCAGTATGAATGGCATCGTTTTAATGAAAAAAACGTCAGTCTTCGGGCCTCGTTTGGCAGCCCGGCCCCGGCCAAAACTGCCTGCCAGTCGGCTAGCTAATGCGAGCTATCGTAGAGAGTTCGCCATCAGCGCAGCTCCTGTATCCCGTTCTCAGTTACTTACCTCGTAAAATTGACGTCGACGGACCTGACCTAGTTTATGCCAGTCGCTTGCCAAAGTTTAATGGCCACTGTTTGAGGCTAGCAACCCACGGCACAGTTGGACAGCTGGAATCGGGAGAATTAAGGGCAGGCGGTCTAGCTGTCACCGCCGGCTAACGTTAACTAGCTAGCTGGTTAGACACCGGTCGCAAACGAGGCTGGGCCTACCTGCCCTAACAATTCAGATATTCGCAATGTTTTTTCCATTTTATTTTTTTTTAGGAAGTCGTATCTATTTAGCAAACATGTGGACTTACGAACGTCCCCGTCAGCCGCCATTGTTGACGAATTCCTGGTTTGTGTTGAACCAAATGACAGGAGCAGATCCACCCCACCTCGTTAGCTCGCTAACGTTGAGCAAATTGCTAGCTTGAATTTCCAGGTGAGCTAAACCGAGCCAGCTAAGCTCAAAAACACTAATGGTGCGATGACCTTAGTGCTTTGCACATTGTGTGTAGGTAAACGTCTTACGTGTATAAATAGGCGGAACTATATCAGTGGGTGAATTCATCGTCGTGTACCTATCCCTGAGAAGAGACACCTTAGACTTGCCTCACGTTGAATTAGCTGTAATGTTAATTATAACTGTGACGAACGCCACGACGCAATGTTATCAGATGCCTAAATGCTAATACTCCAAATATACTGCGCTAACATAACGGAAATGTGAGGTGTCGGCCTCGATTTACAGTCACACACACTCCGGCAAACGCCTTCAGTTGTGTCCTGCTGGTTTATGTGCGATAGAAAGGTCTCTTGGCTGCGGGATATTTCGGTTAGCTGGTTTAATTCTAAACCTGACGGGATTTGTCTGCATTGCTCCGTTGACACGACGACCACGCGTCACCTTAAAGGCTTTAAACAAGCGGACACAAATGAACCTGCCGGTGTTGGACTGAAAGACACGAGATCAGCTGACGTACCACTGAACTTGTTTGACTTATTCACGATATTTAAGGAATTTTGTAAGAAAGCTTTGCTTTCAGCCGCGGAGGTATTCTTATAATTTTTTTTTTTTTTTTTTACCAACAAAGCCACACTTGTGCTGGGTTGTCCTGATCTATTGGTAATCCTGAGATAATCCCCCATACTAAGGTAAATCTGGATATGGCCTTTCCCTTTACAGGCAGGATGGCGATTGGAATTTGAGTTTCACCCCCCCCCCCCCAAAAAAAGGAAAAATGATTAAAACATACAAAAACATCAACTCAGATTTATGCCCCACAGCTAGTTGTTTTGAAACTGGGAGGCCGGCTGACAAGCACATGGCTACCATGACAGAGAGGCTGTGCCAAGTGCATTCCTGATGCTATTTAAGGCGTCTTGGATGTCTGACCTGGATGTTCTTGGAGGCCCAGCATGAATCCAAATTTCTTTTCTTGTTTGATTAACTAATTTTTTAGTAAATGAATGACTCAGACAACAGCAGGTTGAAAATGAAAATGCTCTTTGGGCTGGTCTATTTTTGGTTAACGGCAAGACTTCTTTTCGTCTCTGACACCACTGGAAACGGAATGTAACTGCAGAGGAGTACACACACTTTTCCTGACTTTGCATTCTTCAATAAGGCACTGATCAAGGCCCAAGTCCTAAATCATTCCCCACCTGCAAAGTTTCAGACACTGTGTCCCTTCTGCACATATTTAGTGTACATTCATCTTTATAACTTTATAACTCATATTTGGATTTAACCAATGAAATGGGATGGGCTACTGTTAGTATGTCTGGGTATTAGTCAGACCAGGCCAGTATAATTTGGCATTATTGTTGTTTTGCAGTGGCTGGGAGACACCCCTCAGCTCCATAGCCCACTGAGTTATGGCTGTCCCAGATTACGTAAGAGGCTATTTAGGAAGGCAACATGAACCTCTTCAAACAGTCACAAGACAAGATCATGGTCCATCTCAAACTGTCCTGGATGAGCGTTAAACCCAACAGACATGCAAATATAGTGATGAGTAAAACAGTGAAACTGCTGTTCACACATTTGTGTGAATGTTTTAGTAGTTTTTTTTCTTCAGGCCTCTAACCCTCCCCTTTAAAATGGGGTAAGCTTTCAAAAGGGTTTACTAAAGAAAAACATATTCTTGGTGATTTATGATTACCAACAAGCCGTTTCATTGTAAAAATGTACTTTGTGATCACCACAAAAAATGTTTTTATTCATATCTTTATTGTGTATTTAAAAAGAGAAAATATTAATTCACTGTGACTTTTTTTCTTTGCAGACGATGAGGCGACATCGAAATGAGGTGACGGTTGAGTTAAGAAAGGTGAGAAAAAATGTTCTTTCTGCTTTAACACACAAGCACACATGCAAAGCCTCCACAACAAACCTGTCTCTGTGATTCCTCACCAATGCAGCCGTGTGTTCCTAAGTCGTATAAGCTAGCTCCTCCTCCACATTAAATAAGTCACTTTGAATTTTCTGCTGTGGCCAAAATAGAGAAGCAAACATTAAAGGAGTTATTGTGTTGTAGCTAAATGCAGTGAAGCTGTGTTTGTAGGAAAGGGAGCTCATCACAGCAGAGGCAGCTCCACTGTTTCCACACAGGCTGCATGCAGGCCAACTTCAGAATTTCAGGTCACTGGTGCCTTTAGAATCCAGTTTTCAGCAAAGTCGTCGAGGATTTTTAACTAAAAGCGAGTTTTTTTAGACCCAAAAAGAGCGACAGGTGTGTTTTACCTGGCTTGTGTTAAAATTAGAGCCAAGGTTGTCATGAAACTATTCGTGACGCGCTAGGAGCCCTAAGAAAAAATTCAGATTTTTATTATATTTATTGTTGTAGGTTTATGTTTTTTCTTTGGCAGTGGAATTAAGCAGTGACTTCAAGACATCATTATGGCCCAACACCGTTTTGTCGTCCATTTAAATCTATTTTTACCTGGATGAACATTATTCATCCAGGTGAAAATTGTTCTATAAAAATAGAAGTTAAGGCAAAATGAGCTTTTGGGATGTTTGCTGCCACTTTTTTACTTTGCGTACAAAGCACACGATAACTTTCTTAGATCTGGACATGGCTGACCCGTTGCATTGATGTTGGTGTCGGCAATGAGCTGTGATTTTCATCAGTTAACACCTTTAAACTGGTTGCACCATTACCACAGAGCTGCTTCTCTGCGTTTTGACCCAGGAAAGCTCCTTATGGTATCTTTCTGGCTGGTGTCAACATGATGGAGAGCCGGTGAAAATAGAAGAGTCACAATAGCTAGAACTTAAAGTAGTAGCTTAGCCCGTCCGTCAGAGGCAGCTCGCTAACAGTTAAGATTGTAAATGATGCTGGTCGGCTGTATTGATATCAGTGGAAGGAGCCGCGCTGTCGATTTAACCGAAAAACGCCACGTGCTTTGGATTCAGCTCGGTATCTGCAGGGTTGTGTTTGCTGAGCGAGAAATCAGCCCCGATGATTTCACTTTTGGGGTATGAATAAATCAGTTGTGTCTCAGCTGGGTCAGAAGTCCTTTGTGTGGGTGTGTTTGTGGCAGCTGACAATAGGAAGTCCAATCGTTCTTCGTACCCGATGGCTGCAAGAGATATTGGTTTCAGATGGCTGCCAGGTAAACGCAGCGCGAATGACCTGAACTTGCCATCGCTGTGTGATTATTTCCGAATATGGTTGCGTTTCAGGTCTTCGTCTTGGAATTGTTGGCCTATAATTCATACAAGGAGTGCATTTGGGGCGAAATAATTTACAGAGTTCTGCACATTTTCAGTAGAAGCTCACAACAGAAGTTGTAATTATTTAGTTAGATTTAAGTTGTTTTCTTGGAAGAAACATGAATAAACACTTGTTGTCTGTTGTAGTCAGTGGAACATGTGATTTGATCAGTGCACATGTGGCGTCATGGGGGAGATGGGGGTTGAAATGTCATCTTTGGTTTGAGGACCGCCGGCTTGGTTGAAAAAACATGCTTTGGTCAAAGCTCCTGTAAACCCCTGCCAGAAACGCCCTCAGAGAAATGGATTTTCAGCACACGGGCTGAGCATGACAAGGCGAAAATGGATGGGGACTGGTGGAGTGCCGGTCTGAACAGTGGTGAACAAAATGCCGAGAGCAGCGCGTGCCCCGGGAGCTCCTAGAAAACCTGAAACGTCACCCCTGCGGAGTGCCGTGGTGGTCCAAAGTCTAGCACATTCCACAGCGCCGGATGGGCGCTGCGCTGGCCGTGTGTGTGTGTGTGTCATCGGTGACGCACGTCAGCATGATGCACCGGAATGTAGGGCAAGGGAATCTCCTCCTACCACCAGCTCACATGCCTGGCAGACCGAGGCTGGCTGAGTATGTGCGAGCTGGGGGTGGAGGGGGTGGGTTTGCTCTCTGGATTAGCCTGCAGGTAGCTTTTCTCTGATCTCACACAGTGGCATTTCTAAAATGAAGTGGTGAATAAAGTTGGAAGCGGCCTTTCCTGTGAATTCAGTGATACTACAGCTTTCTTGTCCCCCACAGAACAAACGAGATGAACATTTACTGAAGAAGAGAAACGTCCCCCAGGAGGAGAGCCTGGAGGACTCCGATGTCGACTCAGACTTCAAAGGAGTAAGTGTGTGTGTGTGTGTGCGCGGGCGCGCGCCGGAGTGATAGACCTGGCTCTGAAGATAACACGTCAGAGGGGCTCAAATCAATAGGGCATTGTTTTTTTTTCTTTTTTTCTCTCTCTCTTTCGAATATTTACACTTTGATATTTGGCTGTTTGGCATCATGAAAGACTTGTTGGATAAGTTTAGAAAAACTGTCTCCACATCTCACAACAGGGCTGGAAGCCTCTCGATAGTTTGCATAAGAAGAATGAAATGATTCACGACTCGGCTAAAAGCTTCTCGAGGAAAAGTTCTGTCCCAGATGTTATTGAGTGAGGACCTGCAGAAAGGAGATTGCTGAAACTGCTGGTTCCTCTGGACTTTCAACAAGCTTTTTGTGCAGTCGTTTAAGTCAAACTAGCACATTAACCTGCAGTTCAGCTACATCTTTCTGGTAGTGGAACTCATTTTGCTGCTGTTCTTAACAATACCGAGATAGTTGTGGGTGTTTTATTGCTTCCTCTTTTTAAAATGGTTTATTTTGAGAGTTGCTTATGCTCTTACAGTAAAAAAACAAAAAAACAAAACACCAGCCTTTTTATGCTGACTTTGACCCGGTAAATGTCATAAAGCTGTGTTTGTATGATGCCAGAAGCAACTTCTCTGTCAACCATCCTAAAAAAGCTTCTTGGAAGAACTTTTGTTTGTTTTTAGTGAAAGGGGATGCCCATGTGGCCGCTACAAGCTAAAAGTCGGCGTGTGGCAGCAAACGAGCGCTTTATCCAGCAAAGTCTCTAAACATCTGGAGTTCCAAGCCATCCCAGTCACTGTGTCCTAGTTAAAAAGTCACACATTGCACCGTATTGTGTCCCCCAAACATAAAAGGCTGGTTTAGACTCATTCATTCAGCCGAAGGAACGCACATGTCCATAAGCAATAGATTGCTGAGGGCAAAGTCAAAAGCTCCCTGTCTAAGATGAAGGCAGAGAGCCAGATGTAGCATGTCCTGCGTTCCAGAGGTTCACTTCGGACAGAAGGATGCAGATGTCGTGGTGTCGGACTGCTCCTTACAGCAGCTTTGAAGTTTGATTGTATGACCGGGGGAGCATCTGATTCTATTCAGCAGATGAATGCGTCGTTTGGCCTGCAGCTGTGTGCAAATCAGCTGTTAAATATGTCTCCATTCTCTTTCTGCAGCAAAACGTTACACTCGACGCCATCTTACAGGTAAGGTGACATTCCCTTAAAGTATACAACCCCCCTAAAAAAAAAAAAAAGATCAACACCTCCTTTTTTTCTCTCTAAATGATTTTCTGCCTTCTAATTTTGTCTCTGCAGAATGCGACCAGTGATAATGTAGTTATACAGCTCAGTGCTGTTCAGGCAGCCAGGTGAGCGCCAGTCAGCACAGATCTGCAGCCACTTCCGGTTTCTACACTTTCAATTTACCTGTGTGTGTGTGTGTGTTTGTCAGAAAACTGCTCTCCAGTGACAGAAACCCTCCCATCGATGACTTAATAAAGTCCGGGATCCTGCCCATTTTAGTCAAATGCCTGGAAAGGGATGACAAGTAAGTTTCTATTATGATTTATCTGCTATCTGTCCAGTGGTCGCCAGAACAGGTTTCAGGCGCGAGCCAGAGTTTGTGTGTCGTTTCCCCACTGTGTCTGCACGTGAGCGTGTGTGTGTTTGTGTGTATGTGTGTGTGTGTGTGTGTGTGTGTGTGTGGAGGCATGCAGGGCAGCTGGCTGGTCCTGTCAGCTCAAGCCAAGCCAAATATATCAGCATTCCTGTCTCTTGGAGTTCTTCAATTCCCAGGACCTTGTGCTCACTGAGGGAGGGAGGGGGGGGGCTGAATAGTTTGGGTGGAACAACTTGTAAGGAAGGAACTCACAAGTTTTCATCACGGCACATCAGACTGTGTCGCCTCAGCTACCACTGGAATTCGGCTACTTTGGGGTTCACGCGGTGCGATCTTTGTTTTCGTTCAGCCAAATCCATTGTTTACAATCCTGACGCCGTCAGGTCCCACACCGATCAACATGGATAAAAAACTTTAAGGCCCGTTAACAGAAAGTCACTATGCTCGAAGGGGGATGCAAATAAAGCCGGCCGGTCCATTGGCAGCGCCATCAACCAGTTGACTTACCTCATTTGTTTGCTTTGTTTTGGGTTTTGCGTTGGAGTAAAGCAGGAATAGCTCCAGAGCATGGCCGACGGCCTCTAAGAATAGCTATTGTACTGCATGATATACCCCCCGACTCGGTTTGCATTTGGCCTCCGGGAGTTGCCAGTGTCCACTCGTATTTGCTCGCACGTGTGCAATTTCTAATGTTTCAGCCTCCATCTTGAGTTCAGTGTGTACAGTTGGAATCGTTTGGCTTGGGAAAGACAACTAATGGCCTTTGAGGGGAAACAGAAAAGCAGGCCGACTCGTCATTTATCGCTCCGCCCCTGATGACCCACCTGCTACAGAAATATGGGCTGATGTTTCTTTTTGTTTTCTCCTTTTCCTCTGTCTGGCCTCACAGTCCCTCTCTTCAGTTCGAGGCCGCCTGGGCCCTGACCAACATCGCCTCTGGGACGTCAGCACAGACTCAGGCTGTGGTGAAATCCAGTGAGTGGACTCCATTTCTGTGTTTGTGCACCGTCTGCACTCTGTAGAGCAAGCACATTGCTTAGTTTTTTCGGTGTTGAATTGAAACAACATGACCGGTTAGTGGGAACTATGATAGGCTGCTTGAGATTAAGAGATGTCGAGTCAGAAGCATGAATACTTTTTAAAGCCACACAAACCTTTTCATGCATATTAGCTTGGGTTCGCATTTTCCATTTAGTCATGTGTTCGGAATCCGTTAGTTGAACCTTTGTTCCTAAGTTTGATCAGGTCTGTACTTATTGCACAGGAACATTTACATCAATTTTTTTAAGTTTAGAATGAGGAGTCATTTGTTTAAAAAATTCTCTTTGGGTTTTGATCCCAGTTCAGCTACAAATCTCATTTGGCTCGATTCACATCCATCGGTAAGCTGATGATAGAAATGTTCATGGCAAAGCGCCGGGCTGCTGTTTTTAGGCGCTAATAAGCAGCTTTACACCCAACAGACATGCAAACAGTGGGTACAGGACGCGGCTCCAAGAGGCCTAGAGATGTGAGTTATAAGATCAGATGTCTGACTCCCGTAATCAAATTAAACACATGAAATTCAGTCACATGGCTTTTCCCACACATTTCCTCAAGGCTGTTTTTTATCATCTCTACTCATATCCATCATTCTGCAGACCAAGTTTGGTCTGCATCGTAACGGGAACAGATGAGCAGACGCAGGTGGTTCTAAACTGCGATGTCCTCTCGCATTTCCCCAACCTGCTCACGTAGATTACTTTTTTTTTTTTGCCCGTGTGGCCGGTTAGTTCATGCCCGTCTCGAAGATGAGGCAGGCGTTTTTTCACAGTCGGTCGCCGTCGTCTTTCACATCACTTGTGTAAACGACTCGTCCTCCTGGGCCTCACGTCGCAGACTCTATACAACACGATTAGCGAACCGCGTCGGCGCACTAGCGAGCGTCGGCCTTGAACGCCACATCTGTGCCTCTGCCCCTAAATAATTCAGCAGGGGTTTGTTTGTAGATGGCACGTCCTGATTTTTTTCTAACAAATATTTTGTCTTGTTGGTGTTTGCCTGTGCAGACGCGGTGCCGCTGTTCTTGCGACTGCTGCATTCTCCTCACCAGAACGTGTGCGAGCAGGCTGTGTGGGCCTTGGGAAACATCATAGGTAAGCACTGCCTTTTTGGCCCTGGCCACGTCGCACGTCTTTCTCTGTTCTGGTTTGTTTTGTTTTTTTTCAATTAACCGGCAGCGTTTGCTATCCAGGCGACGGGCCGCAGTGCAGGGACTATGTCATCTCCCTGGGCGTGGTCAAGCCCCTGCTGTCTTTCATCAACCCGTCGATCCCCATCACTTTCCTCCGTAACGTCACCTGGGTCATCGTCAACCTGTGCCGCAATAAGGACCCACCCCCACCTATGGAGACGGTACAGGAGGTGGGTGTGCGTCTTTTGGGGTGTCAATCTTCCTCACAGCATGCGGCCATGTAACAGCTCTCTTTTTTATTTCTCTCCTCACAGATTTTGCCTGCCCTCTGCGTGCTCATATATCACACTGATATTAATGTGAGTATCAACCCAGGCCCAATTTTTTGAATATGTTTGTGTTTAATGCAGATTGTGATGCCCGATGTCGTCTTACAACCTGTCTCTGCTTGTGTTTAGATCCTCGTAGACACAGTTTGGGCTCTGTCCTATCTGACGGATGGGGGCAACGAGCAGATCCAGATGGTCATAGATTCTGGAGTCGTTCCATTTCTCGTGCCTCTCCTCAGCCACCAGGAGGTGAAAGTTCAGGTAGGACTTTCTCTTAAGGGGCTTAATGCGTTTCACCTCCACCCCCTCGAGCAATTGAAGGGCAAGTTCGGTAATCACTCTTCTCCCTCAAACGTAGACGGCGGCCCTGAGGGCAGTGGGAAACATCGTAACGGGAACAGACGAGCAGACGCAGGTGGTTCTAAACTGCGATGTCCTCTCGCATTTCCCCAACCTGCTCACGCATCCTAAAGAAAAGATCAACAAGGTATGGCTTCTGCAGGGTTAACCCGCGGCAGCGGGGTGCAGCACACCGTACCATACACACTGCTCGCGTTGGGTTTGGTTTTCACCATCTGCGATTGGTCTGCCTGCAGGAAGCAGTCTGGTTTCTGTCCAACATCACGGCTGGGAACCAGCAGCAGGTCCAAGCTGTGATCGACGCCGGCCTGATTCCTATGATCATCCACCAACTGGCCAAGGTTGGTGAACGGCGGAGAAGCGGGCCACGATTTAAGCCATCCACTCTTCTTTGTATTTGCTCAACAAATGGTGCCGAACCCCAATGAACAACAAACAAAACGGCCTCAGAATGCAAACGTGGTCCAGATTTTTCTTTGCACAGCGACAGTATGCGGGGGTAGTGGATCTTAGTGACAGCCTGCCTCTCTACAGGGGGACTTTGGCACTCAGAAAGAGGCAGCATGGGCCATCAGCAACCTCACCATCAGTGGAAGGAAAGACCAGGTGAGTCGCACAGACTCTCACGCATTTAAGATCACCCATAAATCTCATGTAACCTAATATGTGTCCTCCAGACCTGTAACCATGCACTCGTGTTGCAATAAAGTATGAATGTGGTGTGTGTGCCTGGCTTTGTGTAGGTGGAGTTTTTAGTGGAGCAGAACGTCATCCCCCCATTTTGCAACCTGCTGTCCGTGAAGGACTCCCAGGTGGTGCAGGTTGTGCTGGACGGCCTGAAGAACATCCTCATCATGGCGGTGGATGAAGCCAGCACCATCGCTGAGATCATAGAGGAGTGCGGAGGTTGGCTTTCATTTAGTTGCGCCTGAACCCATGTTTGTCTTTAAGCACCCGATAGAGAAGCATGACAACTATAGAGCAAGAGCAATCCCCCTGGATTTAGTCGTTTTGACTCTCTCTTTTTATTTAAAAAAAATTGTTTTTAAGGTTTGGAGAAGATAGAAAATTTGCAGCAACACGAGAACGAAGATATCTACAAACTAGCCTTCGAGATCATCGATCAGTACTTTTCAGGAGATGATGTAAGTCCTGTCATTGCTCTCACTCGTTTCATCACTTGGGCTCATGTGACCTCCCAGTACTGTTTAGTTAATTCTTTTTTTTTTTTCTTCCTAAAGATTGATGAAGATCCCAGCTTGATTCCTGAAACCACTCAAGGAGGAACCTTCAACTTTGACCCAGCGTCCAACATGCAAACAAAGGAGTTTAATTTCTAAAAAGCCAGGATGTTTGGTTCCACCAAGTTGCACGGGTACTCTGTAATCATCCCAGACACTCACCCATCTGTCCAATCTGGCAACCTGGCACAGAAGGATTTCTCAGAGCATCCTTACACAATGGAAAGTCACCACTGAAGGGTTTACGCACACCCACGTCTGCAGTGTTGGGTGGCTTTTTTATTATTTTTATTCCTTTGTTTTTTTTCTTTGTAAAATTGTCATCCTTTACAGACAACCGCAGCTCTTCATAGGAGTCCTGGTTTATTCAACCGCCACCAATCTGGCAACCTGCATCAGGAAGACTGTCAGCTTAGTCTGCCACTTCGGCGAAATGTCAAAGGTAAAACCTGAAGGAATTTTTAAAAAAAGCCTTCTTGGCAAGATTTAATTGCCAAATGTTAAGTCTACAAAGACAAAATCACAAGCACATTTTCATGCACCAAACACATTTACACACCACACATGCGCGCATATATATATATATATATATATATATATATATATATATATATATATTACTAATGTAAACACACTTTTTGACACTTTAGGGTTTGTGTGCATACTTCTATTAGAAGCCATCATATCACTTATGGGGAAGAAATACTACTGTTTTTTTGTGGTTTATTTTTGTGTTCCCCCTCTGATGTTACTTCACCCATGCACGCACATGCACACACACAAACACTGGCAAACAAAGTATACACACAAAGACGCTTGGTCACACTGATTCCTGACGGCCAGGCCCACCCCTCTCCCACCCAGTTTAGAGTTGATCCCAGAGCTAAGCCATGATTACCCACCGATTTCCTCCCCCCCCATTGCCTTTCCAGGAGAGCCTTTGGGCAGGTAGAGGGGGAGAAAGGGCTCTAAGGTCAATATACACACGATTAAAAAAGAAAAAAAAAGAAAAAGAGGACTGATGGGACTTGTCACTTTTTAGTGTGACTTCTGTTGAGTTAACAAACTGTTTTAAAAAGAAAAAATCAAAATGTGAAGAAAATGCCATACTTTTTTTCCTTTTTTCCAAACTGTAAGACCTGCTTACTGCCTGCTTCTGATTTGAGAAGGGCGACAGCATATTTTTTTCCTTTTATTCATTTTTTCTTTCAATGGATGGGAGAACCTGTCACGGGAGCTTTCAGGTGAAGGCCCAGAGTCTGCGGAGAAGAGGAACTCATCAGCCGTAGCGTTCATTTCACCCACCACCCCACCCCTTCATTTAAAAAAAGAAAAAAAAAAAGCGGGATATCCATTTCGGCACGCGTCGCGTAATCCGGCGAACTCTTTTCTTGAGAATCCCCTGCGAAATGTGAAACTCGTTTATCGCAAACTTTCAAACAACAACAAAAAAAAAATCGTCCTGAATCACTCATCTTACCGTAAGGCTATTTTTTTTTTTTTTTTAGCATTTTTTAAAGTTAAAGATGATTTATTTCATGTTTCCACTTCCTCTGGTAGTCTGTGGAGCTTCCTTGTGTCTGTTTTTTTTTTTAAACTTTTTTTTTTTCTTCAGTCTTATGCACACATCTGAGAGGCATAATGATGTCTGCCTGCAGAAAGGGGACCTATGCTCATTGGAAACTCCTGATTTACAGTACTTAACTACTTTTTATGAAGAGGTCACATGTCATCACTCAATTTGAACAATTGTAAAAAAAAAAAAAGCGTGATGTGTAACTCTCCTTGCCGTCTAATGAATATATGAATATATTTACATAAAGCCTGTACAAAGCTGCTGCAGCTGACAGTCGTTGGATAGACAACTGCTGTCAAAGATGGCTGGGGAGGGTTTTGTTTTTTTTTTTTTTTTTTTTTTAAGCAATTTTTTTTTTTTTATTTTTTATTTTTGACTTGCATATATATTGTGATGATATGCTGATACATTTGAACAGGCTGGGTTTTTGTTTCATGCCCCCCCTCCTCCTCGTGGTGGCGACGGGCCGTTTCAAAAGGCGCCGTCCCATGTTCCGGCTGGTCATTCTGGGTTGGGGTTTATGGCGTAGAGCTGTAATCCCAACTCCGGTCCTCGTCTTGCAGACTTTCTGATCCTCTGGTTGGCTGCTAACTACTTAGAGGGGGTCGGAGCAAGCGGGGTCACGCCGGGGCTTTAAGAATTGGGTGAGGTTGACATAAGCAGCCCCGGCTTTGTTTTGTTTTTTTGTTAATTTTTTTCTTGACGGCGGGGGGGACTAGCTGTTTATTACTGAACAAAACTACAGAGAGGGTGTACAGTCATGAACTAGCAGACTAGACCGAGCCACTTTAAAGATTTACAATTTCGTTGCCTTGTATCTGCATTTGATACAAGCTTATGTTTGTTGCAAGATTTTTACTTGCTAATGAAAAGTTGTTTTAAATAAAGTAATAGGAGAAAAGCAACAGACAGCGTTTTGGCCTCTGATTGTTTATATCTTTTTATAAATTTTAGATTGAATTCTTCTCTTTAAGGTGGCTCATTGATGCTTTCAACTCTTGTGCATATTAAAGACGAGAATGAGTTGAAAATCATTGTGCCTTTTGTTTTTCATTTCAACTAAAAACTGTTTTACTGAAAACAAACGATGAGCCACTGGAGAGATGTGGCGGGTAGTCTCCCTGTTGTTGGGGTTTGCTATGAGAATGGTCACTGCTGCTCTCTGCTGTTGAGAGGAACCACTCTCCTCAGATCCAACTCACTGGACAATGTAACACGCCATCTCCTCCCACTCATTCTTCCCCTTCCACCCCCTCGACGCCTCAAACCATCATTGCCATAATTTCAGGGGATCCTGCCATCTCATCTCGCCCTCAGGACATTATCTGTGTTTCTGACTAACCAAAATAAACTTGCTGTTTAGCCGTTGGATCCTTAATGCTTGCAAGTGTTGTGATTCACATGCACACGGTCGCCGTTTCAAGTTGGACAAACATCCACATGAGCAGTTGTTTTTTTTTGTAGTGATGTGGTTTGCCGGTGTATGATTTCTCACCAAAAACAAGATGAGGAGCATTAATCTCTATTAACCTCAATCCATTTGCATACTAACTGTCCAGACAGCTGTTGTGTTTTTGCTTGGTAGGATTAGGCTAGCCAGATTCCTCTTTTTAAAATACTTTTAAAAAGGTTTTTCTGTGGACTTTAAACTCGCACAACATGTGTTATACAAAAGGTAAACTGATGCACAGCAAGCCTTTTTTTTTCTTCCAACATTTGTTTTGGGATGACCTTTGTAATGCTAAGGACGCGTCACATTGTGCAATGTTTTGGTCTGGAGTCTACAGATAGATTGAGCAGGCTTCCTCTGCCAGTAGATGTGATCACATGTCATAATTTACAGAGATGACACAGTCTGCTTGATATCTAAAAACTGGAATTCTAATTCCAGCTGTATTTAACAATGTATTAAGTCTCAGAATGTCTCCACCTTTGCTTAAAAACTTCTTTCATACCAGCTATTCAATGTTTACACATTTGTACTAATTTCTGCAGTTGCAGGAGTTCCAGGAACACATTTAGTCTTGTTTCCACCCTGCCTATGTACGTAAAGCCAACATTGCAAAATCAAACATGAATTTGAAGTTGCTGGAAATTAGAGCATTTTAGGAACGTAATTTTTGTGTGCGCTAAAGGCGTAATCTCTTATTTTTTGTGTTTACTCTAAGGCTGTGAGACAAAATATCTGAAGGCCAAATAACTCCTACCCATAACGGCGCGTCTCGTACTTTGAAAATGATCGCAGAAAAAATGTTGCGTTTGTCCCTTTAGCGTTTGCAGGCGGCCCAAGTGTCCACGTGCCGCCTGCTATCGATTGGATAGGTCTCTCTATCACGTGACTCAGCCCGCTGCCCACTCGCATCATTGCACTTCCGCAAATAAACGTCAGGAGCGAGTGCGGCGTCTGCGCCGCGGAGAGCGAAACCCCACGGCCACCAGCCGGTTTTACCATGTCATGGTAAAACCGTTAACCGGAACCGCGAAGCGCCTCAGAGACGAACCTGTCACACAGGTGAGCCTTACGGAAACACTGCTCACTGTCTTCTGTTTAAGTCAAAGCTAACATGCTAACTGTCGTCAGGGAACAAGAAAGTAGAGCAGATTAAAGCGACTTTCCTATCGGGAGCACGAGCTCCCGTTAGCTGAGTAATGCCTTTTGTAACAATAGTAAACATGAGCCGGTGAGCTCTCATTGTTAGAATGCCGTTAAGCGTGCCCTCTTTTGGTTTCCTGTTTTTTCTTTATTGTAAACCGTTTTATTTTTATTCCGTATCTAACCTCTTCCACATACAGCAACCGATTACGACAGAGAAGGAATAAAATTGTTCCTTTTTCTGGACTTAGCTGTTTTGTCCTTTTTTGGTGTTAAAATCTTCCAATCTTGTAAACAAAGTTGTTTTACTTCTTATGGCTTTTTCTCGTTGAAAACGAATGGCGGAGACTTCAAATTCTTCAGAACGTTTGACCCACTTCAGTGCTTCAGTTTACTTTGAGATGATAACATCATTCAGCTTTTAGAAACACATAGAAGGATTCTTCTATGTTTTTCTAATCTACCACTTTTCCTCGCTACCTAGTTTCTACAACTATTGTCTTTCTCCTTTCAAATTAGTTTACTTTACATCTGTTTTGCATCAATTTTTTACCTTGTCCAATTTGTTGGAATTTTCTGGTATCTCAATCCAGGAGTTGATTTATTTAAACTTTGACGTTTGATTTTTAAATGGTCTCCACACACGATGAAAAATCCCTCTGAAGCTGTTATACACATTGAAATTAGGCTTTTTAAATGAACATTTAAAACCCGTCAGTTTTACTCTTGTAAAATGTAAAAAATGCTACTAAGGATGACATGTTGGTTAAATTTAAGTCCTTTTGATATTTTTTCTTCTGCTTCAAACTCCTAGATTCTTCTTAAATTCTTCAGCTCATTTTGTAAAAGCTTCCAATCATTCAGTCTGTAAATTTCAGATTATTGCTGTCACATCGCAATGTGTTCTTAGGCTACTTATTGCTACTTTTTTTCCCCAGCGGTCAACCGCATCCGGATCTTTCTTGTTTAATTGGTAAAAGGGTCCTTATTGGCTACAGGTGTGCCAAAGGGCCATGCATCCCTAGATGCCTTCATGTGCAAGATGAAAACTGAAAATAGTAAACTCAAATTCCAAGACCTAATAAAATCTCTTCAAAATAAGTTGCACACATATCCAGATGGTAACATGCAACTCAAGCTTTAGCAAAATCTGGGAAAATGTGGAACTATTTATTTGGCGAATGAATGCATTCTTTGACTGTGTTGTCGCGTTCGCTCCCAGGAGCGATAATCAGTTCGCTGATTATCCAGAACCTCCCCCCGAACCCGCTGGCCCTCCGGCCCACTGGCAGCGAACACACCATGGTGGATGTAACCAAATGGCCCATATTCAGCCTTATGGGAGCAGAGGAGCTCTCCTTGATTCGGAAGGCTTGCGTGTTCGGCTCGTCTGCTAATGAGGCCATCTACATCACCAGTGATGACGAGGTGAGAAAACACGGGGGAATCATTCTGGCTCAATGTCAGACTTTCAGCGTCGTTTCTCCAGTTAAAAGAACGTCTTTGTGTTTTTCTGATACAGGTCTTTCTTTACATCTGTAGTGTTTAGATTGGGTTACACCACACTAAAGTCTTAAGCTAAAAGGAGAAACAAAGCTGATAAATGGCCTTACTACGTTTTCAGAGTTTGACTTTTAACTAAAACATGTAACATGAATTAACAAATATATTCATCCTTCCATAAACAAGCTGAAGCTGAGCCATATCTAGTATGTCATGTTCTTTTTCAATTGTTATTTTTAATCTAAACCCTCATCCATATACATTTTAAGGCCCAACGTTTCCCCCTGTAACAAGTCTTTTTGTTTGGGCTTACTGGGTGTCACGCAGCACATAAATATTAAAACGCCTCTATAAACGCTGCTATCCACCTGAGTTGTGTGTGCGCCACTGGTTAGAGGCGTGGCACTGCGCCCCCCCCATCTCCGGGCCTGGTGTAAATATCTGTGTGTGTGTGGAAAAGCGACCTGTGGCCTCCTCGGCTTACTGATGCTCTCTTTGTTTAGCCGCCCTTGTGGCTGATCCGCATTACGCCTCCTCTCCTCTGTCCCACCCCGCTCAGGTGTACGTGTTCGGGCTGAACTGCAGCAACTGCCTGGGCACCGGGGACAGCCAGAGCACCATCGTACCCAAGAAGCTGGACTTCCTGAGCGGGAGGAAGGTGGTGAGCCTGAGCTACGGCAGCGGGCCCCACATCCTGCTGTCCACAGAGGGTAGCTAGCTGGAACACAACCTTTTTCTCCTTGTTGGGATGAAGAAAATACAAGAATGACTGATGTCTTTGTGTTTCAGATGGAGAGCTGTTTGCCTGGGGGCACAATGGCTACAGCCAACTTGGAAACGGGACTACCAATCAAGGAGTAACTCCAGTGCTGGTGTCTGCCAACCTGCTCAATAAGAAGGTCACAGAGGTGGCCTGTGGCTCTCACCACTCAATGGCCCTGACCGACTCTGGGGAGGTAGTGTCAGCTGTTCCCAGCAAAACTATGCAGAATAGATGATAGAGCCGTTTTTAACACTCTGCAGCGGCAAAGAGGACTTGCAGGTTTGATTTTATTTAGAAGTAGTGCTTATTCATTAAAAAAAAAAAAGCTCCAACAGGAGTTCAACATGAGAAAAAAAAAGCTATTGTTTCAGGCTGTTACCTAATGAAAAAAAGTACCCTGTACCGCTAGCTGACGGGATTTATTCATTTATTTATTCATGCAAAGGAACTAAAAAGCTCAGGTCGGCCCAATTAACTACATTCCCTCCGTGTTCTAAAGGGCGGAGAGGATTAGGCAGATTAGGCCTCCGCTTTGCTGCTGCAAATTTGCTTGGGGAAAAGGTCAAAGCCGCAGGGCACAAGGGGATTGAGAAGGCCTGCTTCACTTTCAGTAATGACAATAGAATCCTTGATCTTTTCTACAGGCTCTCTTCTTCTAGAAACTGAGCTAAAAAAATAAATAAAATCCTTGTAAAGGAAAAGTACCTCCTGCAAACCGTAGCAACATTTAGAGCAAACTTTCTCTGTTGTGCAGAGAAGAGGGCTCTGTGCCGTATCATTACACTGGGACTACTGGAAGAACAAGGAGCCGAACAACAGCTGGCAAAGACGTTGTTGTGGGTGAAGCTGAGGTCTGCTGCGGCTTCAGTAACTGCAAAGCCTCTAGACCTCTCCTAATTAGGCAACTTGTTTTGCATGTCCCCATTCCAAATGACTACTTGAGATCACTGCGTAGCGAAAATGAACCAATTTTAATGTGAGACTCAAATTGGAAAGGTGGAAACAAAATGCTCAGACTAAGCTGTCGGTCAGGTTCAGGTCCTGCAGCGGTCAATCCGACCCTGAGAGTACCAGGTCGTCTCAGTGGCCTTTGGAGCGTAGCTGTGTGAGTGGGGTAAAGTATATCCTTGGTACTTTGGTTATTTATCTAAAGGGCACAGAAACCTGGCCAAAATACCCACAAAGACTCAACAATTTGACAGCGTCAAGGCAATCCAGGATGGCATCCAGAACACTTGAATTAACTCAGTAGCTGAGCTCTGACCGTTGCCCTTCTGTGCTCCAGGTGTACGCATGGGGTTACAACAACTGCGGCCAGGTGGGCTCGGGCTCCACGGCCAACCAGCCCACGCCCCGCAGAGTGTCCAGCTGCCTGCAGAACAAGGTGGTGGTGGGCATAGTGTGCGGGCAGACCTCGTCGCTGGCCGTGGTGGACAACGGCGAGGTGGTGGTCTTCTCTGTTAAAAGCCGCAGGCCCAGGGCTGCGGTTCCTATTCTGACTCGGGTCTGGGTCCCTCTGCAGGTGTTTGGCTGGGGCTACAACGGGAACGGGCAACTCGGGCTGGGAAATAACGGCAACCAGCTCACTCCCTGCCGACTAATTGCTCTGCAAGGTTTATGCATTCAGCAGGTGAGAGCACGCACACTTGAAGTGTCTTATAAAAGCGCTTTTTGGTGTTTTTAAGTTAGGTTGGGCTTGCTTTGCTTTCCAGATTGTCTCTGGCTACGCCCACTCCCTGGCATTAACAGACGAGGGGCTGCTCTACGCTTGGGGTGCCAACACCTATGGTCAGCTGGGCACCGGCAACAAGAGCAACCAACTGAGCCCAGTTGAGATCATGACGGAAAAAGAGAGGTCATAGAATATTTACCAGCGCTTTCAGGGACAAAATTTTTTTTTTTTTAACAGCACCAAAAATTCCCTCTCTTTTTCTCCCTGCTTCTCGTACAGAATCGTGGAGATTGCCGCTTGCCACTCCACACACACATCAGCGGCTAAGACCCAGAGCGGGCAGGTGTACATGTGGGGCCAGTGCAGGGGTCAGTCCATAGTGCTGCCTCACCTCACCAACTTCTCCTGCACCGACGACGTCTTTGCCTGCTTCGCCACACCTTCCGTCATGTGGCGCCTCCTTTCCATGGGTAAGATAGGACAAAGGCTTTGTTTACAGAACAAATGGGGGGGGGGGGAGAAAAAAAGTCAGAAAACTGTTTACAGTGAGCATTTGCTTTGGATAAAAGGATAATGTAGCGACAACTTCAAGTAACTCTTATAGGGAAAAAAGTCTTTCCTTTTCTTTTCTGTTAGCATTCACGTGGAAAAAAAAATTGAAAACAGCCCATAATCTGAGCATTTCACTAAATCAGATTATGGAGCAGTTGCACCAGTGAAATGGGTGTTTTTATGAGCCGTTTACCAGACTAGAACTAAAGGATGTAAGTGACCTGAGAACCACTTTATTCTCTGTTTGGTATCAATTCCAAACCATTACAAGATATAAGACCTTGAAGCCTGGAAAGCATTTTATGCTGCAAGAGAAAAAAGAGGAGCAGTTAAAGTAATCAGGGCAGGTTTATGACACATTTTCTGCCCCCTCCCTCCCCCACAACTCCCCTCAGATCATGAGGACTTCTTGACTGTGGCTCAGTCTCTGAAAAAGGAGTTTGACAACCCAGAGACAGCAGACCTCAAGTTCTGCGTTGATGGCAAATACATCTATGTCCACAAAGCAGTTCTGAAAATCAGGTGGGACCGTCTGCCCCAGATCCTATTTAAACCCAGCGTTAAATCGAAGACAAGAAAAGCTGCATCTGCTGTCTGCCCTGGCTTTGCAGGTGCGAACACTTCCGCTCCATGTTCCAGTCTCACTGGAACGAAGACATGAAGGAGGTGATTGAGATAGACCAGTTCTCTTACCCGGTCTATCGCTCCTTCCTGGAGTTCCTCTATACAGACAATGTGGAGCTGCCTCCCGAGGACGCCATAGGTCAGACACACACACACACACAGACACACACTTCATTCGTTTTGCTCCCCGTGAGGAGTTAAAGCGTGTGTGTGGGCGCCCGCAGGGCTGCTGGACCTGGCCACGTCGTACTGCGAGAACCGGCTGAAACGTCTGTGTCAGAACATCATCAAGAGGGGAATCACGGTGGAAAACGCCTTCTCTCTGCTGGCTGCAGCCGTGCGCTATGACGCCGAGGTCAGTCTCACACGCTCTTTGAGACGAGAAATGGGTCGATAACCCAAAGCATTTTTAAAATACTTTTGTTTTACTCAATTCTGAAGTTCTCAGACAGACTTAATTTCAATCTTTATTTCTGTATTTTCAAAAATGAAGAGTGGAGTCAAACCTGCTCAAAGGGAGCTTAATGTAAATACGTTTGGCTAAAGCTAAAAAAAAAACAATCCTCTGGTGCACTTGTTTAGCTCTCTGGACAAAGCAGTGTTTCTGCTTCGTGCAGGCTGATGAATGTTGTCCTTCTTTGTTGTTTTTTTTGTTGTAGTGATATCCTTAGTCAGAGCCAGGTTCACCTATTTCCTGACTGTATTGTAAGCTAAGCTCCCTTCTTCAGGCTATAAAGCAGCAGGTGGGACTCCATTTTGCTTTGGGAACACCAGGCTGAAACAGTCACGCTTTGGTTATTTTTATTTTCCTTCTTCTTTTTTCTCTTGCTCTTCTGTTCGTCGTCCAGGACTTGGAAGAGTTCTGCTTCAAGTTCTGCGTAAACCACCTGACGGAGGTGACCCAGACCGCTGCCTTCTGGCAGATCGACGGCGACCTGCTCAAAGATTTCATATGTCGAGCCAGTCGCTGTGGAGCCTTCAAAAACTGACCCTCCGCTTGAGGTGACGGGAGCCCCCAGAGGCCGCCTCTCCAGATGTTTTATCACCTCCTGATAACTGCACTATGATGATGATGGTACGAAATCTGGAAATGAGCATTTTTGTCAGGTTGGTTGAATCTTATTCTTTTGGCAGACAGCTGCTGTTTCCGACGGTGCCTTTCAAAGAGAAACAATTGTTTGGAGAAGCTTCCATTGCTTAAAACCTCCTGGAATGAATGTTTCAGCTTTTCTTTCAAGTGACCAAGTCATTTCCAGGGTTTGCACTTTTGAAAAAGTTGTTGTTGCTGTTCTTTAACAGAAGACCACATGAGCGCTGTGTCGTGCCATCGTGTTTTCAGGTTACTTCTGAGGCCCTTTGCACTTGTAACCGTAAGGATAAAACAGGACTTGGTTGTGTTGTTTTTAGGATGTAAAGGATTTTAAAGTATATGTTTTTACCAGCAAAAACTAAACAAACAAACCCCCCCCACTTCCGCTGGTGGTAGCGGGCAGTCAAACGGGGTTTGGATGCATTTAAAGCTGTAAACCGGATGCGTAATGCAGCCTTTGCCTCTGGTTGGTCCTGGATGTCTTTTTAGCTTTGTTTGCTGAAAATATCTGACAGTATTGCTACTTTATATCTGAAGAATATATTCACAAATTTATTGTGACAACTTTAAAAAACAAAGACAATCAGCACTTGTGTATTGATATTAATATGATGTGCCAGTTAAGTATTGTGACCTCTGAAGCCTAGTAAATAATAAAAAGATGTCAATGTGATGGTTTCATAGTTTGAAGCCTTCAAAACTACAATAAATCCACCTACTTCTATGTGCTCATAGCTATAGAGTAAAGGGTCTAACCTGATCACTTCAGACCTTAATACTTTGATTTCGCCTGCCAGCTCCAGACAGCTGGTGCCAGGCGCATCATGTCCTGTGCCGGAAGAGATGAGTCAGAATGAGGTGATTTGGCTGTGTGTCCATTTTGAGAGGTAAGCCTTTAGAGTGGCTTCTTCTGTGGCCGATGCCTCTTGTAAATTCCACCTTCAGCCTTTTAAAAAGTCACCAAAAAACATTTGAGTTTATTGCCAAGACCTGTTTGAAGAATCTTCAACCCCGGCTGCTGACCAGGGGTAGCTTCCTGAGGAATCGACTGTGAGTCGACTGGAGCCTCAGAATGATTCGAACCTCCCCCCGAACTGTGAGCTGTGATTGGGAAGCAAGTACCGGTACTGACTGCTTCATTTTCTTTCTTTTCCTGTTATTCCAGACTCTTTTCTTTCCAGAATAAGACCTGTTCCAGTATATTCCATCTGGAGTTGTCAGGGGTTGGCATTAATAGGAATGATGTGAATTTGTAACTAGATAAAATTTATAGAAATTTCTCAGAAATATTAAAATTAAGAAACTGAGAAGCTTGTGAGACTAAAAATTTATTATTTTAAATGATCATATACAACAGGAAAGTTTTAACTATTAAAGACATTCAAGATAAAAATGTTACATAATAGATAAATACAAAAGTGGTTTTAAAATAGCTTTGTGTGAGCGCCGTGGGGCTAAAATTGAAATCAAAGTGACTGAAGTGGCTGCTGTGTTATTTCTTCAGCGCTGAGACGACCTCCTTCATGGCTGCCGCCGCCGTCAACAACTCCCTCTGTTTCCTCTGTAATTCTGTAACCAGAGTTGGTACAAAAAGAAAAAAAGATTGAATTTGCAGAAATCCAGTGTAGGTTTTAGCTGAGGGAACAAAACTAACACATTCAGTGTGCTTAAGCAAACAGGATCCAGTATATCTGCACTTAGTCTTTGATTCCATCTGACGTTGTACTGATAATGACGTGTTTAAATCAAAGCTGTTTTTTTTTCATATCCCCTCAGTTGTCATGTTTCATGTTGGTTTTCAGGGGTAGAAATAAATCACACGCATGCAGTTTGAGCATTAAAACAGGATCCTGAAGTCACTCTGGAGCAGTTTCCAGTCCCACGTGTCAGGTTTTGATTAGGTGCTGTCATATCATGGCTTCACTTTGGTAGCCTACGATGTATTTTCGTTTCGAGTTCTGCCTTTAGGGGGATTAACATGAAGCACAGTTAAGATGTACTCTAGATAAACAACATGTGCTACTGCTCACGTACGACTGAAACATGGCCACGTCCTGGAGGACAAATATGTCTTACTGGATTAAATGACCAATTGTTTGGTTTTCCTCTGCGTATCCATTTTTTTTAGATGCCTTTAGAAATGCTTGAGTTTAATTTATGTCAACGATTCAAGGGGAAGTATTCCATTTAAGTTTTCGGTTAACAGGCTGGAAGATTGTCCAACCATCTATCTAGAGGCATTTTTATATAACAAAGAACATTAATTCCCAAACACTCCTAACTCCTCTATTCCTAACACTAATTCCTTATTGTCTGTACTTTATTTTCTTTGCTATGATGGACAATCCTTTTTTTAGGGTTGAAATAAAGTGTGGTTCTTTCACTTCCTTTTAATGTTATCCATCAGTCAGTACTTACGTTAGCCCTCTTTAAATAAAGAAAACATAGATGGTTTCAGACACGTCTATCACTTCCCAGGGGTGAGGTGTCCTGCCTGGACAAACACAGGAAAAGAAGAGTGGACTTTACCTTCCTGCTGCCTGCTCACAAACTCTCCGAGTTTCCCAGAGGCCTCCATCACTGACAGAGCCCAATCAAAATCTGTAAAAAAAAAATAAAAAAAAAAGCAGTAGTTTTATGCTGCCGTTTACTGGGCTGGCAGCAGGGACTTGAGGGCGTCCGGTTTCCTCTCTTACCCTCCTGGCTGGCCTGGTGGGACTGGATTCTGCTGCACGCGTCCTTCAGCCCGTCCACCAAGTGGGTGAAGAGGGCCTGCGTGCAGCCGGCTGCGTTGCAGCTTCTCCAGAACGCGGCCGAGTCGACGCCGGGTGCCGGGTTTGCAGGTCGGGGGGGGGCACAGACGGACGGAGGCCCGGCCCAGCCGAGGCGTGGAGCGGGGCCCGGTTCAGGGAGGGGGCCGGGGGGGGCCGGGGGAGGGGTGGAGCTCTGCTCAGGAGCCTCTGATGAATGGGACTCTAAGAATGAGAAAAAGATCCAGGTGGTCTTGCATCTAATAACAGTTTGGCTCGACTGATTTCAGAGTCAGGTGGTTAGCATCAGATCAAAGTGGAATAATAAAAAGAACCTCCATCTGTGCCACAGCCGGACCAGTAAAGATGACCCTGCTTTTAAGAGGAGCAACAGAAGCAACAAAGCTTTGTTTGTCTGATTGGGACAACAAAATAAAACCGCTGACGCGGTAAAAAGAAAGCATATAAATACAGTGCAGTTATTTCTGTTTCCATACCCAGCACGGGGGTTTCAGGGCTTCCTCTCAGCAAACAGGGCTGGCTCTCACTGTCACACTCTCTCTTGAGCGTCTGAATCTCCACGGAAACGACTCGGGGCAGCTGGGCTGGCGCGGCGGGAGGTGGGGTGCTGGGGGCGGCTACCCCCACGGGGGGCAGCAGACTCTCCGACTCGGCGTCCTGAGAGGAAGCATCACGCCACACGTTAAGCACATACAAGCACACTTTAGCACATATATGAATCAGATTTAGGAGTGAATTCCCTCTGGCACTTCAATGATAAAAAGAACTCCTCTCCAGGACCATTATATTGAACAGAGTAAAATTTAAAGAGGACTCAAAATGAATCTGAAGACCCACAGAGTGTATGAATGTTTCCTCCTCATCCTTATTTTCATTCTTGGCATGGCAAACACCTGGATTTCCTAACGGGGAGAAGCGAGTTAGAGAAAAACAAATAAACAACCTTATTCTTTGGCTACTTTGCTATAAACACAGCCTACCTGCAGGAGAACTGAGGCGCCTCTCAGAGCTGAAGCTGTGAGCAGAGAATATTAATTAACATCATAACCAAGTGCAAGAAAACATCTTATTAAAAATAAGTAACATTAAAACTTTACAAAGCAAATCTTCGAATTTGCACTGCATTGTGTGAGACTGTGCGCCAAATTTGATTAATTTTGAGTGAATATGGATAACTTTTTAATCCTTATTGAAGTATTTGGTCAGACAGTGTCAAAATGTGTCAATATCAAAGAGGACGTCCTGTTTTCTGCCATCATCATTTATCAAATAAACCTGTTCATACCTGTTCAGTTGAGGCACGGTTGGCTGACAGAAAAAAAAGAAAACAAAGACACCACATCATTCAACATCTGCCTTAAACATTTATGATGTCAAAAATTAAACAAACAAACAAATCTAAGCTCAGACCCACCTCTGGAGCCAGGTTTTGACTCTCCTCTATATCAGAATCTAATGGAGGAATAAGTTCTTTATCTGCAACAACAAAAGGAGGATTCAGAAACGTTTGCACCTGTTGGTCAATCACAGACAAAAATATGATCATGCAGACTAACCAGAGTCTGAAGAATCATCAGATACGATTCTATTCCAGTTTACAGACTTCCTCTTAAAGGAGTTCTCCTCTTCTTCCCTGTGACAAAAAGAACAGGCATCACAACTGATCGCGAATCAAAGCTTAAAATAAAACTAAAGGACAATAAACATAAATAGATTTTTTCGTGGATAATAAAAAGCAAAGCAAAGGAAAACAAACCAAAACTATTTGTCTTCCTATTTCATTTTAAATGGTTAAGATGAGACCCAATCATCTAGAAATGTTTTGTTTAGCCAGACAAATTCTAATCGCCAAAAAACAAATGCTACATGTCCAGATGATTCACACTGCAGTGACCGATCAAGCATAAACGCCACCACCCACTATGTTCCAAAGAAGAAGGGAAAACTTAACCAGAACATCGGAAACACAGGCCTTTTCCTTCAGAAAGATTTGGGAAAAACAAATACCTAGTAGAGAAAACCTTTAAAAATCTACAGTTGCTGACAAAAATATTGAGAGCTATCTCCACCTACTAACAGAGGGGGGGGGGGGGGGGACGACAGCAGAGGATGTTTACTTGCAATGAGAACATATTGGAATTTGATCCCCGCCCCCCCAAAAAAGGAGGGAAGATGGCTGAGAAAGTCTGGGAAGAACAGCGTGGATTCACAGGACGCATGAACCTTTAGAGGGTTATGTAAAAACACCCAAAGAAAAAACACATCCATTAGTTCTACTAAACTTATCAGGAGATCCTTTTGCAACCCAAGCTGAGCATCTATTAGAGGACAAAATGACAACGGAACGACTCTGGAAGGATTGGGTTGTATCGCAGTTCTGAAAGCAAATACCAGGAAATGAAAGCTGAAAGGACGGACTTCATCATTCATCCTTAAAGACAGCGTAAAACCTTTTTTTTTTCAATGGACGATGGGGTGACGATGGGCTGGGAAATAATCCTCCAGTATAAATATTCACCTGAAATGTGTGTTAGAGTGTTAGAGACCAACACTTACCGCCCATCAAAAGACAGCCCTCTCTGAAAAGCAAAAATCAGATCTCCGTTAGTTTGATGAGACAGAGGGAGTTTTGAATAAATGTATTCCAGGAGAACAGTAACGATACCTTAGAAGATGCTCTGGCTGCAGAGGAATAGCCTGCAGCCAAAAAACAAACAGATTCATTTGTTAAATGAGAAGGGAAAAACAAACAAAACAAAAAAAGACACACACACAAATCTCTGAGGAGGACTCACCGTTGCTGCTTCTCTTGTGTGATGAAGGAACATGTTTGGCACAATAAAACCTAAATAAAGAATTTAAAAAATATAAATGCTGGCTGTTAAAGATGGATGGAAATCACAAAGCAACATCATGAAGAAAGAAATCCATGAAGAACTCACATAGGCAAACTGTCCATGGGCGCTTTTCCCTCCGTTTCCTCACAGGTTGGGCAATGAGCCTCCAGAAAAAAAAGAGGATGCATTTCATTATCAAACACACACCAATTTGGAATTTTACAGAACACAAGTTATTCCAAGACATATTTCTCAGAGAATGGAAGAGAATAATCATTGGCTTGCAAACATTTTTAAAAGATCTGTTTAGAATTGTCCATAAATTACCGTATTTTCCGCACTATAAGGCGCACCGGATTATAAGGCACAACAAAAACAAACCTTGGACGGCCCCGCCTCACTGGAATTCTTAGAGAACTGGAATGCTCTCACATAATCACCATTACCTGGGCAAATTGAGGACAAGTATTACACGTCACAAAGCAATCAGGTGAAATTAAAAAGAGGAAAGTCTCCACTTACTTTGCTTTCTGTGTTTCAGACAGTATAACCTGGGTAAGACGCACAAATGCAGGTGTGAAAAAAAAAGAAAGTATAGACACATTTCATTCAGAACGCAGCTACTCTGAACTGACCCAAATTTCCCATGTCGGTGATCCTCAAAAATCTCAGCCCCACCCTGAACGGCGCAGGGGTAATGGAAGGACTTCTTGCAGCGTTTGTTCTCACATCCTGCAGTGGCGCCCTTTCTCTTACAGTGGTGGCAGAGCTAACGCAGACACAGAGGCAACAAAGGGGGAAAAAGGTTTAGTTATAAATAACCAGAACGGGCCCTTTCCGATCTGACGGCCACGGCGCTCCTCACCAGTCTGCTCCCTCGCTTCACCTCATCCAGCACGTCGTCCACCGAGAATCCAAACAGGTCGTCCAGCAGCGGAGAGTCGGTGCAGAAGATGCCGGATGAGAACAGCTGGAAAGGAGCACAGGAACGGTCATTCAAAGAATGCTGAAGCAGGTTTGGCGGCAGGATGGATAGAAAATGTGGAATTCCGACAACAGAAATGCAAACTGTGATGGGAATTGTGTTTTTCTTTTCTTTTTTTTGATGTCAACTTCAGTTTGTCAAAAAAAAGCTACATTCAATCCACCATTTTGGGCCCACAATGTAGTCCAAAATCAGAATTTTTACTATTATTGAGTGGGGGATTAAAAATAAAAGGAGACAAAGCAGGTAATCTAGCTCCATTCACAAACATGTTTTCAGCCTTTACAGAGAGAAAGTGAAGCCTTTCGTTGGCTCATTCAGAGGCAATATCAGCCCCACTGCCTGGAAGTTTCACACTGTGCTCTCTTTGAGGACGAAAAGGACCCAAAACATCTCAAACAGGGCCTACAGAAAGCCATAGTGACCCCCAAATGTCCAATTCCACTTCTGTGATAGCAGCAGTTAATCAGCAGAAAAAAAAAATCACATGACTACAGCACTAGTTTACGTCTCTGGCGTGTTCACTTCCCGTGACTACAAAGTTTCCCCCGACATTTTTTTTTACCTGGTTCATTTGAATATGAATAAGCCATTGGCACGGTAACTTTAGCGCAGTTCCAAGTGGAATAGTGCGGAAATTCATGCCGCTGCTCTCTACATTTGCCATTTCGACTTTCTGCCTTTCAAGACGTAAACAAACAAGTGGCTAGTAAGCGATACGTAACCTAAGTTTAACCCTTCAAATGAGCCAACACGTGCCGCATCGCGAGACTTCACACCAGAGTAAACTAATACAAGTATAATGCAGCAAAACTTCAAAGCGGCTTTGAATTTACCAAACAATTCTGGTGGGCCGTGACTTGCTCTTTGGTCGACAGAGCTCCGGTTATCTTCGTCTCCTCCGAGCGTTGACAGAGTAGGCAGGAGGCTTTCCGACCGTTGCCCATTTTCACTTCGTAACCCTAAAATGAACCCTGAAAAAGGCCTTTCTTGTTCCGTTAGAATGTATTGATGTTTAGCCACTTCTGCGCGTATTTACCGCTTTAGTGTTATCCAGTGCATCTCACCAATCATGGCCTCCCCGGCGGTTGCCAGGTTAGCGAAACATTTCCCCGTTTGGTTTTCTGAGAAGTACTAATACTGCACAACCCATACAACAACCCAAAATAAGAAATAGTAAAAACAGATGTTGCCTGCTGTTTTATTATTATATTACAAAAAGTCGGACCGTAACCTAGGTTCTATAAAGTAATTGGGTTCCAAGCAAAATTCCACATACATTCACACATAGCTTATTTTAATAATGGAAATTTTATTCAGGTTTCGCAGTTGCTGGTCTGAAATAGAAAACATATAGATTTGTGTTGGTAATGTCTTAGTAGCTCTATGGTTTCCCAGTGTCCACCAGTTCTATATTGAATAATAAAGAATATAATTCTTTCTTTGGCTTCCCCCTGTAATGATGGGGACATAACAATGCACTTTAAATACTTTTTTGTTGTCTCATCTGTTCAATTAGGTCTTTTTTTGCAGTTTTCAATTTTATACAGTTGAATTTTTAATAGCATAGTTGAAGAGGTCCAGAAATCTGGCAACCAAGTTGGACAGTTTCACTTTCATTTCTCCAGAAGGCTTACCTGATAATAATGTAATATTGATGTACAATGATGTAATGTAATAATGATAATCCACTCAGTAAATCACATAAAAAAAACCAAGACACTGCAATTGCATCGCCACGAGTCATTTATGTAAAAAATATTAGACAAGTCACCAAATAGTGACATCACCATACTTAATGTACAATATATCATCTCCATTAACAATCATCTTATGACAGACTTGATAATTCACAGTATCTACATTCAAAATGTGGTCCTTCTGCAGGGAATAAGTTACCTTTATACAATGATCACTGATTCTTCACACTGAGAAACGCCTGTTGCATTTATAAAAATCCACAAACAGCGGGAGAATGACGAGGAAAGGTCACACACAACGTTTGGACAGCTAGTGGTGGGACAGGTATCTAATTACAAGCTGACGACAGGCGGGCGGAGTGTGAAAAGATGACAAGAAAAAAGAGGGATGAAAACATTAAATTAATACGCATGGGTGTTTATCACAAATAAATGTTCAAAGGACAAAAAAAGAGGGAAAAATACAATCTAAACAAGAACCTTGTGTTATTGTCTCTTCACCTTTTTGAAAATGACTGATGTGAACACGTGAGATTGTGGTCTTTGTCCCATTTGGAATGAGAACATAAACAGATGCATTTCTTAAGATCAGTCCTGCTGCTCCATTTATACATCTATTTCATAACCATAGAAACCAGCGTTTCCAACTAGAGGGAGATCACTTTACTAAACGGTGAGCTTGCTGTGAGTATAAATCTGTTCAGCATGGTCACTAAATGATGGCACGATTAACTCCAAAGGACGGTCCTAACATGTATGTGATAGAAAAGAATTTGATTAAACGTATGGAAAAATACTTTTTTCTGTGCAAATTTCACATGAGTACTGATGTTGGCAATACGGCACAGATACAACCACGTGATGCTAGTGTTCTTGAAGGCAGCTCCATGGTTGGGGAAGAGCTGAAGAGTTCAGGGTTTGGTGTCTGGGAAGTTTGCGTAGGTCTCACTGCAGCTGGAAGATGTGCTGAGGTTCCCAGAACCACTGCCCTCTGTTGCAAACAGACAAAAACTGAGATGACAACTCTAACTTTTAACCGCTGGGTGTTGGTGTACTTCGTTTGGGGCTGCTCCCTTGGATACCTGAGCTGGAGAGAGACTGACAAGACTTGGACTTTCCAATGAGGGTGATGAGGTTAGCAGCAGCGATCCAGCCCTCCCTAGAAGAATTCAGGTTGCGTACAAACCTAGAAACAAAAGCAGGATTATGGGTGTGTAAAAGGCTTTAAAAAAAAAGGAAGGTTTGTATCTGAAAATTCTGGGCCCAGAGCTGCCCAGGCCTCCAGTGGAGGCACAGTGAGGATGTATTCTCACCACTGTCCATCGCCTCCCTCCTTGACCAGCTGAACCACGTCTCCACTTTTCACCGACAGCTCCTGAGCACCTCCTTTCTCATAGTCCGCCATCACAGTATATTTACCAGCACACTGTTCGTAGTGAGGACACAAGTTAAGATACATTTATCAGCACTGAAATATTAATAATGGAGCCAATGCTGCAGTTATCTGAAGTAAACAAACAAACAATTTAATGCCGTAGACCCCAGAGTGTTATTAGCAACGTGCTGTAGGTTTTGCACACGCAGGTCCTTACCAGCTTCTTGATGTTTTCGTCTTCTGGGTCAGAGTTAACGGGGTCCTCAGCGCTGGAGTAGCCGTCCTGTTCCTCTGAGGCGCCCAGTGACAGGGAGGCCTTGTTCCAGCCTGGGTAAAAAGGGGAACAGGAGTCAACTGATGACAAACGTAAAGCTCCAAATGCTGACAGGCCTGCATGTGAGGGAAGAGACGGGTGGACAAACCACTTTCAACAGAAAAGTGAAAAGCCCCTAAACCCAGGAACCCAGGATTTAGTCAGTTCCACAGCTACATTCTGAAAAACGCAGAGTGTGGAGGCTGGCTGGCATGCAGCTTCACATACAGGAAGAAAGAGGTAGGCAAGTGACTTGTTTGTGCAAGTGGCTAATTCTATTATTGCTACTATCACGCTAAGCGTAAAAGAAAAACAGCGGTGAAACAGTGAGCTGGCACAAAGTCAGCGTGGTCCTGCCATTGCCAGTAGTACCTCTCCATTTTGTCTGTAAGAGACTAGAGGTGCTGAACCACCTGGCTCTGGTGAGGTGGAGAGGAGGAGGACCTGCATCTGAGGGACATGAGGCACAGCCGGTCACTAAACCCTGAAGCTTAGTCCAAGGCCATGCCTGCGGTAAAGGTGGACAGCCAACCAAATACAGATAAAAAACTACCTTTAAAGCCAAACGGAGTGGGATCGCTCTGCCGCTTTGTTTTGTGATCTGGGCTGGTTGGAGATCCTATAGTGGAGCAGGAAAAGGACAGACAAGACTGGACATTAAGGAATGAAAGACATCCCCACCCCACCCTCTAGATTCAACACTCACACAATTTCAGCTCTATATGGAGCAGAGGAGGGAAGACAGCTAATAAAAAGGTAAAGCTAATTCTTATTAGGAGAGTATCAGAAAAAAAACAGCTCAGTGTTGTGCTGCTTTTTTTTTAATAGAGGAAGTGCTCTAAGGGGGTGCTCTTTTTCACGGAAGGCATTTGGATGCTGGTAAGTTGTTCAAGTTTTTCGGCTCCTTTGTGTTTACACGCCGATGATTTAGTCAGACGAATGAGCCAAAACATCTGCAGTGAAAAAGGCAAAGCACCAGACGGGGTCAAACCAGGATCCAGAGCTGTGTGATACCTTGAGATGGGAAGATTATCGTGGGTAATGTAAAACTTTTGTCTTCAGTAGCTGAGGGCTCTGTGGATAGAGGCACGTCTTTTTTCAACAACAGACTGAGAGATAGCTTTTCTCAGTGTATTTATCCCAAGACGGAACTAAAAGTGTGCCAATTATTAAATAGCAACCATATCCTCCTTTATTTCTCAGCAGTAAAGTCAAACATGAGTTCAAAAGCTCCAATAGGCTCTCATTTCACAGTGATGAAATGCTGTTACCTTTCTGGACTTTGAGGTTACTGAATCCCTGTAAAGTAAAGCGCTTTCTAGCCACAGCAGCTCTGTCTGAGGTTGGGCTTGTCACAGCCTCATCTGACCCCGAGGAAAAGCAAGAAGACGGGACAGACGGAGGGAAGCCAGGGATGGAGGGAAGGAGGCAGGAAGGAAGACAATGAGTTAAGCAAAGGAGAACATTAAAGAGGAAGGAAGTAATTGGAAAACATAGAGTTAGTACATAGGTCATCATTAGCAGAGGGGAGTCAAACAGGTCTGTGTGACGCGAGCACGACAGACAAAAAGGCAGATTTGTTCAAATAGAAAACAAACAACAAACATCTGCACCGTCTTCATATTTGCGCACTAACCTTTTCCAGTGAGCTTTGGTGAAGAGGTGGAGTTGATATCGAGGCTGCAGTGCTCAGCTTTCCTCTCCTCTCCCTTTTTGAAGCTTTTCTGACCCGTCTTGAATGGACTGCAGCGGAAAAGAAGTGCAACACGCTCAGCTGATGGAACTGGTCCTTACAACTCAAACTTTATCGGTAGCGTCCAACTGTTTGTCTTTACTGTGTTGTCTCACTGTTCCGGCCCTAACACTACAGCAAATCAACATGTCTCTGAAGGAAGAAATTACTAAATGGCCAATTCATAGTACAAAAATACTGGAAAATATGCTATTTATCAACTGGCAAAAAAGTTCACAAACACAAAATAAATAGAACTTTAACAAAACCTGGAAAATGGAATAAAAATATAGGTAGTCCTGCTTTTATTTTACAGAGCTTGTAAGCAGCTTAGTATTTTTTAGTAAAGGACTTGACAAACAAGGCCACTACATACGATGCTTTCCATTAAAATTCTGAGAAAGAATAAATGAAGGCGAAACACGAACTTACCTGAGACTTACTGTTCCACTGGGCACAGGCGGAAACTGGAAAACCTGGTCTGGCCCCCTCTGCTGGCTGGCTTCTGAAAGAAAAAGAAATTAAAATATCCACTTCAAGGCCGCAGTTTATCCTAATTAAGTATTTCAGATGATTCTGATTTAGTAAAACGTGGCTAATATGTTCACATTCCATTTACAAATGGGGTTATTTTCTCTTACCTCGGTATGCCTGCAGTTGGGTTGTCAGAACCTTCCTAATTTCATTCACCCACGTGGTTTTTACCTCAGTAGTCGGTGCCTGATGATCAACATTGACATAAATATTTATACCCTCCATTTGGATTTTTACAATCCTTATAACTAGAATTATTGAGTGTACATTTTCTTCTGTGTGTTGATTTACCTGAACGATATACACTTCTTCTCTGGAGTTGCACCAGATTTCAAACTTTTTGTTATCTCCTTTTGCATTCTCAGTAATACCCACTGCACTCATCTGTCCAAAAATGAAAAGGAGAATAATGTAAACTTTTGCTGACACTACTAATAAAAAACAAAGGGAGGAAAAGTGAAGCACAAGAGCGGTGCAGGAGCTCACACTCAGAGACTGTTTGAAGCTATATGAGGGGGCTTTTTCATAGCCCTCCCCGTTCTCCTCCCTCTTCTTGCAGAAAAGCAGGGCCTTCTCGTGGAGGAAGAGGTGTCTCTGCATGGGCTTAAAACGAGCCAGATCCTTCACCTTAGCGTGGCCCTTCTTGTGCTCTGTCCACACGCTGAACGACCCTTGCATTAGTAGCTTACCCAGCTCACTGAGATTGCCCTAAAAATGGGAAAGATGAACAGGAAATGACACTGTATGAGAGAAAACATGATTTTTAAACACTGTGATCTTTGTTTGATCCTGAGCCGCAAGTTTTCAGACAGACATGTCAGACCAGAGCGTCAGTCGAAATTCTTTTAGTTTCAAAGTGATTGAATTATGAACCGACATCTTATATGTGATGTTAGTAACAGACACATGACAGGATTTAGACACTGATGCAATTTTTTCAATCATCTTTTTTATTTGAATACCAAAATAATATATTTAAAATGAATAAATCAGAAGAAAGACTTTTACGTTTAAGATTAGAGATTTAAAAAGTGTGAGCGTGTTCATATCCCATTTAAAATCTGTTGGATTCTGCTCCTGATCAAATGTAAAACGAAAATTGAAACTTGTTCAGGTTTTTCTTTGTTTTTTTGGTAATAGAATAATGTAGAAAACAGGCTTTAACCTGTAAGTTTGCCAATGGACAAAACACAGTTGTTCTTATGGGAATAAAAGGATTATGATTAATGGATAATCCCTTAATAACCAATATTGTTTTTGTAAACACCCACAATTAAATCTTAAAGTTGTCATTTTTGTTACATGTGGACTATTTAATAAAGCTCTATGCACAACTCATGTTTTCCACCTTTTAGTAAATAAAGGTGCTTCTTCAGCATTGAAACACAGTTGTTAGTTTTAGGAAAGCTGAACACTGCGTTTGGGGTCATAATTTAAAAACCACAATCCGCACAGTATCATATGATCTAGATAAAGTGCTTGAATAATTTTAGAAAAAACAGCGTGACTTGATTCACACACTCACATAAATGTAATAACTATGGAAACCCCACTTAAGGGATATATGGAACTACAAAATTACCCTTAAACAGTAAAGCAAATCAGAGCTCACAGGGGGCCCCTATAGAGCATACTTAATCTGATCAACATGCTTCATGTTACTGTTTTTATATATTCCCTCCAGAACATTTGGAGTTAATTGCACAGCATGTCATAGATCTAAGTAATCTGTTCTTTGGTTAATAAGCCTGGGGTACTTAAATGCCTCACCTCATATCCTGTAATGGCGATCAGGTGCATGGAGTCATTGACAGCCTTGAGGATGCCCAAGATTGAGGTCAGTGCCTCCTGCAGGTCATCAGTCCCCTCACAGCCCTTACTGTACTTCAGCATTTCCTGCAGGGAGGAAATTACAATCCGGCAGCTCAAAGCATCGAAGTGAAAAGAGATTGTGTTAAGTTTGTGGCCTGTGGATTAATTAGTACCTTCAGCAGCAGCTGATACTTTGTAATCCTTTGAACTGGCTTCAATAGATAAGAATCTAAACCCAGCTTATGCTCCAACTTTTTCTGACACTCCTGAAGAAATAAAAATGTAAAAGAAAAAATTAAATTAACAGTCAAATAAGACTACAATTTTTAAGGTAAAACATTCATTTTCTGGGGGTTTAGTCCACCTGAAAGAAGGCACAGTCTGAACACTGCCTCCAAAGGCTCTCTGAGCGAGGTTTGTTGTGACAGTACTTCTCATAGATCTGCAGGTCTGTCATCTGAGGAAGGATGGGAAACAGTTTAAGAAAACAGCTTCTCAGTGTTTGTGCTCACAACGTAATATTTCACTCACCCTCTCCAGAAAGCACCGTCCAACCAGTTCAGGGCAGCCTGTGTACTGTTCCAGCTCCCTTAGAAAAGTTCTGCAAACAACAACATGAATTTAAGACTAAGAGCAAATATTAAACACAAGCTGCCCCAAAAAGTTCAAATATCACAGCTTGTTACAGGAACCATGAACAACCACCAGGGGGCGTTTAGTCACCTTTTGTGAAAGTGGTAAATTTCAGGCATGTTCCCAAACAGAACCTCCTTTTTGCTTTGCAGGGATGCAGGGATGAGGTGAGACATTGCTGGATTATCCATCTCAGAAGCATATCCCTATGATGACAAATACAAAGTATGATGCAATAAAAATAAATAAATAAACAAATGGGCTCGGTGAATATTGCGTGGGCTTATCAGATACCTGCAGCACACAGAGCAGTTCCTCCACATAGGCTCTCTCAGTTTCCAGCAGCTCGTTCATGACATGCCTGCACATGGACAAAAAACAGGAATTAACCCAAAAGTTTTCGGTGCACTCGGAAAAGCTAGCAGCCCACTGCTGTAGATAATGAGATAAGCGCTTTCACACAGTCCATCTGCTGTGTAACTCGATTACAGATGAAAGAGTTACTGCTGGGGTCCCTCACCGCCTGAGCACTGCCAGGTTCTCCTCCTCCTCGGACTGAGATGCATGTCTGCTGTTGCCATCTCCATTCTGCAGTTGGCCGTTTCCCTGTGAGGCAAAAGAAAAATAGGTGTGATTTGCTTTGACCAGGAATGGTGACTGAAACTAGACAGAGAGTGTGTGAGACAGCATCCGGACACACACAAACACAAAAAAGGATAAAAATTCTTACTTTTTCGGAGCCGATGGAGTCTGAGCAGTTTTTCTCCTGCTGAGTTCTGTGTGCTGCAGATGAGGAAAATCATAATTTTTTATACATTTAAAAGTTGTTATTTTGTGGAGGAAGATTTAAACAAAGGAAGGTTTAAGCAAAGCTTTTGAGATGTGGAAACTGAAGCACTTTAAAATAATGAAGACATATTTGGGACTTTATGAAGAATGCAGTGAAATGGATATAAATATGATATAGTTGTCACAATCTGAATTAATGTTCGCTCTTAAAACCTTTCCTAAAACTAGCTGTAAGGCTGTCAAAATTATTATCTGGTAAATGACAGGGTTCATTTTAATCAAACTAAGCTAGTTAGTTATAGCACTGAATATAAAGCGAAGACTGGCAGTTACTCCATAATACAGAACAAATGTGGCATATCATTCTGCCACTGAAGGATCGCAAAATGGGTGAAAGAAAGTTGTTTCAGAAACAATATGAGAAGCATTTTTGTATTTAATAGCATTTTGAACAGGCATTTTATGTTTTTTTTTGTCCAGATGATTCAAATTCAATCTATTCTCCAGTGAATAACAGATAATTAGAAGTTATTGGAAACAGATACGTGATCAAAAACCCTTCTAAAAAATCCTTAAAAGAATGAGGACAGTAAAATGCAATTAACAGATGACTGTGTAAAGACTCACCAGGTGAGCTGAGGGGGGATTTGATAAAGGCTTCGGGTCTCGGGGCCACCGGCTGCACAGGCCTGGTTTGTTTGGCTGCTAGCTTCTTTAGGCTGACCCTCCGCTTGTCAAACATCTCTTGCATGGATGCCTGCTTCTGGTAAACTTTCTCCACTTGGTCCTGACACACAGGAAGCCATCAAAGGTGTGTCATAAACAACCGATGTTTCATGTTATGTCTGCTGTGTTATCATCAATGCAGCGGGAACACCATAATGCGAGACCTAATGCCATTTTGATGTCAGACACATGACGATAATCTAGTTAAATGGCAGCCGCTCATGTCTCTTTATCATAACTGCATCAAGTTGTTACAACCACCCTGGAGGAGCAGTGAGACGTTTAAATGCAGCATGTGTTCTTCTGCTTACCCTTAACTGTTGGTTCAGCACCGCCTCGTACTCGTCCCAGATGCTGCTGAGGTCGCTCAGTTGATTCTGGCCTGCACTGTCCAGGTGACGCTCCAGCTCCTGTAGGGCCAACTCTGCCCCCTCGTGTGATTGACACTTATCTACCGGCTGAGACGCCAGCAGATAAATCCCATCGTCCACCCATTTAGAAGCCTGCAGATGATTACAGAGGGGGATGAAGTTCAGATGGATAAAATGACATGAGGAGGCGTTTAAGCTGGACGTGTTTTAATGTCTTCTCACCCTCTCCAACCGCTGGTGCAGCTCCATGGCTTTCTGCAGAAGGTCCTTCTTGGCCCTCAGATTAGCGCTCACGTTCTCACTGATTTCTCTGAGCTCACAGCATTTGGGCTGAATCGAGTCTTCAGCATAGTGGGAGTGCTGGATAAGGTCATCACCCTCACGGGACAAGGCCAGGGCTCTGTCCAGAACCTCCTGTGGACCCAAGCAAAAAGATTTTCAAAAAGAACCCATGTGTGACTTTATCATCTCCGGATGAGCGGGAATTCTGTTAGAATCAATTTCAAAGTTTTCCTTTGCTGATTTTGAATTTAACCTCCATTCATCTGCATGTTCCAAGGAGTCCTTCAGAATGTAACCATTTTCTTCCCGAGGTTGAGGAAAAACATCTAGATCATAGATGGTATTTTTTAGTTCTTATCGTGATAGTTTGATACAGTTCTGCATCCAAAATAAGATTTGAAAAAATCGAATTTATCTTACACTAGCCAGCCTACCCTAAGAAGCGTATTACTATTATTCTTTTTCTAGACCTGCTTGTACAAAAGCAAATGATTTTTATCAACATTCGGCCACTATGAATCTCAACAAAAACACGCAGCTCATTCATAACATCAGGGTTTATCTTTTGATCTGCAATACAGAGCGTGGTTCCCATCCGATAAACTACAAAGTCTGAACAAAGTTTGGATCGGTAGTGGTTGGGAGCGACTTACACAAACTCTCTCCTCAAAGCTGGTGAGTTCACAGAGGATGTGGTCAGCATGTGCCGGGCTGATCCCGACCTCAGAGAAGGCTGCGAGCTTTTCCAACAGCTGATCCAGCAGAACTCTCACCTGCAGTAGGCACGTTACATTCAGTTTTTATGTCTGAAAGGCTTAGAAGAACGGCGGCGTAGTCCGTCACATTTCAGTGGTGTCGATCGGCTCCAGCTCACCTCTCTGTAGCTATGCTCAAAGTGGCGCAGTTGGAGACACTGCTCCAGTTTGGTCTGATGCCTCACCCAGAACTCATCGAAGGCCCTCTCGGTCTCATCCAGCTGAGACAGCAGTCTGACGTTAAAAAAGCAAAGAAGAAAAAAAAAGGGAAAACAAGCAGAGGAAAAGAGGACAACGGAGACATTAGCCAAGAGGAAGGCGCAATGGTGCAGCTGAATGACATGTTTGGGCTTTCTGTTCTTTTCATGAAATAGTCCTACATTCTGGTTCATATAAATGAAAAAAAAAACCCTTAGAAGGTTAATAGATCCGAGAACATGAATAGAGATGAATGATGTCCCTTACCTTTGTACTGTCGCGAGGTTCTCCAGTTCATCCTGATTCATGTTGTGGTCGGGGTCTCGCATTAAGGGCTCATTGATACCCTCCAAAAGCCTGCTGCCCTGTCCCAGAGCCACCAGTATGTCCTCCTGCAGACACACGCACAAAAACGGTTGTAACCCAGAAAGATCATGAATGGACTGCAGAAGTATACAGAGTGATAACGCTGACACATATAAGTATGTACTAATGGGACCACCTTCATTTTATCTCGTCTATTGGTGTGTGTGCTCAGCAGGATTGTTGTGGCTTGGATTTCATTTGGGAGTTCAGTTTCTGCCAGCTCCATCCCAAACGACTGCAGGGTCTGTGCTGTTCTCTTAACCATCATAGCAAAGCCTTCAATAGCCTGAAGAACAAAGCAGGAAAATTTTCAGCATACCTGCTCCCCAAAACAGAAAACAGCAAACTTTGGTGCTTTTTGTGATGTTTATTGAGTTTCAAGCTTAAATGTAGAAATATATTACTTCTGGACAAATATATTACTTCTGGACAATCTGACCATCCAAGTTTGAAACATGCTTGTTTTTTATGTTTATGGCTTTTTTGGGGGTCTTTTTTAGCAACTAATAGTTATACGGAAATGTGATCTGAGTAGTGCTCATTCATGTCTTCATACAGTGCGGTGGGAGATCCACTTCTCGTGGCAGTATTCCTGTGCCCCCCCGAGTTCCTGCGTCAGCTGCGTGCGGTCAATGTAGGAGTGCAGCTCAGTTACTGAGCTTAACATGATCACCTGAGACAAAAACACCCATCACTCATCAGCCATTTTATTCTACAAGAAAATGCTAAATTTCTAATATACTTTGCAGTCTGATGGCACCTACCGGGACTTTCATCTTAAACTCATCCTTGTTGAATTTGAAGAGGATATCTGAGAGTGTGCGTTGTAGGAGTGTGGTGGGCCTCAGAACCAGGACCAGCTCGAGGTTCCCAGGAAAGGAGCCCTGAAAAAGAATAGAGATGAAAGCTTTCACTGATCTCAAGCGCCTCCTTTTCCTCTTGGTAATTAATCAATCTTCAGAGAACGGTCTGTTTTCTCCTCTGACAGCCTGTATATTATTCATCCCTTCTGTCTACTATTTGAAGACTCTGCTCAAACACACAATGAAGCTTTTATGTGAGATCTGAAGGGAAACATGGAGGATGAAGCTCAGACATTTATCTATACCACAGCAATAGCTCTGCAGAAATAATAAAACAAAACTATTCCTCACACAGCTGTGCATGTACATGAATCAGTTTCTGTCCTTATGGAGCTGATGTTGAATTAGAGAGTCATATTACCATTGCCTCTGATATAAAAAAAACCCCTTGCTGTATTTAACATCCTCTCCTGTTTTCTTTCCCCTGTCTTCAGGACTCCAAGACTCTGTATTTGTGATTTGGGGTTGTATATATCATACATAAAATTGACTCAAAAAAATAAAAACAGTCCCCGCTTAACATAAAGACAGCAAATCTCACAAAGCAAAACAGATTGGATGATGTTCTCAAAACACCCTCGTAAATCCTCCCTCACATTTATCATATCCCGTTTCCAGGAAATGCTAAGCTTAGCCAGCGAAATAAATAAAATGCCTATTAAAATGTCCTGACTGACATCCACTGACGGCCAGACGTGGAAGCGGTTGAATGAGGTTGAGGGCAGCATCTTATCTCCCTTTCTGAAGCAGAGCTATTGTTAATACAGCTTTAATTAACTAATGACATTAATGAATGGGTTGCCGGATTGGTGCTCCCATCCCAGCGAGCTGAAAAATGCTGATCTATGCAAAGGTGATTCTAAATAGATTGTTAATGTAAACCTCTAGGGAGAGACTTTGTTAGTGGAAATAATAAATCAGCTTAGTGTTTGTCCTTGCTGACCAGTTCGAGGAAGGCAGATAACTGTGCAGAAAACAGTCATGTACCAGCTGGGTGGATAAAACCAACAATCTTTGGAAAATGCAGATATTTTTATATACAATTGTAGTGGGTGTCCAACAAAGGTGGCATATCTGTGATAAATAGGTTAATTTAGATGATCTTCTCCCCCACTAACAGTGAATTGATTCTATTAATTTCCTATCTTAAAAATAGCTGTCATTTATGGTTAAAAACATCGTTTTTCATTTTGTGCAATCTAACTAAATTAAAGGAAAAATAATTATTCAAGTGAAGTGTTGAAAACTACATTACCTGAGAGTTCAGGAAAATAATTTATCCTTTTTAAAAACAAAGTAAAACTGTACACTCGTGATTTACATCGACCAAATTCAGCTTATAAGCAACTACTCCATCATGCTGCTTGGATGGGAGGCTGCTGGCTCTCAGTCAAGATCTCTTTGCTCTTTGTTTTTGATCAATGGTGGACAAACACACAGAAGCTTCAAAGAAGAGAAACAGTAAAACTGGACACTTATTTAAGACCAGTTTACAAACAGTTTCTGAATCATCTATTCGGGGTCAGCTATGCACTGCAGTCTGCAGCTTTCCTGGAGAGCAAACTGACAAACATTCATTTCCACATCCCACAATATGCACAAACATGCCAATACATGCAGAACTGCAGAAAGTCAAAGTGAGTAATCGATTGTTGGTAGAAATGAGCCGTGATCCACAGATCATTTGCTTACTGACTGAAGACCACCCCCCCAAAACCCTTCATCATTTTACACTTAACAGTCTATCTGAATCCCATCAAGCAGGATATTGCTGCAAGGTTGATTTAACTGCCCCATTAATGCCCGTCAACCTGTAAAAGTCCATCATGTGGGATTAATAAAGCTTAATTTAATTTGAAATGACTGAGTGAGTCTAGCAATCGTAAGACTCATGTTTTGCAAATCATAAAATAAACCTTTTTCATAATCTACGAATCTCAAAATAAGGGCTGAAACGTTTAAAGATGTCAAATGTGTGAAAAAAACTGTCCAAAATGTTAATTGTTACATCTTTTTCGTTATCCCATACAGTGTTTGGATGGTGTTTGCCATACACCATCCAAAGAAGTGAAAGGATTCTCATTGCTTCCAATTAAGCAACAATACACCAAGACTTTGGCTATAAGGGCTCAACTTAATTATTACTTTGCAGTAGAGTAGTTATTTTCTATCAAGAGAAATGCTTTTGTTTCACCACTTCTCCACAAAAAGCATGAAACAGATAAATATACAGACTCAGGGACCCAGAAATCACTTCAGACCTGCAACACCTTCATTTAAATAAATTAGTCATTTATAAATCCAAAAAGATTCAATAGAACAAGAGAAATCGAGTTCTTTGACTTTGTATACAAAATGACACAGTTGACCTTTTTAATGCAGACACTAATCAACTGCCTAATAATCAACTAAAGAGACACTAAAGGTTAGAAAATGAGTGGTTTTCTGAAACACAATGCAGGCGCCCTCAATCATCTGTTTATCTAAGTGAATCGTCATTCAAACTAACTTTATCTAATCTAAAAGAGGCCAAAATTGAATCACTCTGAAACTGACATGGTGAGCTGGACTCAAAGATTAATGCATGGACCATCTTGTTTTTTTCTGGCTGTTTATTCTTTCCTATAGGAATGCAAACATAGGGATGTGATGAGATCATTTAAGTATGTGGTTGGCTCCAACCAGCTACCTCTTTATGTCCAGACTCAGTAGACTGTCCTACTCAGTGTACAATTATGTTCAGCTGCTTTTGTTCAAGGTTCTGTTAAAATGTGTTATTTTAAACTTGAAGACCTTTAAGCAAATCTGAAAGATGCTCTTTTCAAAACTAAAGTCCAGGATCTGACAACAAATGAGAAAAGCTTGAACTTTCTCATACAACTTTTCACACTTGCTTATCAACGTCATGCGATAAACCTCTCACTCAGTGGCTGATGGATTGCTTTTTTCTCCCTATCACAAACATTAACATACAGTGCACTAGTGCACTGTCTGGCTTGCAAACGCAAAGACGAGCTTACTGCGATACGAAGCAGTGTCCCCTTGACGGCTGCCCATCGGTCTTGCCTGCGGTCAATGACCAGGATGAAACCCACGTCCGTTGACGACAGGCTGAAACACAAAGTGACAGAGCACAGTTGAAATGCATTACTTCCAGCATGAAGGTTCAAGAGTGAGGAACATCCCAAAGAGGGGAAAAATAGATAATATGACAAAGAAAAAGTGCACTATAAAGAAAAGTGGCGAGGCTTTGCAAACAAAAATTACACACACATATACGGCCCTTTGTTACCAAGAGGGCAAGCCACATGCCTGGCCACGGCTTGCAGCTTTGTTATGTTGCTCCTTATCTCTACAGACAGCTGGTGCAGTTCATATTGTGAGATACTGTGAGGCTCTACCAGATTTCTTGGCCGGCAGCCTTCCTTCCTCCTCCCTTCCCACTGTCCCACAAAGGGAGGGAGACTCTCCCATGCAAATAAAATAATGCAATGCATCTCCTGCACAGGTGTACACAAGCCCCTTATAAACTGTCATTTACCTTGCATTCAAAAATATCCGTAAAATTCTCCAGTATTTCTTCTTTGCATTTTTGTCCCCTCAAACACTCCATGAAGACAGAATAAAAAAATAGCAAGTGAGGCAAATTCCAACCTACCGTGCTGTTCAGAGGTAGCCAAACCTCTCAGACCAAAACAAAATCCAGCCTCTTCACCCCCTGCACTGCATCTTTAAACTATCCAATGAGTGTGGAGGAGAAGCTGGGACACGAGCCAATCATAACATTGCTTATAAATAATGGGCGGCTTTAGTGTCCAATCAGAAGGGTTTAGCAGATATCGGTGACGCAGCCCGGTGCCTCTCTACTGCACGTGGCATGTATCTATGCAGTTCTTATTCTTTTCTCTCTCATAACACTTCATTTTTCCATATTGTCCTTTTGCATCATCCTAAAGCTAAAGACTTGCATGCAGTCATCTGCCCAGATGCAAAGGCTTGGAAATCACAAAATGCTCCACATCTCTGCTGAGGGGGTTGAGGAGGAGGGTCGGAGAGGAACAAAAGCTTCACAACAGCTGAGATGAGAGGATTTACACCGTGTCTGCGGGCTTCACCAAACACAACCACACAAACTGTTAACTGTTAACCGTGTCATACCATATTGTGCTGTAAGGAGTGTTTTTCAAATACCGTACATGATTTTCAAATACCAATGAAGATGAATATTTTAGATCCATCACTATTTTTGATTCATGAAACCACATAGAACTGAGCTTTTGGAGATAAGGTAACTCAGAGTTCTTTAAAATGTAAACAGCTGTAACATGATGTACGATTAAACATACACTGCTCTTATCAATTTACACATTCCAATCAATGGCGTGTTGTTGCAGCTGCAAATGCTTGGGTGTAATCACAGTAATTGGATTTCTTAGGACAAATTGTGTGTTGAGCTGTAAAAAGGCTTTGCCTAATAGCGATGCAGTGATGAGGGGAATTTGCTGCATGGATGCGTATGGAGACCTCAGAGCACACATCCCGCCCCTGGGTGCCTAGCGGTGCGGAGAAATGGGAGATGGTGGGATGCGATTCTCTTCTGGTGAAATATCTGAGTGTCTTTCATTAGCATAAAGCTAGTCAGCATAATCCTCGTGCGCATCCACAAGTCAAGCCAAGAAAAGATTAAAACTGAGAAGGTGGAGAAATGTGTTCCGCACAAAGATACAGCTAAGACTGCCATCAACACTGCAAAAGTTTAGAACACTAAACAAGAACATTGAAAACCTAGGTCTAATAAGAAGGTAAATTTATACCACGAGTAAGGAAATCATACGTTGGGATATTGATCCAGATATAGTCTAAAAGGTAAAAGGAGCCTAAGGTCAAAATAAACAGATGCATGGCATCTGCTTTAGGACTTTGTTTCCCTGTTTGGAGCCCTCAGTCCCTCAGGTAGCTTCAGCCATCTGTTTAAGCATTTACAACAGTTTAGGCTTGCCTTTGTAGGTGACCCCCCTTACTGCTAAATTTAGGAAAGCTCACAGAACAAAGTACAGGTTTTAATAAAAATTTATCCTTGTATGAGTTGATCACGTGCTTCAGCTTTCTTTGTGCACAGCTCTGCTCATCTGTCTCTATGCATTATTCAGCTTCGACCAGTCGGCTGACTGCAGTTTCTATTTTTATGCAGTTCACCACTCCAGGAAGGGTGAATGAAGAACAAGGACAGCAGCAAGGACAGATCAAAAAAATACAGACAAAAAAGATTCCAAAAATGTGGGAAATAAACAGAAAAAAACCAAATAATTATTATGGGAAAGGTAACAGTCGTCTGGAAAGATAATTCACGTCTTTTTAGCATTCTGCCCCTCCTGAAGTCAAACCATGTTTGAGTATTCGTCGCCACCTACTGGTGGACTTCATACACAAATTTGCCTCTTTTGCAGCTTCCAACTCAACTCTTTGTCTTTGAAATAGCTCATCCATTGACCAACAAAATAGACAAAGAAGAGTATCTGAGGCTGCTAAGAAAATGGATGAACAAGGTAGAATTGAAATGAGAGATGTGTGCTGGGCTGAGAGAAAAATCAGAAATTCCTTTTTTTTTTTACCTGGGCACACTTGTCAAATAGGTGAGCACGTTGTGAAACTCTCTGTCTGTGATCTCCCCAAATGAAGGGAACTCTGGGAACACAATGATTGGGCTTCCATTGTCTCCTCTGCCTCCTAACAAGAAGAAAAGAAGTATAGTGATTATGCATGTAGGGGTTATGGATATAAAACAATTTTACATTATATGACATCCATGTAAGGAAAGACGCAGACACTAATGCCTTTCATAGCCATTAGGCAGAGAGCCTGGGAGCTCTGATCACCAGTGTCAAGGGAAAGCTTTTTGATTAATTACAGTTGGAATAAAAAGAAGGGAGGACTCCACCACCACAGAGGTTAGGGATGGCTCTATAGGCAGAGCCATCCAACATAACAAACAATATAGGCCAGTGCTCCACTTTAAAGCCAACAACAAGAACAATGATGCCACGATGGAAAGGATACACAAGAAAGAAAAAACAAACAAACGGCTGACTTATTAAAATCTGCCATTTCAGGACTCACTAAAGATATAAACATCTTTGGTGACTCATTAGAATTAGAAAAGTGAAAAGAAAAACAAGTGTGAGATACAGAGACGCCTCTGTGTTTGCAAACAGTGATTGTTGTTGACACCCATACTCCCACTTTTCACACACATACAGTGGACATGACGAAGCAAATGCGAGCACGCACACACATGCACAGACACACACACACGCACACTTTCTATCTGCCTGCTCTTGCGCAAAACAGCTGCTCTGTCAGTGCATGTGCCTGGAATATCAATCTGTCTGCTTTTTCCTCCCCCATCACCATAGCAACAGCAAGTGCCTGGTCATGGTTTTAATGTCTGCTTGGATCTTTGTCTGCAAAATGGTTCCCGGCTCAGCAGAAGGCATGGGGTCACCACGCAGAGGGGGCAGTTTTTATGGTAAGGTGGGGCCGTTTGTGCTGGCAGTTAGGCAAAATATGGATCAGGAAGCGTCAGCAACCGAGCAGTCAGGAGGAAAAGGAACAGTGTGACATTTGAATAGCAAATCGTAACTGTCCTGAGAAAATATGTCACATGTATTATGCAAATGTCAAGTGGGTATCAAGTTAAAATACAAACAGAGAGTGGGGGCATGTGAACTGGGAAAATGATAGAAACACGGTCACCTGAAAGGAGGGCAAACTGTTTCTTGAGGTCGGGGATGATGTCAGCAGCACGGAGGGGGCTGCTGTCCAGCTGCATGATCTCATCTGGAAGAGAAAAAAGGAAAACGAGCGTGTAAATAAAAACAGTCAATGAATGGCTTCTGTGAAGAGCCACACTGATGTCTCTGCTCTGTAGCCACCATTTTACAGCTGGGAGTTTTCCACATGAGACAGCCGGAATGAATGAGTCAAGCTCTGCCGCTGGCAGACATCGCGCAACACCATCAAGCTCCCCAGACGATGTGCCTGCCAATTTTGAGATGGCTAAGACTTAGTTGACAGTTGGAAAGTGACCAAATATTTGCTCTTACTCCTAAGTGAGTTTGAGATTTTACATCTCAGCAGTTATTTTTGGTTAAAAGGGTTAGTGCTGCTTATTTAAGATGGTTTGAGAGCTGTCAGTCATTAGACAAAAACCCTCTATCTCAGGGCGGAGATTAACTTCTCATTCATCTGTATTCATGTTTGGCAGAGTAATTTCACACATTAAGGTCAATTTGGTGAATGACTTCAGGGAGGTTTCTCCATATTCATGGTGCAATTTCCTATGTATTTGACATACTTCCCACGCTGTTTATTAGGCATCATCAGGACAACCTTTCCGTAAAATTTTTATGTCTTTTCTTCATTATGGAAGCCACTCAAGTTCAACTTCTGGCAATCTGTTTCTTTAGTCCTGGTCAAATCACAAAAAATACCAACATTAATTCCCCCAACGAGAAGTGTAATCGCTTCATAGTTTAGGAATTACTGATTAGCTGTTGTGGGGTTGATTTTTAATGCAGGCAGTCAACTGTTAATGAAATCTGGGTGTAGCATGTCTAAAAATCCTCTGTTTAGTTGATTATCTGAGGTTTGATTACTAAATACATGCTTCTTTTTTTTTAAACCAAAGCTTCAAATAAGAAGAACCTGCACTGATTTGTTCTAAACTATTCCAAATTAGCAGACTAAAAGTGGCCTGGTTAAATTGAAAACAAATCAATACAAATAAAAAAGAAAGACTTAGCACATTAATTTACTGCCGTAATTACTTTGTCTCTGATATAGAATTAGCTGAAGTTAAAAGGACCCTTTAAATCCTCAGTCGTAGCTTGCTTTTGTCAGCATGAAGGTCAGAGTGACAGGTCTGTCTGAGATTAATTAAGCATAGGACGTGTCCAATTCTGTTATGACAACCTTATTCAAGATCCCATTATCGCTGAAAACTTATGTTATGGCAACTCAGTTATAAATTAAAGTTCAAATATGCACACTGCGTCTCTCAACCTAAGACATGTCTCAAGACAGCAAAAAACAATAAATCACCCCATTAAAAAAAACTGGACTATAGAATGTATTTTTGTTCTATACAGTTAAATGGCTCCTCTTAATCCGAAATAGCACCTAAGCATATGTGACACCAAGAAATAGGGTCTCCGGCCGTACGTATTCTGTCAATAAACATATATTTAGTTTCATATTTAGCATCCAGTTTGGCATCTATATTCAACTTAAGAACATAAGATCATCTTTAAATTAAAACAAGTTTATAGGTTAAACATAGTTTTTAAGAGTTGCAAGATCAAAGCAGAGTCTAATGGACTTTTAAAGGATCTTTCCAAGAACTGGACTGTACCTACTCAGTGATATCCACAGCAAGCTTGAAACCATCCTGATTCAAATCCACTTAGTTCTGCTACATGCTCGCTTCTGCTGCCTCACTTGAAGTTCTGATGTGTCAAAGCAGCAGTCACATCTTTACAGAGGCTCTTCAAACACCTCAGAGACAGAAGTTTAAACCCACAAACAGGTCTTACTCTAATTTTTGTTTGGAAAAAGGATCAAGCAGCTCATTTGGCTGTGAAGGATCACTAGTTAGTCAAACAATGTTTATTTTCATTAATCTTTATCCTTCACGCTCTTCAGTCAACTTTGTTGTTCATTTTAAGTGTAACTTTGTTCCTCTCAGACCTTCTGGTTCCAAACTTATATCAAAACCACACCCTTACAGGAGAAAAACGCATTTCTTTAGTCAAATATTGTACACAAAGCCACTTTACATACTTTACATCAATGCCCAATAGCATCTTTCTTGGTCTACAGAAGCAGGTGGTTTTAAAGCCTACCCTGCACCATGCTTGACACCTATATTACACTAATCTATCGACTGCCACATACACAAATACTTTTTTTCCAACACTTTTTACACCCTGATGCACAATCGATGTGACAGCTGCAATCTCCAGTTAACAGGTTGATAACAATTGGTGACCTCTGTGGCTCTCATTCAAAACACAGTCTCACATTTTAGTTCATGTTGGTTTGTACCTCCGAAGAACAACAGCATTCTGCACTGGTCCTTTAAACCAACACTTTTCCAATGGCATCAGCCGTTAACAGGCATTGATTGGGAATGGCTGTGTAATAATCAGGAGACTGCTTCCTTTCCCTCCCCTTTTATTTCAAATTCGCCTCCAGGGAGGCCATCTGGGTGGAAATGAGACCAGATAAACTTTTATTTTCTGTGTTGTTTGCAGGATGGTAAATCAGAGATGTGAGCGCACAGTGTCAGCTGTCTAGCTAACTGAAAGTGCCTAAAGGCTCTCACCTCGGTCAGTTTCCCCTCTCTGACCGGGCTTCACTTAGTAAGCCGCCACACCCTGCCCACAGAAACTCCCACGCATATCACATCAAAAAACCGAAAAGGGGCTATTCCATTACCGAGAAAGTCCCCTCCCTGATGTCCGATTTCAGCCTCAGACCCTTTCCCCAGTCACTCTTCATCACCCCAACCTGTGTGAACATCCACCCGGGGCCCCCTCTGGCAATCTCAGATATCAAGTGCTACATTATTTCTCACATGACAGAGAGCGAAACTACTCCAGTATCAATTCCAAACGCTCTGCATCTCCTCTCATCAACAATTGGCGTTGTACTCACACTGTGGGCTCACAATCCATTTTTATGCCCATTTTAAATCTTTATCATACAAATACGCTGAATATATCGGTGTTTGCTGTTTAAAACATTGCAATGAGATGAACTTCCATGTTCAAATTATGTTACAAATCTCAACTTTATCTCTTTTCTACCTTTAAACTGGTTAAGTTACTCTTTCTGCTGTGAAAACACATACGCAGCTCATCCTCATAAACAAACGCTCACACACACACGTCACCTGGTGGCTGAGGCGTTAATGTTCTTTAAGAAGCTTAACGACGGGGATTAGTTTCCACTCACGCTCACGTTTGTGGCGGACGAGTCAAATGTTAGTGGGTCACATACACACCTGGACGGTCTGCCTCTACTGACACAGATTAACTTCTCTGAGTTAAAACTTGACCTTAGGAATAGCGCCTTGCTTTCTCCATGCTAGAAAAGGCAAAATCATTATCAGCCTTGTGTTTGCCAACAAGAGCATAACAGGACGTTTGACGCCATTTTATATGAAGTGAGTGTAAATGCAAATTTTAACAGATGAAAAAAAATGAATAAAAAAGAAAAAGAAAAGAGAGTGGTAGATGCAACTAAAACAGACCAACGGTGACACAATGTGAGCAAGAACAAACAAGGGAAAAAAAAGTGGGCAGGTAAAACACAGGACCAGAGGAGAGCTCAAACTGGATTTTACCCACTTGAAATCTAAGGAAAAAAGGCAGAAAAACACTGTTTTCAAAATTCCACCATTGTGTGTGTGTGGAATGTTTGTACTGCTTAAAAGGCAGATGGCTTCTCAAGCAATTCAGGACTGAAAAAAGCACTGAACCATCATCAAGCTTTGAGCATCTGAATGCCATGTCAATTAAAGGCACATATTGCTTTCTGTTAAAAACTAAATTCCTTTTCATATAACAGTGTCTCAAAAGCCTTAATAAAATACACTGTAGACTTTGGGGGCTAAGAGGCAGGAAGCAGGGGGTGGGGGCAAATGGCAATAAAGGGCTTAAGGTCATGGTTGGGCAGAACAGGAGATTAAGCAAAGTGCAGAGTAGTGACGGGTAAGTTCATGCAAAATGAAGGAAGCTGAAGGTGAGGGGGTTCAGATGACGGTTCAAAAAGCCAACTTCCAGACAGCGGTGAAAATTAACAACTGTGTGATTTCCAGTCTCCTCCAGTCTTGGCTAGCCAAGATATTCACTGTTAAATGGACATGAATATATGTAAGAAATAAGCTTCTCTCTAGTGTGAGCAAAACAGGCTGCATATTGACATATAATCTTTTTTTTTGGTCCATTTTGTGGTTGTTTTAAATTACAAAAACAGACAATGTATGAAAGAGTGGGGCCAAATTTACAGCTGAATGAAAAACATATTTTACTAACAAAATGTGACATTCCCACCATCCAACAGTAACAGAGAGCAAAAAAGTGGGAAGGAAGCATTAAAGATGAGTACTGGGGAAAGTTTGGTTTTAAGAATAGATTTTAGACGGTTCTTATGTAATGAAATGACAAAAAAATAACAAAAAAGAGACACCTACCACAGAGCCAGCGGCAGCGGCGAGAAAATCTGTAGTAAGTCTCCACCTCTTGAACAGATATCCGAACATGACCCCAACTCTGCTCCCTAGAGCCCAAACAAACACTCAAAGTTCCTTCCTTCTTTTCCGCTTTGTTTTGACCGCTCTGATCTTCAATCTTTACGAGCCTCTTTGTTTCAGCCTCATTCACTGACGATGAATCGGCTCCTCCATCATTTTCTTCTCCAGTCTGACTCTGCTCATCTTCTCGTGGACTCAAATCCAGCTCTTCTCTGTCTGGATGTCCATCTGAACCTACAACCGTCTGTCTGGCCAGAGGGTTGGATTTAATACTAAACTCACAGTCCAAGTCAACCCCCATGTCTTCGTCAGTGTAGAGCCATGACCCTACCATCTCTTCACTTCTCATCCTTCTGCTCCACTCTACCTCTTCTTCCCTCTTCTGCCATTTGTTCCATGAAGCTGTGCAAAAAAAAGTCTCATGGTAATAACTTCCCTCTCATGCTGGCTCCACCTTTCCTGAAACTCCACATCCAGCCTGGCACTTGCTGCCAGGCTGCAGGTGCTCCACCGCCTAGAGATATCTGTCAGTAACTGAGAGGACTTCCTATTTCAACCTCGGGTTACCTTTCCTGTATACAAAAGGTACTGTGTAGTACTGGACCCCACCCTCCCTCCTCACTAAAGTATTTTTACCCATCCCCTAAAAAGACAAATGCCTGCTTAAGGGACCCTGCCTGACCTAAAACAATCATCCAGTCATAAATGACTTTTTATGGCTTGCCAGAAAGCAGGAAAAGGTTTTCCTTGCTGAGATATGTTTTGCAACAGTATGTTGTAGATAGCAGCTCCCAGAACTCATTTACCTAAGCTGGCAAAACTCGGGATCCCCTTCTGCTTTATCTTGCACCAAAAGTACAAAGCCTCCATTCTGACCAGCCCATTCAAACACGCTCTGCATCCCCATTTAACCACTGACTATCAATTGAAAGGATCTTTTCTTGTTAACTGCACTCAAAAGGCCCCATTCTTACAAACTCACTGAAAGATGCAATTCTAATGAGACTTCTAAAAGAAAGACACTGTTTCTTGGCGACTGTGGTAATTCAGAAGGAGTCTAATTTAATTATAAGACATCTTTAAGTCATCTAACAGACATTCTGCTTCTCCTTATGCCATCATCATCATCGAGGTCCAGTTGTGTTAAAACTTGTAAACGGTATGTAAAGTGTGTCAGCATGGGTATGCAAGTGTGAGTGAATGTTTCGGGCTATCAGTGTCATAAACACTGAGAGATAAAAGCTGACATATTTTAAACGGAGAGCCAAACAACATCTTTTTTCTTTTAATTAGTGTTGTTAAAACTCTTAACCCATGTTTTCCACTTGCCCTGAGAGAAAGACAGTTTACACTCCTCTTTCAATCTCATGCTTTTATGAATTAGGACATAATAAAATCATCCTCACCAGGTCTAAGAAGAAGGTAGGTGGCAGCACATTGTACAGGTTTAGGACAGCAAATTTAGAAAATGTGCTGAAAAAGGTTGGCTTGTTTGGAAAAGTGGCCAAAAAGAAAGTCGATTCTGTCTAAAAATAGCAAAGTAAGATGCAAGCTATGTTTTCCACAAGACTTCAAGACCACAACATGACGGATGCATTTGCATGTATATATAAGTTCGGTATGACTATGTAAAAAGTCTCTTATCCATGTCCTTGTGGATAATGACTTTAGCAGAGCAGAAAGGAAAAACACTTTCCCATAAAACCATGTTGTCTGAACAGAGTCTGTGTTCCGACAATCCATTGTGATAATTCATAAGTTTAGCTTTAAATGCCACCATTTTCAGAATTGCTACTAAAGGAACAGGCAAAGTGTAAACATATAAGATACATTCAAGCAATAAAGGTACAAATCCTGCCCTTTGACAGAAATTTGCACTTTAAAAAGGCACAAAAACACCACCAATGTCCCCCCGGACTCACGTGGCTTGAGTGGTACCAGTGGTATCCCTCTATCCAATTCAGATGTACTCTTCTTGGTCCTCCTCACCATTCTTTTCTCAGTGTGTAAGAAGCCCTTTTAAAAAAAGGCATAGAGCACCCCTCAAATTGGAGTAACTCTCACCAACACTGCTCCGAACTAAGAGCTTAGCATCTGTAACGACCAGATCAGCCTCCCCTGAACCAGCTCGTCTGCTGCTTCTGCAGCGTGCTGCAATATCTGCTGAGGATTCTGTCGCTGCTGCGGAAAAATCTCAGCGCAGCTGCAGAGATCTGTAAGTTAGAACCCAAGGGGCTGTTTAAGCTGCACGGTCACGTGCTCTCTCGCACATGAAATGTTACATGCGCACACACACAAAGACACAAGCAGCCAAGAGGGTAAGAAGGGAAACCCACAGGAAACAGTGTGTGTGTGTCAGGCTCTGGGCATGATGCCCTGGAAAAGTCTGGCCAGAACTAAAAGTAGGAATATTTCATGCATAAGTGCATACATATATATCCCACCATACACACTGTTGTGTAGTCCAATAAGCAGCTTTGCAGGAGTGGAAACTTTCCTGCACCACAGGGGTTGTAAAGTGGCAAATAATAGCATGATCTGCACATCTGCACACACACAGAGAACTATATATGGCATATATAAGTCTTCCCGCCCGTGTCTGTCTTACCATCCCACTCTCTCCACGAGTTCTTGCGGCTGGCAGGGCCGAAAGGGAAAGGAGAGCCCAGACCTGAGATGTCCAAGGTCTGGATCAGATGACTGAGGCGGTTCATGATTCGGTAGGATGCTTCCCCACCCTCCCGCAGAAACTCGTGCAGAGACATTAGAGTCGGCTGTTGGTCTCATACACTCTCAGAAACTCTTCGCTGCTCCGTCACAAGCTCGCCTGAACAGTTCAACAGACTCCAAAATACAGCTCCCAAAAGCAGACCTTGGAAGGATCCATTTTCGGCATCATTGGTAAAGACTCTGAGGATCAATAGTTACTGCTCTCACATGCATCCTGGGAAGTATCTGCACTGAATACGCGTGACACAGGCAAAGTGTCCTCTGCAGAGCCACATTTGGGAAAATAGCACCGCGCAAAGCAGGCACAATCACAAAAGGCTGAGTCACGGTCTGCACTGCCGCTGAAACAATCCACCGTAGAGGTGACAGTAGCCTCCAACTTCCTCACACAAAGTCTAAAGGACACACATACCTTATCACAAGTGCAACTGCAGATAGTCGAGACAAGGATTTTAAGAAAGAACGAGAGAGGAGGAGGATGGAGGGCAACAGAAGCAGAGGGCAGCCGGTGGAGCACAAATCCCCTTCTGCTCCTCAGGCTAATTATATTCCTCCTCTCCTTTACTAATCTGCCTTTTCCTTACCTCTTTGAATCTTTGCAATCCATTCAATTCCTGATGAAGCAGGAGAGAATGCAAATATCACAGAAACGGCAGAATCCAATCAACTGAAGAGCAGTAACAAAAGAAACTGAACCTCAATCTATCGTGCGCACAGACAGCTTACAGTGTCAATTTGTTGTCAGTTACTGAGGCGGACAGGTAAACACAGTGGGGCTGTCTGGTTTGGAGAGAAGAGGAGGCCATTTGTTTGCAGGGTTTTAGGTTTATCTGTGTGTTTTGTGAGTGTTTGGCTGCAGTTCACTAGCTTAGAACAAAGATGGGAGACGAGCTCTGACATACTGATGAGAAGACTGCGTGGGACAGGGCGCATAGCCTCAGCTCCCTGCTCAGTGACCTTCTCACCTCCTCTGTGCTTGCTGTGTGAGCTATAGCCCAAAATCGGACTTTGAAAATATAGCAAACATGTTAATTTAACTCTATAAAACTCAATATAACATAATATAATCAAGATGTTGTTGACTGGGTCTTCATGAACACACTCAACTATATTTACACCAAGTTAATTTTAGTACAGCCCTCATATCTTTATTTTATTCAAATGGCAAAAAAAACAAAACATTGTGACTGAAGAGCAGCACATAAAGACCACATGTTCAGACTGTTACTGTACCACATTGCAACCGCAGTGTCCTCTAATAAGATCACAGTTCACTTCATGACGCTGAGAATGATACATTACTGCAGTTCTTGTGTGTATCTGGCTCTGGCTGACTAGCTGGAGACTAATACTGGCCTGCTGGATCCATCTGGCTATACACCTGCTCCGCCCTCAGGGATAAACAGCACACTTCTTCTGATCTCTAGAAAAAAAAAAAAAAGGATCCAGGCTCCCACATTATGTTGATAAAAACATCTGATATCCACATCTGATTTTTTGAGTTCTGGATTTGTTTCTCTGCACACACAACAGAAGAGATTATCTGATTAATTTCAATTTGTTCAGATCAGAGGCATCCATTTACTTCTGAGACATCTGGGTAGCTTTAAACCCTCAAAAGACTTTTAAAAATCTCTCTGACATTCTTCTAATAGACAGTCTCCAATAGTTTAGCTACACAAAAAGGTGTAAACACATTAGCTATAAATAAAAAAAAACATGAACTAGTTCCTGCTGGAAAAGCTCAGACCTGTGAGTCAGTGAACTGAAGGTGTCCCTTTAACTCAACTGGAAGTAGGTCACATGCCCAGATGGACAGTCAAAGTAAAGCGTTCTATGACTATGGTCAAAATAATGTTGATATTCATAGATAATATAAACAACCTTGGGTTTTCTCCATTAGCTTTACAATTTCACTTAAGATAATGTTAAGGTTTTACAAATAATTATATATGTACATCTTGGTGTAAGATGGTAATGGAACAGCCTCAGCATTATATGGAGCTTGAAACAAATATCTTTTAGTAATCAAATTAAGACTTGTCTAATTAGTCTCTGTATGGTTTGGATCACTGCATGTGACTAAAGTGCTAAGAAATATATACATTTAGACTTTTAGTCTGCCACAGGTTGGGATGTGATCATGTATCAACACAGACAGGCAGAAACCACAAGCTGAAACTGAGACTATAGTGTTTTGATAACTGTTTCTCAGGGGAAATTTAATAGAACTACCATAAGAACCATAAAAGACTTTTCAGAGCAGCTCTCCAGATGAGAGAATGAACAATCCTTTCTATCCTGAGATGACTCAGTTTCCCTAAGCCTCTGTTTTCATCACTCTCCTTTCCTCTCTGCTGTCTTCTCCAATCAGTGTTATTGAACTCTCCTCTGAGCCGATTACTCCTCTCATCCTACTGCCAAAGCACGTTCCTGCCATCTTTCCTTATAAAAAGCAACCAGGTAAAAGATCCCTGCAAATCTCAGATGAGATTTGGGCCTTTTTATCTTTAACTTGACTAGTTTGGCATTCCTCTGCTTGAAGCCTACCCACTTACTCCTAAGATACTTTCACCATCTATAGTGATTAGAGAGAAGGGCTGCAGCGTCTTGATATATGTTTCAAGCCCGGACTGACCAGTTCTGCCACCCTGGTGGAAACGCTGAAAAATTACCAAAGAAAAGAGATAAGAAATAAAACATTGGCATTACATGTCTATGTACACACAAACACACCTACACGTGCGCACATTGCGTCTGGAGAAAGAAGCTGTGCGCTTGCACAGAGTGGATTAAGGGATATCTCTATAAATGGATCACTACAGAAGACAGGTAGATGTTAGGAATCACATCAGTGGTATCAGTGTTCAAAAGAGAATCCTCTATCCCCCAATTAGTATTAAATGAAAAATCTGAAGCAACATTGAAGTGTACACAGAGGAAAAGTATAATGACCACAAACAGGCTTTGCAGCGATGAAGAGACAAACGTGAAAAAAATATATACAGCTGTAGGGTCACACGGAAAGCTTTTACTTCAGATGTGTCGGAGATTAAAAATGAAAGTGAATTGACACAACATAACCAGGGTTGCTTTTGAAACTGAAAACTGAACAGCAAAACCTACAAAAAATTTGGATTTGGATTCTGATGTTAATCAATAATTTCAGCCTTAAAGAGGTTAGTAGATCATGGACACATCATCGTCTCCCACTGCTGCCCTAAACACCGTGTCATAGATATTGCAAATACTGGAATTGCAGGGTGGAGCACTTAAACAAATAGACCAATGAGGCACTGTATCACAAGACAAATCGTTTTGTGAGATAGAAAGAAATAAACTGTTGAGACTTAACAGGCTGGAAAATGTTTTAGTTGGACAGAAGGCAAAATGTGCTAAAAGGATCACCCTTTTCATAGAAAGCATAAACTCATAAACATCAGCCAGTGTTGGTGTTCATTTTAATGCTTGCCAAACATCTGCTTTAACATCTGCCTGAGGCAGACATTATTAAAAAAACAACAATTTAGACTAATGTGAATTTTCTATGTGGTTGACACACACACATTATATATATATATATATATATACACACACACCACACAATTACGATTACAATAAACAAGCAGTATTCTTGGTTGATGTCACCTACCTATGCTTTGGGTGACGGTCCTCAGCCTCTCTAGCAGCTCCCCAAGGGCCATTTCTTCCGTCTTCATCCACAGGATCATCCTCCAAAGGGACAGCGGAAGACCAGCTGCCCAACCAAAATACACTCTCTTAGGAAGAAGAGACAGCTTGCCTGCTTTCTGCCCAACAGTTCTTGAATGATGGCGAGGAGAATGGGAGAAGAAGGAAGTGCGACGATGGGCCCCGCCGAGCAGAGAGGATGGGGGGGAATGCAGCAAGGTAAAGTCTGGACGGCTGCTGCCTATTTCGGCCCACAAATTCTTGGGAGGGAGGAAAGATTCAAGACAATGGGGGCGTGCCCTGCTTTGGCAGCGCTCAGATAATTGTGAAAAATAAATGTTCTCGAGGATGGAGAGGACGCTGCCGAGATGGATGATGAAATGGTGCTGAAGCTGCGGTGACAGCCCCAGTAGCAACGCTGACGCGCCCACTGATGGAGCAGGAGCAAAAAGGATGGCAGCAATGGAGATGGGGAGGAGCTGGGAGCAGGAGACAGCATCATTCACGCACGCATGTTTCACCCCTAGCACACACAATGGTGCAAACCTGGGCAGACGTGACGACACAGAGGGGGAGGGGAAATGAAGGTCAGTGTAGCAGTTTCAAAGGAACCACTTATCCAACAGTGACATCCAGTGTGGAGGCAAGGCATTACAGCTGAGTCTTGATCCACAGAAACCCACACAGTTCTGCTGGTCACAGCCACCAATTATGCTGCTTTGCCACCAGGTGATAAAAAATAATTATGACAAAAAATGTTTTGGGTTCTCATTCTCAACATGATACATTATGATATCATAACATATGTTAAAAACAAAAGATAATAAATTGCCCTGGAACCTGATCAATTTGGGAAAACATCCATGGATGGAATTAAAGGAGGTTTTAAGAAAGCTAAAACTATAAAACCTGTCATTGTATGACGCTGAATTGTCAAATTCGGTCTAAAAATGGAAAAACATTTCCTCTAAAGAAGTATCCCGATAATTGTGTTTACTTAATAAGTGCCTAATAGCTAGATGTTTATATTTTACTTGTTATAATAAAACTGCTGTCAGGCAGCACCCATGTACACCACCAGATTAATCTAAATCTCTCCAACCCAGAGACTACCCCCCCAAAAAATAGGAAGATCCCCTCACACAGATCTGCTGATGGTCGAATGTATTGCAGGCTTGCCATGTTCTGCTCTCCTGGACCCCTCCTTAATGACGGGAGGAAAATGCCCCCAACAGGGACAGTTGCAAGCTCAATTAAACTCTAATCAGTGTAGACAATTATTTCAAATAAATGCGAGCACGTGATACATGTATATAACCAAGAACTTTTGGGGCAAGTGTTACTTTTCAGAAAGAAGTCGAAAACAGGTTAGCTTACCAAACCCCTGAACTTTGACTGAGGCTAGCGCCTTCAGTAGTAGGCTCATGGCTACTCATGGGAGAAAACTGTTTTCCAGGAGAACTGACCGTATCGTTTACTGATGTAGCAATAGATTTGACAATGAACACACGACGGATAAAACTTGTCCGTTTTACGTGCCTTTAAAAAAAATTATTGGGCAGACAGGCCAGCCTACTCAATTAAGACAGTTCTACATAAATGCGCATGCGCAAATATTCATGGGTTCCATGGGTAAACCACGGTTGACTGTTATGCCAACTTATATATCTCATAAGAGCAAATTGTATTTCCATGGAGAAGCATGTCACTTGTTATTCTTAAAATAAACTAATCAATAAAAATAAGAGGAAAAACGTTTTCACTCTTTATTACAAGCAGAATGACAACACAGGGCTTTGCCCTCATTTGCTCCAGACAGGCTGGCAAAAAGTCAATGAAGTCAACTTTTTAAAAACTTTATCCAAAAAGGAAAGGGAAAAAAAAGAAGAAAGAAATGTCTCAAAGTTGATTTAATAATATAAATAGTGCTGTACTAAAAGGTATGATGTGAAGCGTGCTGCTTGGAGCACAGCGGTTGACATTTCAGACCTTTGCCAAGCTCGGGGGTGACAGGATGAGCACCTGCTGTTGTGCTGATGGACTTTAGAAAAAGCAGTTTGACATTCTGATCAGCAATAAAAGGCTGGTGTGATAAACCCACAGAGATAGATGCCGACACCTACAAACAGTTCATTCCTAGTTAAGTTATTTGGTCACTTCTTGTTTAGTTTTTTTTTTTCACCCACTACAATCTTCATAGAAAAATAACTTGTCAGGAAGAGTGAACAATAAACTTCAGTTGAAAGACAGTAGACCTTGTTTTTAGGGGGGGATATGGTGTGTTGTAAAACAAAGTGCAGTGTGTAGGACTATAGGTAAGTCTAACAAATCATATAGTTCATATTTTGCTCTCATTTTGGTTACAAACTCAAACACCTAACGGAATTCAAATATAATTTTTTCTCTGACATACAAAAGTAACAAAATAAATATTCACAATGGACAAAACAAGAATGGAAAAAAAAGGTGAACATTTGAGCAGGAAGGTTGAGGACTTGAGATAGTAGAAAAATATGATTGCAGAATAAAGAATTCAATATTGAATCGTTTCAATTGACTTTACAGCTTCAGTGTAACAGAACTGGTAGTAGACATTTAGAATGCTTGCGGACACGTTATGGCAACAACACAGTGAGGTGGGACACAGCAATTCAAGCACCGAGGTCTCTCCTTTAAAACAACTGAGGTCAGGATGTTGAGCCTCCGTGTCCCAACACTTGTGGAGGCTTTGAGTGAAAACTGAAGGGGACATATCCAGACCTCCCTTCAAACAAATAAGTCATCTGTGCCCCAGTAGAAAAATACCGAACACCCATTATTAAATCTATACAAGTTGGCAGATGGTGATGTATATGAAAATAAACTGTATTAGGATACAAAAATGCTTTAGAATCTCACATTCAAGACTTCCAGAGTCAGTCACATGCTATGTAACCAGACAGGTAAGCTTTGGAAAAAGAGGACTCCAGAAATGCTGTTAGAAATGCAGAAAAGAGGTTCATCCATAATGAGCTACAATCTTCAGCTGGAGGACATGATGGACAAATCAGCTCCACATTCTCATTGATTTGATTGTGACATCGCCGATTCAAGTCTCCCTCCTACTTACCACAAGCTGTATCTACACAGCTATAACACTCCTTACTACAATATATAGCACAATCCTTAGGCTACATCCATACTTAAAACAGTGACTGACATCAATAATTTAAGAACGATATAGGAGAGACGTGTGGGTTAATGCATCGCAGACAACCCTTTAGAACATGACATTAGCATTCTGACATTAGCGCTTGCATAACACATAGCATGGCAGCAAATACACAAGCACAATACAGTGATGAAGGATAGCAAGCCAAATAGGATATCCAAGAACGGATTCTTCATCAGTCCCAGGCTGTAACTCTATTTTGCCACATGGTGGCAGGAGAGGGCAGACTAGACTGTGCTCACTGCTCATGACAAGAGAAAAGGTGCCCTGATGTTTTTTTTTGTGACCAGTGATGTGCGGGACAAAGGTCGGTTAAGGAAGAATAGATCAGCATGCAGTGAAAGATCCAACATGCTACACCGACAGACGAGAAAAACAAAGCTTGACACCATCGTGAGAGTAAAAAGAGTACAAAGGAGAACAGAAAAACGCTGTACCAGACAAGTATACCCTCTGAATCTCCTTGTACTCTCATAAATATTTTTTAAAGTGATTTACTGAAAATAGAATCTATGAGTTAAGGCAGGGTGGCTAAAATACTGCACTTCCCATGTGAGTTTTTCCTCACCCCCCCTCCCGTTCAGCTGATGAGTATGTGTGTAAGGCTTTGTAAAACACCGATTCTGCTAATCTTTTTTTGTTTTTTTTAAACACCTTTCTCCTTTGGCTCCTAGTCTGCTGCTGCGTACCTGTAAGGCAAAAGTGTGTCACGTACAAACATACGATAAAACAGGCAAATTCATGCGTACTCTTGCGCACATGCACACGCACTCATACCTAAAGGGCTGAGCTTAACGGCGACCCCTTACTTGGCTAGACCACGTAGCAGTACATAAATGTTTTCAATAAACATTTCCCAAAAAAATCATGTGACATTGGAGGAACAGGCAAGATAATGTGAGATCAGACATGATGACAGGGTATACAAAACTGACTGATCAAAGGAGACATTCCCGACATTAACAGTGCATTAACACCATCCCACACGGTTCCCACTAGTTCTCAGAGATATTCAGAGAGCAGTCTCAATAGAAACTTTGACGAGACTAAGACAGGGGCTACGTTGAAACAGAAAAATATGAGAGTGAGGAGTCAGGGCGACACCATCTAAAAGGTTGTCCACTCGACGTAGCCCGGGAAATGCACATGGTGAACTGAGCATGGAGTGTCCACGCATCTGATGTGTGTGAACATGTTGGCTTTGTTCTCTAAATGCTTGATCCTTGCAATACAGAGCTTGGTCGGATTCTTTTTTTTTTTTTTTTTCTCATGAGGTTGACAAGCTCATAGTCTTAGAGACTTGGCTTTACTTTCAAACAGAGGTCTCTGGTCCCGGAGCATAGTAGGCAAATCCTGCCCCTGAGAGACGAAGCATGTAGGGGCTGAGGGAGCACAGGTCTGCCCCTCCCCCCTCTGCCAAGTGGGCCAGGAGTTTCTGGGGAAGAGGCCCGGACGCGCGGAGGGACAGCGTTTCCACGGCGCCGAGGTGGAGGAGAGAAGAGTCTGTGCTCGTGCCTTTAAAGGACCGACGGAAGGACAGTGGAGTCAACTCATCAACGCTGCCCGGCAACAGCTTCTCACATTGCTACAAAGAGAGAGAAAAAGTGCCATCACAAGGAAATTCAAGATTAGAGTGGACTAGTGGAGAGTAAAAACATGCACCACAAAAAAAAAAATAGGTGAACGACAACAAATGAGAGAAGATGAGATGCACTGAGCTGAAAACTTTGGGTTATTTTCAGAAGGTTTCATCATTCTTTGGGTCTACGTTCAAGTAGAGATATAATGATATATATTGAAAAGTGGTAATTCTGGGTCAAATGTATAGTTGATGACGCAAAGTTTCATCTGTCCATCTGTGACTTTTCTATAAAGCTTATTTCAAGCAAGGTCACAGGGGAAGTAAAGCCTATCAAAGCTGTCATTGGGTGAGGGGCGGGGTAAACCACGGAGAGGTCGCCAGTCCATCACAAGGCCGCACAGAGACTAACACACACAACCATTCAAGCTCGCGCTCACGCCTACTGACGCTTTAGAGTCAATGTAAAGTATTATCAAATTAAAAACAAGAAACCCTCTGAAAATGTCCAGACCAGTTCAGTTTGATCAAGCAAGCTCATGGCAGGAAAACGAGATCACACATGCCATCCCGTTTTCCGAAAAATAGATTTCATCGGCTTACCAAGCACAAAGTCACAGGCCACCCGCTTCATCTCTGACATCAGAGTCAGATGAAGTAACCTGTAACACCCCACATCTAGGAATGTTCACTTTAAGCCCCACGCCTGACTTTCTTGTGTAAGTTTATTCAGCTAAATCCAACAACAGGCTCCAACTTTTTAGAGCCTATGTGACAAGTAGCAAAGGATTTTAAGTAGCTTGGGTCCAAAATAGACATTATGACGTTTCTCGTGTGGCTGCTTCCCAAATCAAGTTAATTCCCATCCAACAAGTGAAACGCCCAACCTGCTTTGAAACCGGTACCGCAGAGTTAATTAGGGATTGCGATTCCTGAAAGTGAGACTGATGGAGGGAAGCGTCTTGTGGAACACACTAATCCCACCCCGGCTCCTTAAGCCCGAGCCACAGCACGCCTCCATGCCGCATGCAGCGCAGAGCAGCAGAAAGCGTCATGGCAGCGGCAGTAAGAACACAACACTCCAGCGTGAACGCCCTCTGTGTGCGGTTACCATGGCGACCTAGCCCAGCTACTGCTGGGCGGGGAACTCTACGGCCCGCTGGGCCGGGTGCTGGGGCTGTGTGACGTCATGGAGTCATAGGTCCTGGCAGCCTTTCCTCCACTGTCTCCCTCAAAGGTCCTGTCAGGTTGAAGCGGGTCCCTCTCATTCCCTCCCCCTCCTCTAGAAGGGCCAGGAGCCACACAGCCCTCCAAGGCCCCTGCTGTCCTTACCCTCTGTGGATAATGTTACAGGAAAGGTGATCACGCACACCGATCAGATTTGGTCAAACTCAGAATGGAATTATGGAGCTGATCTGAGTTTTTAATCCAGTGATATTTTTTAAAATCTAGTGGGTTTTCAGTGAGCTTTAAAAAAAAAAAAAAAAGCATAATTCATACCATATTATCAGCCACCCATTCAGCGAAAGTGGGGGTTTTCTATCTCCGAATCATACTAAATTTTTGCATTTGAGCTTTGTTGTTTTATACACCAGTTGATTTTAAGAAGGTCTTTCATATCTATCAGAGCAAATTTTGTGTATTTTTCCCTAGCAACAACTAGTCACTACATGTTTACCTCTCACTACATTGCAGTATGTTTTTGCAGTTGAACAAGTGTCCTTGATGACTCCAATCTACTCTCCTGGACACATATCAGAGACAAGTATGGTATGATAGGATCAAACAAACGAATGCTGCACGCTTAGGTGCACTCTTTACTGAAATCATATTTTGGTTGGTTTACATTTTTTTTCTGTTGAGTCCTGCTGTTTTCACTTATACAATACATGATTTATCATTTTATGATGATGTCAGATAAATATATCTATAAAAGACACCTTCATATTGGAAACACCGTTTTAAACTTATTTAAACATAGTTTAAATGCTGCCCCATGGCTCTAATAATGATTTTTTACCTGACAACAAGCCAAAGAATACGGTTTCCTCCTCAATACAGAGAATTCAAAGTGAAATTTTGATTCAAGTATCAAAGGATACGTTGCTGATAGTCCATATTAAGCAGTCACAAAAATATTTGTTTTTATATTATTAATTTTAAAAAATGTAATAATGATATAAGTGTGTCATTTTTGCAATTTATTAATTCATTTTATATTTGAAGGGCTCTGCGTTTTAGTTTTTGAGTTGGATAAAAGATTTTTCTTGCTTTTCAAATAATTGATTTTATTTATTTTTTTACATATCAAGCTCCTGCCGGCTTTGGGAATTAGGTTTGTATATGTAGTATACTAAAGCTTCTGGACGAATGATGTGCTTTGCCATTTTTTCTCGACAGCAAACAATCAGTTGGTTAATAATTTGACTGGAATAAGTTGGGGAAATCGTGGAGGTGGTTACATAACGGAGACGTCCTACAAATCCAGCTGTCGGTCTAAGGTATTCCTAAAAACCTGGAAACAACAACAACATAGGAAACGTGGTATGCAATGATTGAAAAACGTACACAACAGCATGGAAAACATGATGGGACAGTGTGGAGCATGCAAAACCATTTCCAAAAGGAAAAGGATGCACACAAAACAAATGAACAGCAGGGAAGACAGTCAGGTGAAAAAACATTTAACCTGGAATACAAACCACACCATGATGTGTCGTTAGTTTCATATTAACACTTGTTTCATATTACACTGGACCATGCCACCATGCACACAGGAATGAGGGCTAAAAGAGAGTCACCTCCTCCTTCCAGCTCCTCTCTCGTCTCCCTGGGCCAATCAGAAACTCATTCTGCTGGAGGACTGAGAAAGCATGAAGATGGTGGACGGCTCCACAGTAAGGCACGGGCGGGAGGACTGCAGTTACCCCGAAAGAACGCGGAAGTGCAGAGGGCAGAGTCACAACCACACGGGAGGAAAAGTGAAGTGAAGTGTTAAATAGGGGGAAGAGAGATGATAAAGAAGAAGACAATGGCAATAATAAGGATAAGGATGGATGGGTTGAGAAACGGGAGACAGGAGCAAAAGGGAGTGGTGTGAGTTTTCATTACGGCGGTCCATTAGGAAGCAGTGAGAAAGGAGAAAAGGAGAAACAGGAAGGAGAAATCTGTCAGACCTTTCACTACTTTTTCCATTTGTTGTGAGGCTTGCTTCATAAAAGGATGTGGCTAAGCCTCAAGGAACAGGAGTCAGAGTCACATTACCGTATTTGAGACCTTAATGGTGTTCTTGGATGATTAAAAGAACTAACTAAATACACGACCAACAACTATAGTATAGAAAAGATGTACAAAAAGCTGTATTTGAGTGAATTCTACTAAATAAACCATGCATTTCAGATTTTACTTAAAGAGAGGCCGAGCATTAAGTAGTCAATGGTTAATGTGTAGCATTTAGTAAGCACAACAATTGAAGAGAAAAGAATTGGACTGGGGGGACTGTACCTGTGCATGTTCGGTTGCTGTGGGACAAACGGCCCTGCAGAGGACCTTCTTGATGACATCTGGCAGCAAACTGACTGTGATGAGGAGGATGATGCTGAGCCAGGCTGGTCCACTGGACAGCATCTGCATAAACACGTAGTACATCCTCTGGTAGTTCAAGAAGGGCCTGGGCAGCAATGACAAAAGGCAGAAAAAGATTCCCAAACGGGACCGATTGACAGAATATTCTTTGGATGTAAGCCGAATCAAAAGGCTAATGTTACCAAATGATGCCACCCCAGAGAAGCGAGAAAATAACATAGAAAAGCAGCGATCCCCAGATGACAAAGTGATTGATCCAAGTCCAGTGATGTGTATCCAAGGCAAGCTGAAACCAAGAGAATACATGAATAGTAAATGCCAGTCAACAAATTCAATAGGAATAATTCTCGATTTTATCTTTTTTTTTTTTTGTAGAAAGTGTAATCTCTTCTTTTCACTTAGAAAGACACACACACATACACACACACCTTGAGCGTCACGGTAAACACCAGCACTGTAAAGACAAGCGTCCCAAATGTCCAATTTCCGAACATCTGCGAGGGATGAGAAGAAGAAGGCGGTCAGTGGCAGCACTCGGCATGTATTAGTGCACATCCTGTGATTTTACAATTCATCTTCAACGAGAGATTCTAAACATGGTGAGGGGGGATATGTTCAGGGAAAGGGGTTTGTGTTCAGTGAACTAAAAATATTTTCACAAGTTCAAGCATCCGTAACTATTTACTTGCTCGAATCCTAGAGAGGTTTAAGCAGACATCAGGAGTGAACAGATGGGATGGGAATATGAAAGAGGGAGGGGGGTGGAGACATAGGGAGATCAAGGCATAGAAACTGGAGAGCTTATATAACAGCTACAGCTATGTGTTTTTCCAAAAACATCCATCTTTGTTCAAAATCCTACATCTATTACTTCTTTACAAATAACACAAGAAGTTTTGGCACAAACACGTGGACACGTACACACAAAAAAAGCACAAAAACAGCAGACAGAAAAAACAAACAGATGTTGAGTCTAAATCTGTCCCACTTACAAGTATTGATTTGTTTGCCACCATAATGAAACACAAAGAGAATGCGGGGAAGCATCTGCGATTTCTACTATGTCAGAGGAGTGAGTCCAGGTAGTGAGCAGGATTCAGGGCTGTACAGTTATTAGGAGGAGTCTACAGGGAGGGGGGGTGGAGCACCCAAAACTAAACATCCACATGAAAGTGCATGGATGATGTGAAGAGAGGAGGGATGAAACTGGATGATACGCTCAAAACAGAAAGCAAAAACTGCAAGACGGGAACTAAAAGGGCATGGAAGACAGAGAGAGCGGACAGGGAGTGAGATAGGCTTACCATCTGTGTGTTGGTGGTCATAAGCTGAAGAAGAAGAACAAGAGGAGGAGAAAGGAGAGAGGAGCAAAATAAAGAGCGAGGAAGCAGAGAAAAGGAGGGGGAGGAAAAGAGAAAAGAATCAGGACAAAAAGGTAAAAATGAATTTCAGGATGTTTTAACTTAAAAAACAGGACCAAAGGCAATCAAAAACAGTTGACATGATACAAATTAACAATACAGAGAAAGATGCTATTGCGTTGTCGATATGAATGGAGATCCAATGTTGCTGACCTATGGAGGGGACTCAGGACAGAATCTTCACTGTTACAAAACTATAAACACAAAAACAGGACCACAAAGTATCCCACTGCACCATTAAGTGACACTGAACAAGTGTTCGTGATATCTATTATCCTCTCTTTGAATCTCTACAGGAGACATCAAACGCCACATGAGACACTACCACTGATCAGTTTCTGCCGAATTCACAAAACGGTGCCTCTGCTGGCTCAGACACAGAGGCTCACCTGGCCATTGCTGGTAAAGGTGGTGTTGTCAAAGAGGAAGTATGCACCAAAGAAGAAGATGACAGCGTCAAACACACCCAGGCACGTCCAGTAGAGGAACACAGGCCAGCGGAGGAGGGAGTTCTTTGCAATGTCCCTGGTACAGAGAGGCACAAATTGAAAGTACATTATAGGAGTTAGAATGAACAACCAATTCAGAATTTTTTTTTGCCAACACAACAATTGGTTAAAAGATCATCCCTTTTTCATCTCACCTGTACAATGAGGGATCCCTTTTTAGTGTCTCCATGGTGACATGCTGCTCGACCAGGCTGTACAGGAGGATGGGGAGCGAGGTGAAGCTGATGTTGTACAGCGTTAGATACGCTGTGTCATATAGAGGCTGCAGAGAGAAAGCAATAAGGATGGCGTTAGACACCTGGAACTGATCGGCCATCTGCGCTACAATTAGAAAAAGATCCGATCTACTGTCGCCTTGCTTGTCACACTGCTCCCAGATGTCCATTTGCACAACAAGGTCTCAAAGCACGTTTTTTCCTAAACAAATTCCTGCCCAAAATTAATCAGGTTTAGTTGTTATTAGAGGTTATTGTATTGTGCTTAAACTTGGATAAATGATACATTAAGCTAAGGAGATGGTTCCCTACCATGACAATTTTATGTTGGAATAACCAATAATTTAAGATTTTTTGTCGAAAAAAGTTGTTCTACACTCTTAGAAACAACACTGGTTTAAGTACGTTGAAACTCAGCAGAGTTGAGCGACATGACTAATATCAGGTAATAATTCTTTATAGGTTCTGTTTGTGACACTTTTGGCTCTTCAGACAAACATTTATTGACGGATGTGAACACTAGCCTCTGGCTAATGAAACATCTGACACAGATAAAGCACTAACCTGCTGGGAGAATCCACAGAAGAATTGATACAGGAACTGCGGAAAGATGAAGCATACATTCTGGAGAGATTTAACAAAAAAGGAAAGAAAGAAAACAGAGAGAATGATAAGCTTGTGACGCAGTGAAGCAATTTAAAATAAACTAAAACTGCAACTATCTACACATTTCTGTTTATGTAGATTGTGCATTGTGAATTCACTGAGTGGGCCGCCGAGCTGGCCTGCCAAAAAAAAGAAAAAAAGAATTGGTTGGCAGGGCGCAGATCGCTGTGCAAGCCTCCCACACTGATCCTCACTGCCGTGAATCCGGAAGAATGTCGCACAAGGGATTCATGAATCCAGTAATCTGTCAGAGGGGCTCCAAAATCTGTTTCTTTGTAACTTAGGGGATGATGATAAAGTGATTAAGATGCATGAGCCTCTAAAGTGCACAAAAAATGTATACCTTGTAGAAGAAGTACTGAACGAGCTCGGCAATGCGGATGTAGTAGTAGTGGCCGTGAAC